>JAMPIV010017012.1:352500-359549 GCA_024509875.1 Oreohelix idahoensis | reverse complement strand
GGGACAAGGTTTGTGTCTAGCTTGCTATATTAGCACCCACTTTATTAGCGGTATATACATAAGCATGCTCACCCCAACTCTCCCCACACAACACCACCGTCTGCCCTGAATGTAATTGCATACGCTACGGTGTGTAGCCTTATTTGTTTATACTTTTATGGTGGCTGTGTCGGATCATCCTTTATGTGACAATAATATAGCGGAGGACTTCTGCCAAACGCTTTTTACTGGCATAGCTGATCGTATTACCGCTGCGCCACCGGTGTATATACTGTGTCATTGCTGACTGGCTTCAGGGCGCGTATCCATTAACCTCCTCAGGCACGCGTGCCACACTTATTTATCAAAAAGATATTATATTGATTACTCATCCCTCCACCCCCCCACCAACTAAAAATCACTGTAAACCTATCCTACCAGTTTCCCCTTCATGTATATGTTCCCCCTCCCCCCCCCCCCCCACGCTCTATCCTTCTATGTCCCCCCCCCCCCCACCACCCACACCACCTTCCCCCCCCCCCCCCCTCCCCGACCCTCTAACCCCCCCCTAAACCCAATATATCAATACCCCCCCCCCGAGGAATCAGGCGAAACTCTCACCTCCTTGCCCCAGGTCCACACCGCTCTCCCCCATCCGAGCCCCTCATGAATAGAAGAGCCAGATAGTATAAACAGTCTGAAAACATTAATAATTAAGGACCCCCTTGTATCAACAACTGAGATATAAACCCCCAATCCCCCAGCAAACACCAGGTTAAGAAACAAACACCAGGTAATTAAGAGAACTCGTAGTTGTTTAACGGAACATTTAGTATTGATTCTTCAATGCGGTAGTAAAGTAAATAGCACTCGAACATTCAAGGAAACTTTCAATGGCTGCAGGCATTTGATAAGTTCCAAATGGTTTATAAAAAGATGTTCTTTATTTGTTTCGTTTCGTATTTTCAAACAACAATGGCAGATCGAGATAAATTTCGGGGTGGGGGAAAGCAAAACTGCAGCTTTTTACGCCTCCAAGGTGACAGGGCTGTCGGCCTCCTTAATACTCTAGTCGTTTTTGATCTGTGGAAATTCTAGCGAAATAAAATACGATTCGAGACTTCAATCAAAACTAGTTCGAACTTACTTCAAGTGGGATGAACCACTCACATAATAATCGTGGCAGGGGGTTAGCGCTGCTGGTTCACTAACCTTCCTGGTCGGTGGAAGGTCTCTTAGATAAAAAACGTAGGAGAAGTCAATGTCAAGGGCTTTTTGTTTCAATTCGTAGTCGTTTAGCGCCCCAGGATGCTCCAAACTAAAAAACTAAAAGAACGTTTTTTTTTTTTTTTTTTTTTTTTTTTTTTTAAACCTTATTTTATTCAGTGTAAAATATATCAATTTAACAAAGGAATTTTTACATTATCACATGTTTATAAAAGTCAAAGACTGACTAATAAAAAGTGACTAATTAACTCCCCCCCCCCCCCCCCCCCCCCCCCCCCCCCCCCCCACCCTCTCCCCAGCCTTAGCATGTGCCAACAAGTCAAATATCAAAACCAATATACCAAAAAATTATAAACAATATCACATTAAAAAACCATACTAACCGATAACCCCCCCCCCCCTCCCCCAAAATAACTTTATTCATGTCAATGTTCACATGGGATGATGGAATGTGAGGTGAATGATTGATGGTACAATTGACTAAATGATGAATGACCACTACTACCCATGTTGAGGGTGATATAGTGCAAGGACATAAAATGATAAATGATATTTATATATTTGCTTGATATTTACAGAAGTATTTATAAATAAAGCATACTTGCTTTTCATAATTGTATAGTTAAACAAAGGAAGTATTTATGCAACATAGAAATATTTTGTAAAGTTGATTTCTGTTATGTTTATATTGTTATTATGTTCGTATATCTGTGAAAATATTCTACTGTCGTAATGTATTGCCCGTATTGTACTGCCTCCTATTCTTATACATATCCACACCGTAAGTTATCTATAATTCTGCTTAATAAAGTTGAAGTAAGTAGTGTTGAAGCTCGCGTTCTGTTATAGTTCTTGGTTAAAAGTCGGTGGTATAGTATTCTCTCAACCATGACCGCTGGATACATGGTGAGTGATTGCTCAGGTGTTTTGGAAGTCTATTCAGCTGTTCCGTTAGTTTATTTAATGTTGGGCTTAGAGGGCCACTGATTTTAACTCAGTGTAGTAAACCTCTGAGTGTAGGTTCCTCTGTTTGTTTTCTATTGTGTTGTTACAATTGCACAGTTTACACCTCTTTGGTGGCGATTCTTGCCGTGCTGTCATTAGCTGAATGCTATCTTATTTTTTACTAATGATAGGTGTTTTTAAACCGTAACAGCTAACTCCTTTATGGTAACTCTTGTGTGGCCTTGTGGCCTTGACGTCTTATGTGCATGGATGTTGGTGTGAAAAGCTGTTTGTGTAGTATGTCTGTTATGAGATAAGGTTGTAGATCCCTTTCGTTTTTATTTCGAGTACTCTCTGCATATCCTATAAAAAGGTGTGGGGTGTCAAAGGGGATGTGGTTGGTTGTTTTCTAGTTTGTGTAACTTAATTTAGCCTAAGTCCGATATAGTTAATGTGCTAGGGGGTACAAAGCTTGGGTTTTTAATTATCTCCCCCTATATATTTAATCCTTAAAGCTTTAATTTTAGTGTTGATATTCTTGTAAAGCTATTCCCCCTTTTATGTTTGGGCTGTATTAGGGTTAAATGTTTAAATGCTTTTAAAGGTGCCCTTTAAAAATGAAATTCCTAATTAGTACATTTATTTTAGTTACCACTGACTTTGGCATAATCTGGATATTTGCTGTATATATTATTTTTTAGGCATAATGAAACAGTTCACTATGATACTTCTCCCAAAAATAGTAGCCGTCTTATATTTATATTTCTCTAACATGTTTTGTGAATTTTATCTACTAACTTTTACCCATGTAACTCTGTATTAGGGTCGTGGGGGCTACAAGAATAGTTTATCCCATAAATTTTGATTTTGTTAACTTGCGTTAACTGAAAGGGGAAATCTGTCTTATTTGCCCATTTACCTAAACCCATTAAACTAGATTTTTTGAATATTTAGTTTGGATTCGTTAGCGTATCCAAACTCTGTAAAGGTTTCTAATATCTTTCTTATGGAATCTACAGTTGCTGGAAGGAATAAAGTATCATCAGCATACGCTAATGATTTCCTTTCCCACTGCCCGGGTATAAAAGTCCCCTGCGATGTTTACATCTTGTCTTATTTTTTCCAGCACTGGTTCTAGTGTTTAAAACGTATAACAGGGGAGACAAAGGGCAACCCTGTCTCACTGATCGTGTCAGCCTAACTGGGTCACTTAAACTGTGATTAATTAATATTTTTACAATGGGGTTTTTTATATAAGATTTCTATCCATGTTCTAAAATAAGTACCCATGTTGTTTGCTTGTAAAGTTTTGTGTAGGAAGGAATGTGATACCCTGTCAAAGGCTTTTTCCCTGATCTAGTGATTAGTATTGCACTTTGACACTGTCTATCATGCGTTACTGTATGTAATGAAAATCCCTTATGAAGTGTGTATGTCTACAAATGTTCCTACCATGTACACTACATTGTTGGTCAGCGACGTGTATCAAATTCTTCATGAATAATTTAAGTTTCAGAGTAGAGCTTTGGCCAAGATTTTATATAATCATATTTTAAAAGCGAAATAGGCCTGTAATTTTTTATTGGACTTTACCACCCTTATCGTCAGCATTATCTTTAGGTATTAAAGTAAATATAAAGGATTCATTTAAAATAGCTATTCGGAAGCTCTCCATTTCCTGGAAGGCTTCCTCAAATACTTTAATTAAAAGGGGGCCTAAAATTGGGGTAAAAAAAGAAAAAGTAAAATTCTGCCGTTAACCCATCTGGGCCGGGTGATATGAATTATTTTTTACTGGAAAGTAACTGATCTCTTCCCTTAAGTTTTCTAAAGTTTTAAAGTTTTCGTTCTTAATTTTTCTTGCTTCTCATCATCACTTAAAACGTTTATGTGTAGTGTAGAAATTTATCCTGTATGTTTACGTTAGTTGGTTCTTTAGCGTATTAATTTTTGTGTAATATTCAAAAAAAAAAAAAAAAAAAAAAAAAAAAAAAAAAAAAAAAAAAAAAAGCGTGTCTAATATTAATGTCTTCTGTCTGTTGTTTCCCATTCCCATGTCAAATATTTCCTGGATCTGCCTACTGTGTTTTACATTTTGTTCAATCGCTAAATATTGTCTACTGGGTTGTTTCTTGTGTAATAGTATTTAATTTTGACCTAAGGAGATGTGCTCCTTGGTATGTGTTGTTGTTTGTGTACAGGTCTAATTTACGCTCTTCTAAAGTATGAATGTGTGGGTTAGATTTGTCTATCTGTTTAGTTAAACTTATTGCGTCTTCCCAATATATATTTTGTTCCCTCTTAAAAGCCCTGTGTATTGTTGTTATTCCTAAAGTCTGTGTTCTGTCCCTTATTGTGTTTTATAGCAGGTCCCAATATTCAGCAATCTTGTTATTGGGGATTTCCTGTGTGTAACCCTCACTGAATAGTGTTATTGTATCTGTGAAGAAGGTATTTGTTAGCAAGTTATTGTTGAATTTCCAATGCGGGGATCTCTTTAATTTTGTATATGTGTGTCCCGTACTTAAAACTGTGTATACTGCTTGGTGATCTGTAAATTTAAGCGTGTTTTTTATATGGTAAGTTTTGTGTATATTGTAATTATTGGATGCGTAGAACCTGTCCAGTCTTGAGGCCTGTCTAAAATATGGGTTTGTCTTGTCGTGAAATGTGAAAGCTTGTGTGTTCGGTTGTAGTTTTTTGTAAACGTCTACTAGGTCATGTTTGTCAAGAATGGGTTGTAAATGTTGTATTGATAGGGGTATTTGAATTTTCTTTCTCTGGGATACGGGGCCTAAGGAACTACTGTCTAAATTGGCCAAAACACAGTTAAAATCCCCCCCTAACACTATTCTAGTTCCTTTGTAGTGCTTATCTATAGCGTCATACAGTCCGTCGTAAAATTTGGGTTGGTCAGTGTCTACTGCGGGTGCGTATATATTAATGAGCGTGTGCGTGTCATGTTTATTGTGTTTGCTCTGTATTTGAATTATGACGGTTCTGCCACAACCGTCTGTCCTATAATGTACTGTGTCTCAATATTCGTTAATTTGTAAGATGGCGACACTGCTGTGCCTGGGGCCTAGGGCGAACCAGCCGTGTTTAAGTCCTAATCTAGTTACAATCCGACTGGCAGAAAAGTGGGACGTAATCCCTGTCTGTTGCAAGAACAAAAAATCAGGTTTATCTTTTTTAATCAGTTTGATAATGTGCTCTAGCTTATTCCCCAAACCGTTGATATTGAGGGATATTAGAACTAGGCTGCTT
Organism: Oreohelix idahoensis; assembly: GCA_024509875.1. NCBI lineage: Eukaryota > Metazoa > Mollusca > Gastropoda > Stylommatophora > Oreohelicidae > Oreohelix > Oreohelix idahoensis. The sequence goes on along the minus strand of JAMPIV010017012.1, from coordinate 354,131 downwards.
GACAAAGTGGTATCTGAGGGTTGGCCACTTGTTGCAAACTGTCTACCTGGCAAAGTGGCAGAGTGGGCACCCACTTGCCATATCTAAAACTATGTGGACAAAATGGGATCCTGGGAACCGTTCGGTCTTTTTTGGAATTTACAAAGCTGAGTAGTGGTCTGAGGCTGGCTACTCGCTAAGGTGAGTATCTAATCAATTTATCACCCCCAACAAAGCGCTTAGTTGATGGTTCTATTATGCTGTTTCCATATGGTAGTTTGTAGGAGGCAAAGTAAGTGCGATAAGGCTGGTCATTTGTTGCACTAATGGTTTACAAAACCACTCCACAGCATTCATGGTTTGTGCCGCTTTCTGATGACACGCTTTCGGTCGGGCACTAACTGGTGGCCGATCGACTCATTAGTCTGTAAAATGGGATTACTCGTCGAATGCTTAGTGGACTGAGTCGCTGGAACTGCTAAGGTCCTAGTTACATGCTGCGGGGGGCTGTCGGTATTAGGTGATCTGGCAGGCAGGGCTGCGTTCGTCCATTGGGCCCTCTGCCCTGATAGGGGCTGTAGGGATGTTTGTCCTAATTAAGCCCTGTCCGGACTAAATCCTCCCTCCCCAGGGGGGGGGGGTGGGGGGTGCGGGGGGGGGGGGGGTGTGGGGGGGGGGGGGGGTGGGGGGGGGGGGGGGTGGAGGGGGGTGGGGGTGGGGGGTGGATGGGGGGGGGGGGGGGGGGGGGGGGGGGGGGGGGGGGGGGGGGGGGGGGGGGGGTGGGGGGGGGGGGGGGGGGGGGGGGGGGGGGGGGGGGGGGGGGGGGGGGGGGGGGGGGGGGGGGGGGGGGGGGGGGGGGGGGGGGGGGGGGGGGGGGGGGGGGGGGGGGGGGGGGGGGGGGGGGGGGGGGGGGGGGGGGGGGGGGGGGGGGTGGGGGGGGGGGGGGGGGGGGGGGGGGGGGGGGGGGGGGGGGGGGGGGGGGGGGGGGGGGGGGGGGGGGGGGGGGGGGGGGGGGGGGGGGGGGGGTGGGTTCTGGGGGGGGGGTGGGGGGGGGGGGGGGGGGGGGGGGGGGGGGGGGGGGGGGGGGGGGGGGGGGGGGGGGGGGGGGGGGGGGGGGGGGGGGGGGGGGGGGGGGGGGGGGGGGGGGGGGGGGGGGGGGGGGGGGGGGGGGGGGGGGGGGGGGGGGGGGGGGGGGGGGGGGGGGGGGGGGGGGGGGGGGGGGGGGGGGGGGGGGGGGGGGGGGGGGGGGGGGGGGGGGGGGGGGGGGGGGGGGGGGGGGGGGGGGGGGGGGGGGGGGGGGGGGGGGGGGGGGGGGGGGGGGGGGGGGGGGGGGGGGGGGGGGGGGGGGGGGGGGGGGGGGGGGGGGGGGGGGGGGGGGGGGGGGGGGGATGGGGGGGGGGGGGAGGGGGAGTGGGGGAGGGGGGTGGGGGGGGGGGTTTGGGGGTAGGGGGGAGCGGGGGGGGGGGGGGGGCGTTGGGGGGGGTGGGGGGGGGGGGGGGGGGGGGGGGGGGGGGGGGGGGGATGGGAGGGGGGGTGGGGGGGGGGGGGGGGGGGGTGGGGGGGGGACGCGGGTGGGGAGAGGGGGGGGGGGGGGGGAGCGGGGGGGGGGGGGGGGGCGGGGGAGGGGGGGGGGGGGGGGGGGGGGGGGTGGG
>JAMPIV010017012.1:0-347500 GCA_024509875.1 Oreohelix idahoensis | reverse complement strand
TTCACTGTCATCTGGGCAATCTGGGGGTAGGGGGCTCGTACTGCCCCTGCTTCTGCTCTGCCGGTGTATTTGTCGACAGCTGTTCTCTTCTATCCCTCATTTTCTTGACCTGGGGATGTGGCGCTCGCTTCTTGGGGCATTGGTTCACCCAATGGGTGTCTAACCCGCAGATTGCACATTGAATTTTCCTGCCTGGCAACGACACCCATATGCGCTGGAATTTTTCTTCTTGTCCCGCTATTTTTAAATGCATAAAATGAGGGACCTGGCATGTCGATGGTTTATACATGATATTCCATTTATCAGAGGCCGTTTTTATTCTGCTTACCTCGGCGTCCTTATCTCCGGTCGAGCATGCTGCCGCCAGTCGTTGTAACCGTTTCAACCTTCATTGTTGGTGGGCGAATCCAATTCAAGATCCCATTGGCTTTTTTCTTATCTTGAGTGCTCAATATACACCGACATTTGTGGGTTGGTCCATTCCAATCGTTTCCCATGAAGGCCTTTATAATGCTTGAGCTGGGCCGCGGCAGTCAATGTGGCATACCATTTGAAAGGTCCTAATAAGCAAAGTACCTGGCTTATGGAAAGCTCCACCTTCAAAGTCTTCCTCCATGTTGACATGGAAAATCGGAACTGCTGGCGCTGCCATCTTATAATAATTATTCCTCTTGGTTAGAAAAAACCAAATATGGAAACAAAACGAACGAAGCTGTTAGCTGAACAGCTACACCACAGCACACACAAACCTCAAGAAAGAGTGACGCCTTCGGTCTGACTCTAGCTTTGAGATAACTGTCTCAAGCTCTGACTGGTTACTAAGATGCATCAGTCTTTATACTGGTCTGGTGCTATGGCTCGCCAGAGGAAGTATTTCTTATTGGAGTTAAGACCGGAAACTTTCTAATGATTGGTCTTGGGGGCTAGTGGACTGTTGAAATAATCTTTAACCTAACTAGCTACGAATCCTCTAGTCTAACATTATTGTTTCTATGTGATGATGACCAACCATTGTTTGAAGTTCTCTCTAATCTAAATGTTTTCCGGTCTGACTTGTATGGAGGCCACACAAGGTTTGATGACATCATGGGTTCATGTGTGTCATGACTGATGATGTCATTGATTCTTGACTAGTAGTTTATTTATCTAACTAGTCATTCATAAAATACTTTACTATAAGGCTAACAGTTGTAGCTACTTAATAGTCTACCCTGTTACATACGCCCGGGGGCCGCCAAAGTGTATCCCGTAGGGAGACACTTTAGTCCCTAAAAAAAATGACTAATCCCTAAAAAAAATATCGGGGTTCAGGTATCCCACCAGAAATCATGTCGGATGGAATACAACAATCAATATATGGAATGATGGATGACTCAATTAACATTTCAAGAATTAATTGTAAGTGGTGGGGACATAGTTAAGGTATTTAAGTAGGGGCTGATGGACATAATCAAGGGACATAAGTAGGGACTGATGGACATAATCAAGGGACATAAGTAGGGACTGATGGACATAATCAAGGGACATAAGTAGGGACTGATGGACATAATTAATGCACATATGTAATGACAGGGGATGACATGGTAGGAACCATTAGCAATAATAATGGGCAAAAATATAACAGTAATGGAACTGAACAATCATCAACCAACTAGCAAACCGCTTTTATGGGTCGATAGTTATCAAATATCTCTCAAAATACATTATAAAACATAATACATCATGACAAGCGAGTTAACGTCGCAAAGGAGAACTGGAAACAAAAATGGCGGGTGCCCATAAAATATGGCTATCACCCTACACTTCAACTGAAGTGGGTGATAAAATAAAATAATGGAACAAAATGAAAATGGAACCACGAAACTTGGTGGTAAGGTATGGGAAACATGGGTAAGTCTCAATAATAAAAATGACTGTACCGGTATAACAATAACCGGAAATAATGCAAGGATTGGAAACATGGCAATCAACGGACTAAGGTACTCAATGGAGAAATGGCAAATAGTTAAATCACATATGTTAGTGGAACAATAACTGGAACTTCAAACAATCATGAAGCAAAAATGGAGTCAATATTATAATAAGTCATGGATGATGCCAACATTAGTGGCGGGTGAAAATGTATTTTAGTTAAACACTTTTTATTAGGTACAACAGGACAACAGCACACTCAAATCTGAGCAAAATCTTGCTTCAGAAGCATAGCAAATAACAAAGGGACATAAAAGATGGTCAAAAGCATAGGAAAAAAAAAAACAAAGGGAGATAAAAGATGGTAAAAAGTAATGGGAACAAAAAAAAAACAAAGGGAGATAAAAGCTAGTCAAATATTAAATTAGTCAAAACTAACGTGACTTCATGACACTACGCGTGTAAAAGGAAGTACATCAGCAATATATGTGGACTACACTGTTCTTTTGAATCGGGATATCTCCATCATCAATGTTTGAAAGGAGGCCGCAAGGGTAACTGTTCATGTACTGGGAGATTCATCAATGTTTTTTTGCTGCGGACTAAAATGTAATAGTTCTCCATAAATAGAAATTCCTGGACTTCATAGCATAACTTGCAAACTTGATAAAAGTCCGCAACCGAGATGTCCAGGGATGCATAACAGCTGGTCTTCACTGCAACATCAGGATCAAATAATTCAGCAGCGGAAGCATTGGGTAAGAGACTTGCTTCGTAAAACATGAGAATCAGGGAGGACATCATACGAGAAAACGATTTCAGGGCTGGAAATGTCGACATGACAGGAACTGGCATCTTGAAGTATGTAAAATTCAATTCGTAAACAACTTCGCGACAATATTCATCGCTTCCAATCTTACGATGTCTTGCGATGACAGGCGAGGATCGTGCTGTATAGGTTGGGAAGTAGGGACAATGGCATGGACAACAGGAGTGGACGGGACAGAGCTTCGTGGTGGAGGCTGTGGAATGGTAGGTGGACAACGGGGGGGGGGGAATGCGTAATCTACGGGATGGAGGTGTGACAGGTGGAGGTGGAGGCGGAGGGGAGGGACTACGGTGAGGAGAATGAACATAACCACGGGAGTGACGAATACGGGGACGCACATGGGCGGCCTGCTGGAGAAGGTACTTAGGAAGGGGAGCAGAATCGCCAGATGATGTCGAATGACGACGTTTAGAAGTAAAACGAGCTGGGGTAGGAGGAAGATCAGGTTCAGTATCGGAAGAAGCAGAATCGGGGTAACTGTCAAGATCTGAGGGAGGGGGAGGAAAACAATCAGAGGTTGGAAGAGCAGGTTCAACTTCCAAAAAGTCGGAATCAAGGGCGGTATCAAGGTCGGAGGAAGGTGGATGAAGATAATCAGAGGGAGGAAGAGCGGGGTTAGATGAGATATGAGCAGAGGGAGGAGGGGAGGAAACGACAGGAGTTGTTGTAACTGGAGGTATAATAACATCACGCTGAGGCGGAGCATGAGAGGGGCCCGGAGTAATGGAGGGTAACTCAGCTAAACGCGCGTCACGGGCGTGGATACGGGAGTACAGTTCAGGAGGAGGGATAGGACCTTCAGAGGTGGAACAAGAACGATAACGTCTCGTACGATCAACCATATGGGAGGGTGAAGAAGGAGAAGGTACCTTGGAGGTGGAGGGAACAGCAGCTCGACGGACTACTCTAGACCGGAGTCTGTGTAAAGCATTATCTCTGGTAGGACTATCACTATCTGATGAGGAGGCATCATAATCGTGGGGTTGGACAGGTGTAAGCGGAGCAGGGGGAGTGTTAAGTGAGACGGGGGTAGATCTGCCCCCGTCAGATCTGATGTTGTCTGATGGAGGACTAAATGAAAGTTCAGACATGGATGGAGAGTTTGAATGGTTATATTGGAGGGTAGCATTTCGCACTGGGCGGCCAGACGGAAGATCGGGAGGAGGGAAAGTGTGGGGGCGTTTAGGTGGTCCATACGAGGATGAGGAGGGAGAAGGAGAAAGTTGCGGGAAAAGAGGCTGAGGAGGAAGTGTAGGGGCGTTGCTCATCTAGTCGCAATTGGGTAAGTACGAGTACTGGAAGTACAAGGGCGGGCTCTAAAGGAAGGAGAGGAAATTGAACGGCGCTGAGGAGGGTAGTTACTAAACGATACACGCGGATTAGTAACAGCACCAATGGTGGTGGGGTATGAGTAGGGAGGGTGAGTAAATAAACGGGAAGTAGTAGTGGAGGGGCGGGTATTACACAATGTGGAGGGATGAACAGAGGCACGAGGAGGTAGGGAATGTGATGCTAAGTGAGCAATCACTGTACCACGTTTAATAGTTACAGGTTTCCCAGAAGTATTTAATATCTTGACGGGAAAATCACGCTTAGTGGAAATCTGTACAATGCTATCAACAACATTGATGCAGGGGTCACCAATGATGTCTACATCAGGCAATGGTTCCACTATGACAGAATGGCCAGAAGAGACATAGTCAGATCGTTTGACCCGACCAGTGGCTATAGTTAAAGAGTGAGGCTTTAAGGTTACAGGGGTAATGAGGCGGACAAGGGACGCAATGTGGATATCATCCTGAAGAGGGATGAATTCACCATTGACGCGAATCTGTCGCAAGTCAAAATAGATTCGGGCGTGATGACGAAGGAGAAAATCACGACCAATAATAAAGTTACGGGACATGCCTCTTGTGATGATAAATGGATGGACAACAGATTGTGAACCAATCTTGAGGCTTATCATGGCAGTTCCAATGGAACGTAAAGGTTGGCCAGTAACGGAGGCTAAATGAGTAGAAGAAGGAAAAAATTTTACGTGCCTACGAATCTGACGAAACAACTGTTCACGGATTAGGCTAACAGTTGCTCCAGTATCAACAAGAGCACGGTAGCTTTTCATGTTGATGGAGATAAGGCACGATGAAGGATCCGGAGTGACAGAAGGAGGAGAAACATAAGAAAGAGAGGCGGAAGATACCGTAGGTGGGGAGGAAAGAAAACAGTTATTACGGAAGGACCGATGTGAGGATGGTTTCAGGTTACCCGGTATGGTCCTGGCTACTGAGCAACCCAAGAGTTTCCCTGATTCATTAAGGGCGTAGGACGGGACTGTCTACGTGAGAAGGAGCGCGGATGACCTTGGGGGGAGGACACAGGAGCGGTAGGGAGCCATAAAGGTTGACTAGGTTGTTGTTGCCTGTTCTGGTAATGTTGTCTTTGTGGCACGGTATTACTTTGTGTCTGTGGTGGGCTGTAATGTTGCCTTTGAAAACAGTTGCGCGAGACGTGTCCCCTTTGTCCACAAGTGTAACATATTACTGAAGATACTTGGTGGACCTGTGGCGCTGGTGGATGATGAAGGCGTCGAGGTTGGCACTGATGGTGACAATCATTAGAGGGGGGCTGTGGTAATCTCGAAGGTTGCTGCCAAGAGTGGCGGCAATGGCTAACGTCCATCGGTTCCTCGTCAATTCTGTGATCAAGGCGAGGCTCACGACCGAGACGGTTGGTAAAGCGTTTCTTTACATTGTCCTCTGTGATGGCCCGTTGAATCGCATCCGTGACAGTCTGAGGATCCTTGCGGATCAAATGCAATTTTAATGTGTCGGATGATAATCCATCAATAAAGATACCGACAAGCTGCCGATCAATATCCGCAGATGTGGACGAAGAGTCAATGAAGGCATCTTCAGCCAAGTTCAATAGTCTGTCCGCATAGAATTGGACAGGTTCCTGCCTATTCTGGCGTATTCCACGAAGCAAAGTCCACGCGTGTTGACAGTCAGTTATGGAAGAATAACGGCTGACCAGTGCCTTCTTTAGTGAAGCGAAAGTTTCATTAGGAAAGTGTTGTGCTCGACGGCGCAGAAAATCAGTCACTAATGACTGTGAAGAGAGGAATGCAACACGCTTTCGGTCCTCATCGGTTGCCGTAGGGATCAGAGATACAAATTTGTCAATGTCAATAAGCCATTGGCGAAATTGAGTAGCATCACCATGAAACGGCTTGATAATGTTATTAATATTTTGAAAGTTGGCGCTCTGTGTTATGGAGCTAAGAGTACTAGCGATCGACTGCAACGTGCTTGAAGAATTTTCAAAAGAATCAGGCAAGTTTTGACTCGCTGCTTGTTGTAGTGATAGTTGTTCTTGAAGCATTTGATTTTGCTGTTGCAACAAAAGTACCTGATGCTCGAGCTGTTGGGTAGCCGAATCCATCGTAAAAAAGGCAGTTAAGAGCTGGTTAACGACACCAAAAATGATTGATATCTCTGGTGTATCGAAAGGTCACGGCGCCAAAATTGTAGTTACTGTGTGACCGTGGATTTTGTGGAGGGGATGTAAATCCGTCTATCACTTGATATAAGGGAAACAATCCCAGGACTTTCTTTGTAGGGGTTCTTCTGGGGAAGACTGGTTATACACCAGAGGTGTTGCTTCCAGAAGAGAGGACAACCCAGGTAATTAAGAGAACTCGTAAGTGCCTTTACGGATTTAGTATTGATTCTTCAAAGGGTAGTAAGTAATTAGCAACTCGAACAGTCAATGGAAACTTTCAATGGTGCAGAGCATTTGATAAGTCCAAATGGTTATAAAAGATGTTCTTTATTTTCGTTTCGTATTTCAAACAAACAGTGGCAGCTCGAGATAAATTTCTGGTGGGGGAAAGCAAAACTGCCAGCTTTAGCCTCCAAGGCGAAAGGCTTACGGCTCCTTAATACTCTAGTCGTTTTATGATCTGTGGAAATCCTAGCGAAATAAAATACGATTCGAGACTTCAATCAAAACTAGTTCGAACTTACTTCAAGTGGAATGAACCACTCACATAATCGTGGCAGGGGTTAGCGCTGGTTCACTAACCTTCCTGGTCGGTAGGAGGTCTCTAGATAAAACGTAGGAGTCAAGGGCTTTTGTTCAATAGTAGTCGTAGCGCCAGGTTGCTCCAAACCTAAACTAAAGAACTTTTTTTTTTTTTTAAACCTTTATTCAGGTAAATATATCAATTTACAAAGAATTTTTACATTATCACATGTTATAAAAGACAAAGACTAATAACCCCCCCCCCCCCCCCCACCCTTCCCTCCCCCAGCCTAGCATTGCAACAAGTCAATATTAAAACAATATACCAAATTATAAACAATATCACATAATAAACCATACTAACGATAAACCCCCCCCCCCCTCCCCCCTCCCCCCAAATAACTTTTATTCAAGTCAATGTTCACATGGATGATGAATGGAGGTGAAATGATTGATGGTACATTGACTAAATGATGATGACACTCTACCATGAGGTGATTAGTGAAGACATAAATGATAAATGATATTTATATTGCTTGATATTTACAGAAGTATTTATAAATAAAGCTACTTGCTTCACATTGTATAGTTAAACAAAGAAGTATTTAAGCAACAAGAAATATTTTTAAAGTTGTTCTGTTATGTTTTTTGTTATTTGTTCGTATATCTGTGAAAATATTCTACTGTCGTAATGTATGCCGTCATGTACTGCCCTATTTCTACATATCCACACTAAGTATCTAAATTCTGCTAATAAAGTTAAGAGTTTAAGCTCCGTCTGTCTCGGTAAAGTCGGTAAAGTATTCAACATGACCGCTTGATACATGTTGAGTGATTGCGGTGTTTTGGAAGCTATCAGTGTTCTTAGTTTATTTAATGTGGGGGCCACTGTTTTACATGTGTAAAACAAGTGGTCCTCTGTTTCTATTGTGTTGTTACTGCACAGTTTACACCTTGGTGGCGCCTTGCCTGCTTTCATTGCTGAATGCTTACTCATGATAGGTGTTAAACCGTACAGTAACCTAAATGTAACTTGTTTGGCTTGTGGCTTGACGTCTATTGCATGGATGTTTGTGAAGCTTTGTGTGTAGTCTGTTATGAAAAGGTTGTACCCTCGTTTTATTCGAGTACCTAAGTGGGGTTCCTGTGCTCCTACTAAAAGTTTGTATATGAGTTTAGTGTCTTGTTTTATTAACTGTTCATTCCCTTTTAGATTTTCTATGCATATCCTATAAAAAGGTGGTGGGGTGTCAAAGGAATGTGGTTGGTTGTTTTCTAGTTTGTGTAACTTAATTAGCCTAAGTCCGATATAGTAATGTGCTAGGGGGTACAAGCTTGGGTTTTTAATTATCTCCCCTATATATTTAATCCTTAAAGCTTTAATTTTAGTGTTGATATCTTGTAAAGCTATCCCCCCTTTATGTTTGGGCTGTATTAGGGTTAAATGTTTAATGCTTTTAAAGGTGCCCTTAAAAATGAAATTCCTAATTAGTACATTTATTTTAGTTACCACTGACTTTGGCATAATCTGGATATTTGCTGTATATATTATTTTAGGCATAATGAAGCAGTTCACTATGATACTTCTCCCAAAAATAGTAGCTGTCTTGTATTTATATTTCTCTAACATGTTTTGAATTTTATCTACTAACTTTACCCATGTCTCTGTATTAGGGTCGTGGGGGCTACAAGAATAGTTTATCCCATAAATTTTGATTCTGTTAACTTGCGTTAACTGAAAGGGGAAATCTGTCTTATTTGCCCATTTACCTAATCCCATTAAACTAGATTTTTGAATATTTAGTTTGGATTCGTTAGCGTATCCAAACTCTGTAAAGGTTTCTAATATCTTTCTTATGGAATCTACAGTTGCTGGAAGGAATAAAGTATCATCAGCATACGCTAATGATTTTCTTTCTCCTTGCCCGGGTACAAAGGTCCCCGTGATGTTTACATCTTGTCTTATTTTTTCCAGCACTGGTTCTAGTGTTAAAACGTATAACAGGGGAGACAAAGGGCAACCCTGTCTCACTGATCGTGTCAGCCTAACTGGGTCACTTAAACTGTGATTAATTAGTATTCTACTGTGGGTTTTTTTTATATAAGATCTCTATCCATGTTCTAAAGTATGTACCTATGTTGTTTGCTTGTAAAGTTTTGTGTAGGAAGGAATGTGATACCCTGTCAAAGGCTTTTTCCTGATCTAGTGATAGTATTGCACTTTGACACTGTCTATCATGCGTGTTTGTAATGAAATCCCTTATGAAGTGTGTATGTCTACAAATGTTCCTACCATGTACACTACATTGTTGGTCAGGATGAACCAAATTCTTCATGAATAATTTAAGTTTCAGAGTGAGAGCTTTGGCCAAGATTTTATAATCAGTATTTAAAAGCGAAATAGGCCTGTAATTTTTTATTGACTTTCTGTCAGCATTATCTTTAGGTATTAAAGTAATAAAGGATTCATTTAAACTATTCGGAAGCTCTCCTTTCTGGAAGGCTTCCTCAAATACTTTAATTAAAAGGGGGCCTAAAATTGGGAAAAAGAAAAAGTAAAATTCTGCCGTTAACCCATCTGGGCCGGGTGATTTATTTTTCTGGAAAGTACTGATCGCTTCCCTTAAGTTTTCTAAAGTTAAAGTTTCGTCTAATTTCTTGCTCTCATCATCACTTAAAAACGTTTTGTGTAGTGTAGAAATTTATCCTGTATGTTTACGTTAGTTGGTTCTTTAGCGTATAATTTTGTGTAATATTCAAAAAAAAGCGTGTCTAATATTAATGTCTTCTGTCTGTTGTTTCCCATTCATGTCAAATATTTCCTGGATCTGCCTACTGTGTTGTACATTTTGTTCAATCGCTAAATATTGTCTACTGGGTGTTTCTTGTGTAATAGTATTTAATTTTGACCTAAGGAGAGCCCCTTGGTATGTGTGTTGTTTGTACAGGTCTAATTTCTCTTCTAAAGTATGAATGTGTGGGTTAGATTTGTCTATCTGTTTAGTTAAACTTATTGCGTCTTCCAATATATTTTGTTCCCTCTTAAAAGCCCTGTGTATTGTTGTTGCTAAAGTCTGTGTTCTGTCCCTTATTGTGTTTTTTTTAGCAGGTCCCAATATTCTGCAATGTTGTTATTGGGGATATCCTGTGTGTAACCCTGAATGAGTTGTGTTATTGTATCTGTGAAGAAGGTATTTGTTAGCAAGTTATTGTTGAATTTCCAATGCGGGGATCTCTTTAATTTTGTATATGTGTGTCCCGTACTTAGAACTGTGTATACTGCTTGGTGATCTGTAAATTTAAGCGTGTTTTTTATATGGTAAGTTTTGTGTATATTGTAATTATTGGATGCGTAGAACCTGTCCAGTCTTGAGGCCTGTCTAAAATATGGGTTTGTCTTGTCGTGAAATGTGAAAGCTTGTGTGTTCGGTTGTAGTTTTCTGTAAACGTCTACTAGGTCATGTTTGTCAAGAATGGGTTGTAAATGTCGTATTGATAGGGGTATTTGAATTTTCTTTCTCTGAGATACGGGGCCTAAGGAACTACTGTCTAAATTGGCCAAAACACAGTTAAAATCTCCCCCTAACACTATTCTAGTTCTTTTGTAGTGCTCATCTATAGTGTCATACAGTCCGTCGTAAAATTTGGGTTGGTCAGTGTCTACTGCGGGTGCGTATATATATTAATGAGCGTGTGCGTGTCATGTTTATTGTGTTTGCTCTGTATTTGAATTATGACGGTTCTGCCACAACCGTCTGTCCTATAATGTACTGTGTTCCAATCTTCGTTAATTTGTAAGATGGCGACACTGCTATGCCTGGGGCCTAGGGCGAACCAGCCGTGTTTAAGTCCTAATCTAGTTACAATCCGACTGGCAGAAAAGTGGGACGTAATCCCTGTCTGTTGCAAGAACAAAAAATCAGGTTTATCTTTTTTAATCAGTTTGATAATGTGCTCGAGCTTATTCCTCAAACCGTTGATATTGAGGGATATTAGAACTAGGCTGCTTGACAAAGTGGTATCTGAGGGTTGGCCACTTGTTGCAAACTGTCTACCTGGCAAAGTGGCAGAGTGGACACTTGCCATATCTAAAATATTTGACAAAACGGGGACTGGACCGTTCGTCTTTTTTGAATTACAAAGCGGAGTAGTGGTCTGAGGCTGGCTATCCGCTACAGGTGAAATATTCAAAAAAGCGCTAGTTGATGGTTTATCATGTGTTTTAAGGGTTGTAATAGGCAAAGTGATAGGCTGGTCACTTTTTGCACATGGTTTACACACCAGAGGTGTGACTGTGGGCTGACCGCCTTCTGTCTTAACTAGGCCGCTCGACACATTCGTGTTTACATTGTTAGACCAATCAGTGCATGAGGGCTGACCGATTAACCTAAATTCTTGGTTGCTAGACTGGATAGTGACTGAGGACTGGCTATTCGTCAAATTGCCCTGATAGTTCGGGCCAGGTGCAGGCAAAGCCGCACCGTCAGACCTTCCCGCCTTGACGGGGGGGGGGGTGGCTGCCTAAGTAAAACTGTGCGCATTTAAAAGTGTAAGTGTGTGTGTGTTTGTGTGTAAAAGCAAAAACATCAAAGAACTACTTACATTAAGCACAACTCTTAAATAATAATAATAATAGTAATACACACTCCCTAAAATATAGGTGTTTACACGTTTTACTTTTAAAATTACATCACTATGAAATAAAGGAAAAAAGTTCATTTCTCCGGACACCGGCAGCTCACTGTCTGTTCTTGTTGTAGGTGCAACCAAGGCTTTCCTATACTTGGGAACTGGACAGGTCTGTCTGCACTGGGCCTCAGTGCACGGGGAAAGAACTTCTAGTAGTAAACTCATTTACTCACATGTTCAAAAGGCTTGCCCATCTATGAAGATATCTGCTTGAGACAACATGGCCTCCATGTCGTCCTCTTCTGTAGTTGCCGCCCAACAGGAGGAGGCTTGCGTATTGAACGGCGTCGGCGCCTCTAGAACCTCATGTCTTGTTGGTGATGATCTTCTGCTGTTAGGTGCTGACATCACACGCTCGTCGGCGACAGGTGTCGACGAGTTCCCTCTCGGGGAGGGCACCGGCGTAGGCGCCCTGGGTGATGGTGGTAAGTCTCTCCGGCTAGGGGAGGGCTTGCCCGGCGACCTGCTTTCACTACGCTTTACTTCTTTTGATCTCACAGGCTCTGTTGCCTGGAGCAGGAATCTCTTTCTATTTATTTCTTTCTTTTCTTTCTTGTTATTAACAACTTTGCTATATCCATCGCCCTCACTGGCATCTGGGCAATCTGGGGTAGGGGGCTCGTCTGCCCTGCTCTGCTCTGCCGGTGTTTTGTCGACAGCTGTCTCTTCTTCCCTCATTTTCTTGACCTGGGGATGTGGCGCTCGCTTCTTGGGGCATTGGTTCACCCAATGGGTGTCTAACCCGCAGATTGCACATTGAATTTTCCTGCCTGGCAACGACACCCATATGCGCTGGAATTTTTCTTCTTGTCCCGCTATTTTTAAATGCATAAAATGAGGGACCTGACATGTCGATGGTTTATACATGATATTCCATTTATCAGAGGCCGTTTTTATTCTGGTTACCTCGGCGTCCTTATCTCCGGTCGCTGCTGCCGCCAGTCGTTGCACCGTTTCAACCTTCATAGTTGGTGGAATCCAATTCAAGATCCCCTTGGCTTTTTCTTTATCTTGGTGCTCAATATACACCGACATTTGTGGGTTTGTCCATTCCAATCGTTTCCCATGAAGGCCTTTATAATGCTTGAGCTGGGCCGCGGCTGTCAATGTGGCATACCATTTGAAAGGTCCTGCAAAGCGATATAGGGTGGCAATCCCACCTGTGCCCACACCTGCAGGCCCTGCGAGAATGCTCGCTATCAGAGAATATGAAGCCCTATTTGCCTGTGGGCCGGTAACACTAATAATCAAAGTACCTGGCTTATGGAAAGCTCCACCTTCAAAGTCTTCCTCCATGTTGACAGGGAAAATCGGAACTGCTGGCGCTGCCATCTTATAATAATTATTCCTCTTGGTTAGAAAAAACCAAATATGGAAACAAAACGAAGCTGTTAGCTGAACAGCTACACCACAGCACACACAAACCTCAAGAAAGACGACGCCTTCGGTCTGGCTCTAGCTTTGAGATAACTGTCTCAAGCTCTGACTGGTTACTAAGATGCATCAGTCTTTATACTGGTCTGGTGCTATGGCTCGCCAGAGCAAGTATTTCTTATTGGAGTTAAGACCGGAAACTTTCTAATGATTGGTCTTGGGGGCTAGTGGACTGTTGAAATAATCTCTAACCTAACCATCTACAAATCCTCTAGTCTGAAATTATTGTTTCTATGTGATGATGACCAACCATTGTTTGAAGTTCTCTCTAATCTAAATGTTTTCCGGTCTGACTTGTATGGAGGCCACACAAGGTTTGATGACATCATGGGTTCATGTGTGTCATGACTGATGATGTCATTGATTCTTGACTAGTAGTTTATTTATCTAACTAGTCATTCATAAAATACTTTACTATAAGGCTAACAGTTGTAGCTACTTAATAGTCTACCCTGTTACAACATCTCATCACACATGGAGGTCTGCTAACCTGAAGCGGTCGTCTTTATTTTCATGGAAATTAGTTTGCATACTATTATTTTTCTTTATTCATTGAGTGCTGTGTCGACTGGCTTTAGAGAGTATGTCTCTCCTTTCCCTATAGCCTTTATTTGCTTTGGGCCAGCTTCGCCTCCATTCTCTTCCCATTCCATATAGTCAGTTTGTCGAGGTACTGCTCTCTCTCTCTCTCTCTCTCTCTCTCTCTCTCTCTCTTTCTGTCTTCCATAACAGAAGTAATGTATCTTTAAGGCAGAATCAATAGATCATTTGGCAGCAACTCAATTAAAGATACTGACTTGCCCATAAAAACAAGAACACTGCTAACATAACAATGCAGGCGACGTCATGGAACCCACTGGGAAGGGGACGAAGAAAAAGACTAAGGGAGAAGTGGCAGCGATAGCGTGTGTCAGAAATAGAAATATCAAGAATAGGCCTAGATGTGGGTAGAGAGTGACAGAGTAGTCGAGATAAAAGATTGATGGAAGCGCTGGATCATTGACTTATGCTTCCAGATATATCGAGTGTATGTGTGTGTGGGGGTGTTATTCGTCCCGACCAGGCATAATTCTAAAACTAGGATTATGGCTACGCTGGAGAGGGAAATAATCAGAATTGATGATAAAAGCGATGAAGCGGGCAGAGAAAGGGTACCAGGCTCCCCTCACTGTGGCCAGACCGCTTTGTATGGCTTGACAACAGGAAATGACGTCAACTTGATGTGTTCCTCGGCGAAATATTAGGTCTCTTGTGTCCTGTTTTAAATTAGAGCACGTGCAAAATGTAAAAGAAAATGCGGCGGGGAAAAAATAATTTCTTCAACATTTGAGACAGTTATTCAAGTCAACACTGTCTGTTATGTTTTTTTCTTGTTTATTATATGGGCAGAAAGATGCCATGCTGGACAAACAAGTGGTAAACATAATTTACGCATATTCTGATCAAATAAAAAAGACATAACACATTGCTGAAAACCATAATGACCAACACAGACAAAACGTTAAGAGCTGCTGCTCAAATTGCAAAGCGATAGCCCCTTCAGTAATAACTGACTATGGGGATGCGCCCCTGAGGTGACAGCCCTCAGCTGCTTATTTTTCTGGTGTTCCTTTCGACGTTTTCTCGTCTCTTCTGACTGTTGTGTGAGCTTCTTTTTGCCCAAACTGAGCTGGCGCCGCAGATAGCATCGCCACTTGGTGCGATCGGCAGCTTCATTCTCCCAGGTTGCTGGATTTATGTCCAGTGATCTCATGTCTCTCTTGCACACATCTTTGAATCTCAGCTGCGGTCGCCCAACTGTTCTTTTGCCATCTGCCAGTTGAAGATATCTTTCGGAATGCGACCATCTTTCATGTAGCGGACATGGCCAAGACAGCATAGTCTGCGCTGTCTAAGCAGTGTAGAAAAGATCATGTCTGTTGTTGATCTACCACCTCGGAATCCACACTGTGACTATGGATATATGCGCTCAGCTAATTGAGTAGTCGCATTAAGATGACCCTTGCAAAAACCTTACCAACAATACTAAGAAGAGAGATGCCTCTGGGGTTATTGCAATCACTTCTGTCTCCTTTATTTTTATACAGTGTTACAGTCTTAACATCTCACATGTCTTGGGGAATAGTAGTCTCTTCCCAGCACTGGCACAGCACCTTATGCAGGGGATGTAATAGCGTGCTCTTACAGCATTTTATTAAATCGGAAGGAATCCCATCACAGCCTTATGCTTTGCCAGAGGCCAAGCTATCAATGGCCTTGCTGAGTTCTTCTAATGTTGGTTCAGCATCGAGCTCGTCCATAGTTGGCAGATATTTGACAGTATCAAGGGCTGCAGGCGTGACGGTATTTTCTCTAGCGTAAAGCTCAGAGTAGTGGTCGACCACCTCTCCATCTGCTTACCCTTATCGGTTAGCTTCTCTCTTCTGATGGTTATTAGCGGTGCCGTCTTACTTTTTTGGGGACAAAGGCCTTTCTTTATACCGTCACACATTTGTCTAATGTTGCCTGTTTGCGCTGCGCGCGGACTGGATGCTCTCACTCAGCTGAAGCAAATAGTCATTTCCACAACGTCAAGCAGTTTGTTGAACTTTGCTTCTCGTAGCCTTCAGGATCTGTAGGCTTCTAGCACTCGGTGAACGTTTGTATACAATCGGAGCATTGCGCTTAGCTTCTATGACAGTTGTCATCTCATCAAATGAAGCATGAAACCAGTCATTTGACTTCGCTGTTTTCTTACCAAAGGTGGCAAGTGCAGTACTTTTAATGGTGTTACACGGGTGCTCCCAGTTCTCTGTAACAGTATCACCACGCTGTGGGCTATTGAACACTTTCTTGAAGGTCGCGAAAAATTGAACGATCATGACAGTGTCTGACATCTTGCTGGTATCGATGCGTGGTTTCCCTTCATGTCTGACACGATGAAGATTTCTTGACTGAGCTCTGATTTTGCAGCAAACCAAGGAGTGATCTGTATCACAGTCTGCACTATGGTACAAGCGAGTGGAGAGCACAGACCTAAGAAGTAGCCTGCTGATGAAAATCAGATCTAGTTGGTGCCAGTGCTTGGATCGTGGTTGTCTCTATGACACCTTATGCTGGGATTTGTCTGAAAGCAGATATTGGTCACGCAGAGGTCATGATGGACATACAACTTCAAGAGCCGTTTGTGGCAGAGATATTATGATTAATAGATTTTATATATCCTTTCTTTATTCTACACTTGTCTTTTACCTTTCTTTAGCTCTTTTAACTTTCTTTCGCATACGCATAGCAATTCAAACCTTTGTCATTTCCTTTCTAATTTAGCAACGCATTTTATTGCGGTTAGCTAAGTTCTTTGATGAGAGATCGAATCGTGTTAATTCGTTCTCGACAGGGATAACAATAAAAACCATTGTCTATCACTTTTCCCTGATCTGTTCGCCTTTAAGTTAATTATTCACGGTGAAAGATTTGAGATCAAAGACGAGCTCGCTCATATTGCGTTTATGACCATAGTCTGCAGGCAGTAATAGGGTGATCTGGTAAGACGAGGAAATTTCGCACGAGTCGGGTCTATTACGTTACGTCGGATCTCAAATGAGTCCGTACGCAACAGAGAGAGTCTGGTTTCGGCACTGGTGCGAAGAAATTCGTTTGGTTTGCAGAATGAGAAAGAAATATGTAAATCTGGACGTAGGTGCCAAACGTACTAAGTCTGGGCTAATTTCTTCCTTTTCTATATTTAAACCCCAGCAGTTTAGACCTCATTCATTCAGACTCCGCAGTTTCTCTAGACATATCTAGCTTCTAGTTACTTTATTAAGTATAATCTTCTTTTTCTTTTATACAGTATATGGGTCAAGCCCAAAATCTACCAGCGGTTTCAGTATATATGAGAATAACCTAGAAGAAACATTTTGTACTTAAATACGTGGGTGTCCAAGTTACAACCTGTCTGGCATTGTGGTTGCATCCAGAAAGAGACATAGTACTCATCTCACGATCTTTAAGACTAAATGCAGTAACTGGGCCTATCGAGCCAGATTATATTTCTTCCCTAAATCTCATGTACATTCAGTCCTGTGGCGAGAAGAATTACAAACAGTAACATTTCCGACGTTTGAACAATTGTGGTGTGACCAATAATTTTATATTGAGAGAAGTTAGCAACCTGTCATTTCCTAAGTACTGGAAACCTCGAGATTCTGACATTGTGAGCCCATTTAAAATTTCCTACCTGAACTGATTCAAGTGACATAAACTGTAATCCTAAAATATAGTTGTAAAGTGAACGCTCCCCGGAACATTGGATGAAACCTGTATCTGCAGATCTGGGGTTCTCTTTATCAAAAAGAAAACGGATTCACGGGGTGTGTGTGTCCTAAAGTTTGCGCCTGAAGGTGTAAGACATCAAGTTTGTAGGTAAGAAAGAATGTCAGTGGCCACTGGTGAATGAACAGAGAGAAAGCGGGACTGAGTGGTTCCATTATGGTATAATTTATGCACTCACTTTGTGTTTTCTTTATGCAAGTTTGTTGCAAATGATGTTTTCCTCTTAGAATAGATTAATATATCAACTCTGTTCTTAACTGTAGAGGGAAATCCTAGATCATAGCGTATAAATAAGTGACTCTTTTGGGGCTATAACTCTTTTCTGCTAACGGGATCGTGGGCTCCTAAGAGGGGGAAAGGATTACACCTATGGGTCTATTTTTTTAGTAATTCTTTAACCTATGTGTATTTATATGTGATTGATATTCAAATTTATGGTTGTGGTGAAATTCTTATGATCAATAAAATTTACATAAACTTATTCAAGTGTGTCGGTCAGCTCGTCCAAAAATATCTATATTCCATTGTTATAGTTTTCACGTCTGTGCGTCTAACTGTCGTCACTTATGTGTGTGTGTATGTGAGTGGTATATATTACTATATATATTCTAGTTGACTGTCTGACAAATCTAGATCTGTTGTAGAGATAGGCTGACCGAGGGAAGCTTCTCGAATGTCAGGGACAGACTCTATTATTTTCCACCATCTCACTCGTGAAAAAACTATTTCTTATATTATCTCCCACTGAGCTATCACCTGTTCTATTTCTATTCAGAAGGGACCAATCTATGTCTTAATTCCCCTATCACAAATCTACGACACCATTGTCTATTTTCATTCATCTTGCCAATACCAAACCTGCCCAGACCAGACATGAAGGCCATGAAACATTATCGGCACCCACTCCAGCATTAAAATCACCATGTAGAACAAGCTGTTCTTGCCTAATTGTGCTTTTGATGATTGCTGCTAGATTCTCGTAGAACTTGTCTTTAGATTCTGAGGCAGAGTACAGAGTAGGAGCATACACAGTGACAAGGGTGATGGGACCTGCGCTAGTTTGGAGTCGTAGCATTAACAGGCGTGCTGATTCATTCTCACCTGGTTCAACCATTTTAGTTTGCGATTTTTTACCACAAAACCTACTCGGTGTTCTCTAGTTTTATTAAGGTCTTTCCCTTGTCATTAAAGTGTGTAGTCTTTCTCGCTCACCATTCCTGAGCCTGCCAGGTGCGTTTCCTGAAGTGCAGCTATATCCACCTGAAGTCTTTTGAGTTCGTCATTGATTACTGCTGTCTTCCTGACATCGTTTATGTCCTGTAGCTTTTCGGATAGTCCAGTCAACATAGTCCGGACGTTACAGCATCCCAGTTTGATAGGTTGTTTATTTCTATTACTTCTTGTTTTTTTATAACTGCTTGTTTTCTGTCCACAGTTCGGGTTTGACCCTAATTCCCATGCACCAAATGGGGAAAGCAGACAGTGGCGGGACAACGCCTAATTGACTGGGGACTGCCCAGCTTGAAGCGGGCGGTAGCTGTCCAGTGAGATCTTAGAACCTCTCTCATTGTCGGAAGTAGCCCCTGGCGCCATGCTCTAAGACAATTGAGCAAAATGCTTATAACCGGTAACTGCTACTTCCGATGTTTTGCCGACACTTATAGGGTGGAGCTGCAGTGTCCTCTCCAGAGCGCGAGCTTGGTCACAGTTATATGGAGATCAAGCTGTTGCCCATGCAGCATGTGCCCCCTCTCCACGCAGCCGTTAGATCCAAAGAAACTGCAGTAGCCGCTACTATACTGCGATTGTGTTATTTCAAGGCTATTATGACCATCCTCAAGGATTAATACCCAAGCCACGGACAATACAATACAGCACAAGCACAGAATTAAGATTATATCAGAGCTGTGTGCTTTCTGTGCTTCTCTATGGTGCGGAATGCTGGAGAGTTACAGAGAAGGAAATGTCGAAATTGTCCTCTTTTCACACAACATGCCTAAGAAATATTCACCGAATCTTTTGGCCAAATACCATCACTAACCAAGATCTGCTTACTCGTAGCAAGCAAGAGGACATGCACACCATCATAGCTGGCAGACGCTGGAGCTGGGTTGGTCATGTCCTCAGAAGAGACCCCGATGCCATCACAAGAACAGCTATGCTTTGGACCCCTGAAGGAAAACGAAAGAGAGGCCGACCAAAAACAACCTGGCGGAGAACTGTGGAGGCTGAGATGCAAAGAATGAACCAGAGTTGGGGCACTGTACGAAGGATGGCCACCGACCGAGCAAATTGGAATCAATTTGTTGTTGCCCTACAAGACGTCACTAGGCGTGATGGCCACTGACTGCTTTGACGGTCGGCGGCTACGGATCAAAGAAGAAGAAGACGGATAATAGCAGTAGTTATACCAACACTAAAACCGGAAAAAGAAGCTCATGATATGAGTTCCTTCAGACCATTAGAAGTAACATCCAAACTTTGGAAAATAATGGAAACCGTAGTGAAAATAGACTAAAATTCAACTTTGAAAAGAACAACATTTACAATCCAGCCCAATCCGGGTTTAGGGAAAACAGAAGCACTATGGACCAACTTGTCAGACTAGAACAAGAAGAAAAATAAGGATTTAAAAGGAATGCAAAAACATTAGCTATATTCTTGGGTGTAGCAAGGGCATACGATGAATGCTGGCATAGAAGGTATATGTTACATTAGACGGGGGTAAGTAACCCATCAACACATGGCGTCAAATAATTATGTTGTGCTTTTTCTGGTGCATGACGTCATGACGGCACTAAAACTTGTGTGGCCACCACTGATCTAAATGCACTGGTTATGAAGCTATAGAGCAACGCGTCAAAAATGGCATGGGTGAAGTGAAAAAACCAATGCACTGGTTATGAAGCTATAGAGCAACGCGTCAAAAATGGCATGGGTGAAGTGAAAAAACCAATGGACTGAAATTTGGCTAAATAATTAATAGCTGTTTTATCACATATTTTGTAAATGTACGGATATCTTTTAAAATCTTGCCTTGGCACTTAATTAAAAAAACACAAAACAACAAATCAATATAAATTGTACTATTACCCCGTCTCCTAATCATTATTTAACAGGAGTATCATAACACACACACACACACACACACACACACACACACACACACACACACACACACACACACACACACACACACACAAAACTAGCAGAAAACACATTTGAGGTATGTACGTTTGGTGTTGTTACCACGTGCAAAAAAAAAAGAATAATAATAATAATAAAAAATGATTGCCCCCATACATTCAATAGCGTTCAATCAAAGTTTATGGTCTGTTGGCATAAATCTGTCTTTCGTTATTTATTTCACAGAAACACACAAAATACAAAATATGAACAATTGGTACACTCTAACATAATGTTTGTCAGCCATTTTATAACGCTGGTGTCTTCATATATCACACACACACACACACACACACACACACACACACACACACACACACACACACACACACACACACACACACACACACACACACACACACACACACACACACACACATATATATTATACCGTAAACAAACGATTCACATCGCATAAACGTACAACATAAAATCATATACCATGTTTTTGTTATTCAAACTAATTTCCTGTCACGTGACCTGTAACCACCGTTAACTTCTGCTATCACTTGTACTATTCAGCGTATAGAGTTTCCCTGATGTCTCGATGAGGACTTCCTTCAGCCGTCAGCTGCTTGCCATATGCTGGAGTATCGTAAAAAGAACAAATAGGAAGGGGTTCCTGGGGGCGGAACCTGTCCTCGTGTCAGGCGCGTCAACCAGGTTGCGGATAGTTAAAGAACCTCTAGAAATAGAGTTTAGCTGTGAATACTGAATAAATAGCCGTGGATAAAAACATACATTTCGGGCTGATAGGGCTCGTGATTCTTGGTTGGTAGGAGAAAGAAAAACTCCTATTTCAAACCCCCGCTGCCTTGCGGGAGTATTCGTTTACGGGAAAGACTTCAGGAATGAACCTTGAGGATAAATCCGGAGTCGAAGTTCCTAAGGCCGTCTAACGTTGATTCGACATTATTCTGCGAAACCCTACGACGTGGCTGGTACCAAACTGTATCGGTTACTGCCGTTCCTTCGGACCTACATGGAGAGGGGGGAACATGCTGCATAGGCAACAGTTTGATCTTCATATAACAGTATTCAAGCTCTCGCCCTGAAGAGGACACTCCAGCTTCACTCTTTGCTTTCGGCACAACACGCGTTTCATCGTCACTCAGTCAACAGGAGCTCCAGAACGTGATGAATAGCTTCTGTCAAGCACGCAAGAGCTTTGACCACACAATTAGTCTAAAGAAAACAAATGTGCTGGGTCAGGAAATGGATGTTGCACCAGTTATCATTATAGATTACTATAAATTGGCAGTGGTGCACCAGTTCACATACCTGGGGTCTACTATCAGCGACAAACTCTCTCTGGACACAGTAATTGACATCCGCATTTGGCAAAGCTACTGTCATCTTTGCCCGTCTCACACCACGTGTTTGGGGAAACTCCAAACTCGCAATGAAGACCAAAGCTGAGGTATATAATTCCGGTGTCAGTGTCACGGGTTGCCTCCCCTGCTTTGCAGTAGTGTTCCAACAGGAGCCAAAACTCAAGAGTATCTACTATGGGCCTTCAAAGGTGTCTACTCTTGGCAGAGTTGTAGATAGATGGATAATGACGCTTCTATCCCAAGGGTGTACTCACAAGATATTCAGAAAAGCGAGAACAATGCTGCATTGGCGGAGCACGTTAACTCTATGATCAGCCGACAACATTTGTTAATGATTAAGCAATTAATGATTTTAGCTCGTCAAGCCCCCACCCTGATTTACTCAGTGGAATTCTTATTATTATGGTATAGCTCTGTTTAGAGTGTATTTAGTAAACTGACTGAGAAAAACATGCAGTACATTTAAAATGATTAAATCGAAGTTAAATTTGTATAATTACAAATAACAAATTTAATAATCATTTAGTTTTAACAAGGGTTTAAAAGAATGAATAATGATTTATAACAAAGTTTATCATCACTGGTGTGATTGGAAGTTAGGTTTTAAAGGAGTTCACGTGGCAGCTTATAAGTTTCACTTATCTGCCACTGGTAGTTTTTGCTCCCGCTGATGGGTTGGCTCTTGGTAGATTGATTACTGATAACGCACGACGCTGTTCAAGGAGGTAGGGCGTAGCATGTTCCCAGAAGTGTCAGGGAGTGTTTATAAAGTTGGCCCGTCGTCTTAAAGCTCAGGCCACCGTTCTCTTCTTGTTCCAGAGATAGTACCCTCAATTGGTACCACCACCAACAACTATGGTAAAAGAATAGAAACGAACGCTCTCCTGAGTATCGCGTTTCCCGACACATACTTATGTGTCCCCTTTCTCTTATTCACCATCCCATCTATCTCATAATTTACCCTCGATGAAAATAAATTAAACTTAATCCCTCGAGAGAAAATGTTCTTTACATTTAAATTAAATAGCCTTATCTTTATTTTACATTTAAATTAACAGGTGGATAGTACAGATAGAATATGTTTACGTTTACATCCCCACTGACTGAAAAGTGTTCACAATATAAATTGAATATGTTTTCATGTATATCTACACTTGTTGAAAAGTTTGCAACTTTAATTAATTTTTAAAGTGAATATGTTTACATAGACATTTACCCTGGTTTGAAAATGTAAATATTACACATAGAATGTACATCATTTCTTTCATCTTTTCCTCCCTGCTCCATATGGAACCTGGGACTATTTATGCGTCTAGTTCTCTTTAAGAAACTAGCAATAAAGCAGTCACCAGTCCCTTGCTGGGTTTGTTCATGAAATCATCATTCTATATGATGAGGTTGCCAGCATCAAATGGCTGGGACATCCATTAACGATTTTCACATATTAATATTCACATGGCAATATATATACATATTAGTTCACATGTTAGTAATGAAAAATATATAATCTAGAATGACAACTTACGCCAATCCTGGCTCACAGACTTTTAGCTCAGATGAATGAAGTTAAGGCACTTGATTATGCCTCTTACACGTGTACTTGGGGGTCGTTACTTTTATAAGATAATTCCCTCTATGACTCCGTGTGTTCTCAGTTTCCTCAGTCCCAGTTTCCTTGTTAAAATGATAGAGATTTCCTAGGCTGTTTTGTAAATCCGTCAAGATTCTCTTCGAAAAGGTCCGGCCTGATGAAATGGAAATTCTGATTTCTAACTTCTGGCAAGTCTGGTTGTGCCATCTTTGGCAAGCGATTTCTCACAGTGAAGTAAAACTGCGAAAGATCAGGATTTGCCTGTCCTACCCCTACATATGTTTGTTATGAAGCTACTCAGGGTTCCAATCATTTCAAACATGCTTGTTGGGTGGGGTAATTTCACAATATTCAGACATGGAATAATTTTGTGCGTGGCGTAAAGGTCACGTCTCCCATATATGGCAATCAAACATCCGATGCCTTATGTACAAACTCACAAACACATCGGCAAACTTTCTTAGCAATGTGTGTAAGATGTAACATCTTATTACTTTACAAGTCGGACAGGAAACAATTAGGTCATCCTTATCTGTCCAAAATGTGTCACTAGACAAGTAATCTAATATCTGTCGCGCACCCCGGCCTTATCAGTGATTAACCAAATACGATAGGGCCGCACCCGATATTAACAAACATGGCTGTCGATTAATTATCTCAGCCGCTCCTTGGAAAGCAGGGAGACATGGGTAACAAACAGATATGACGACTTATCCTGAGAGGGTGTGGTAAAGTGGGATGTTATAAATATTTATAGGGGACTTAGTGTACTGACTGAGATCAGCTGTGAAGGTATCTATATCTAATAAGAGTAGTGTATTATAGATAACCTTACTTACTGCCACATATGTATACCTCAGTCAGAATTATTCTGGAATAGTGTGATGACTACGTTATATGTCTAGGGTATGTGTATGATGAAGTGTAAGTCATAACAACAACAGACAGATAAACAATTTAATTTATTCCACCACACTTGACAACACTGTGACACTCACATACATATAACACTCTAAGAGGATATCTTAAAGGAGTCACTGATAACTTTTCAAATAACAATATGTATTCAGTGCTGTCATGAATGTATATGTGTCCTGATTCAAATACAAAGGGAACCAGGAATCACAATCAATTTTAATTACAAGTTATATGTACAGAATTTATTAATATGATTATTGTAGTGACCTATATTATTAATGGTATCCTATGTGTGTCAGTTGTGTAGTATTAATATGAGGTAATACTGGTTTTGTTTTGTTCAAGCTCTGTTGGTATTTGTCATCATGACTTCAATAGTTTGTTTCTATTGGAACTAGTATTGGAGATGTTCTCAGTTCCTGGTATTAAAACAATTAAATTCCCCTCTTAATTTTAGTTTATAATGTCATTTTAAGATGGGGGGTACATAATGTTGAGCTCCATGGCCACACTCTCTTATCTTGCGTGATGACTGCAGTAAAAGACTCCTCTGCTCGATTATTTAAATGAGTTCTGGAGCCACCCCACTGGTTGCTATATGGACCAAGGAGTATGCTGTCCACCTCTGGCTTCAGCAAAGCTCTGACCAGGTGCTGCTCAATAACTTTAAGACCACGGTCCCTGAAACAAGAAGGTTGTACCTTCTACGTCAGAACTAATTTATACTCCATTTCTACACTGAGCACAATACATCACAAACATTGAGTTCAGAGCGTTAGGCCAACTGTCAGCTTCATCTGAAATACTTTATACCAGTATTTCCCTCCCTAATGGTTACTACGCCTCTGCAATTCCAGCATTATTTCTTTCTAGTTAATAATCTAGGTGTCAGTGTACTGTTTGGCCATTCCATGCAGTTTTACTTTCCTCCGACACCTTCTGTTCAGGCTGGAGCACTATAGGCTTTACATCATGTTCGCTACTGAACCACACATATATACAGACATAAATTATCAATTTACATTCAATTTTCATTAAAAGATATTGAATATTTCAAGCTACCACAATTCATGGAAATAATAATAAACAGTTTCGTTGACTGGCAATGAATATAGCACAACTCCGATCTGCCGATGTCCCAGGCTTTATTTTATAAAAAATATACACTGGTGCTCAACGCACTGCTTCTTAGTAGGTTTATTACAAGATGTGGCAATGAACAGACGCTCTGAATTGTGTATATTCGCAGCTCTACCCAATCACACCACGTCTACACATCTTTTCAAAAAAGTACCCCTTTCTCACGTTTCCCCTGACAACACAAGATAGTATTTATAGTCCGACCAATCGTGTTTAGTCTTTCATTTGTTGCGCTCCAATCACATAGGAGTTAACATGGTAGGCTATTTCCGTAACGTAATGTTTTTTCAAACACGTTATAAAAAAAATTTTATGAGCAGAAATGATTTCATGCTGTCAGGCACCCCCACTATTTTATTTTGGCCATAACTTGGTAATTCCTAGACTATTTGCGTAACGTTTTACATATTCTTTGTCAGCAAACCCTAAGGAACCCAAATATACGAATTTAAGGGAGCTAGGTGGCTGCGTTCAAAATGTGCATTTTCTACCACCTCCTGTTCACTTCAATCCCCATGTGGTGTCTGGGTACTGTCATGTTTTCAAACGTAAACCCATCTAATGTCATCTTTCCCAATAAGCGTTTTTCAGGATTTTAAAACCTAACTCTGGTATGGGTAGTGAATTTTATCACTGTCGATTTGAAATAAAGTTAGTGCATGTGGCCTTACACGCGTGATGGCAGCAATTGTGTATCGCGCGACGCGTGTTTAGTGTTGCAGGTGTCCCTGCTTTCTGCCTCTCCCTTCTCTCTATCCTTTAGTCCATCTGTCTTTTAGTTACGCCGTGTATAAAATGGAATGAATGAAATATTAAATTTAGGTCATTGATCAGCTTGCGTATCTCAAGGTTTTTCCAAGAAATACAGTACACGTTTCATTGAAGAAAGCGGGTAATAATACAGTAGGCTTTTACTATCAACGTGAAAGCGTTACAATTTGCAGACGAAGTAGAAAACAAGGGGGATTTCGAGTACAGTCATTGTGACAGCACTGTTCTTTACCATTCTTCTTTCCTTTTATTAAATTTATTTGTTAGGCTTTGCATTTACGTTTTAATTTATATATGGGGATTAGAATAATTCACGACATCTCCCCTCTTAAAACAGACATTATATGTCAGTCCTTTATTCTATATACACATAGAGAAATTTATTATTATTTCTGGGGTTTACGGTGATTCTCATCACACGGATGGCGGCTTAAAAAAATCCGCTCCCAAATTTGTTTTTTCCAGATATATACTCAATGCTAAAATTATAGGGAGCCAAAAGTAAGGACCATCGGAGTAACCTAGAGTTCTCATGCCTAGCCTGGGCTAGAAACGATAAAGGTTTGTGATCCGTTTGCAACTTAAATGCCTTCCCATACAGATAAATATTGAATTTCTTTATTGCCCATATTACTGCAAGACATTCTTTTTCGCTAGTTGAGTAGTTGATTTCAGCTTTATTCAATTTTCTGCTAGCATATGCCACTGGGCTTAATTCCCCATCCAATGCATATGATTTCTGTAGTAGAGTTGCACCTAACCCAATATTACTGGCATCCGTCCTTACTATGAATTCTTGACTTAAGTCAGGTAATTTCAAAATAGGTTTACTTGTGAGCTTTTCCTTCAATTCTTGGTAAGCCATTTCACATTGTGGTGTCCATGTAATGCGATCTGGATGTCCTTTACGTGTCAAATCAGTTAACGGTGCACATATGGAATTAAAGTTTTTGATATACTTCTGGTAGAAACCACATAATGAGACAAAGGATCTCACGTCCTTCTTGGTTTGTGGTCTCGGGGCTTTCTTTAGTTTCTCTAATTCTTTGGGTCAGGGGTCATGTTTCCCTGATAAACTGTGTGTCCCAAAAATTCCAATTCTTTACATCCAACGCAACATTTGGTTGGTCGGGCTGTTAAATTTGCTTCCCTAAGTCGATCAAACAGCATCTTCAGAGAGTCAATGTGTTCCTCAAATGTTTCTGTTGCTATAAGGATATCATCCATGAAATTTGTTATACATGGATTATTCAGAGGGTCCAATAATTTTCTCATCATTCTAGAGAAGACACTAGGCGCATTCTTCAATCCAAATGGCAATCTATTAAACTCATAGTGTCCTTCTGAGGTACTAAAAGCTAGGTATGGTCTAACCTCAGGCTTTACTGGAATCTGATAGTATCCTTTACTCAGATCCACTTTTGAGAAATATTTAGCTTTATTTAGTCTGGCAAACAGCTGATTTGTATCCGGCAATGGATCCACCTGTCCTTCTGTAATAGCATTCAGTCTCCTGTAATCTATACAGAGTCTATGTTCTCCAGAGGGCTTCCTTAAGAGTACAACACCAGAACTATATGAGGATTCACTGTGCGAAATAATTCCTTCCTTCAACAGATAGTCTATCTCTTCCTTCAAAGCTTTCTCCTTAGCAAACGGAATCGAATATGGTTTTATACAGACAGGTGTGGGGTCTATCAGTTTCATATCATATTCCAATAGGTTTGTATGCCCTGGTCGGTCTGTTAACACCTCTGCATGATTATTTAGAACCTGTTGCACTCTCTCTTTCTGAGTTTTTGTTAAATGTGTACTGATTTTCACCTGTGCTGCTGTCTCACAGGGGTGTAATGGATATTCAAATGATGAAAGTGGTTCCTTTTTCATCTCCATGGCGATGGACAAGGTCAACAAGTGTGTCTCTTCCTGATGTTCTCTTTCCAAATATTTCTTCAGGAGATTCACATGATAGATTTTTTCTTTCCCCTTCTTATCTATCTTATAATTTGTTCTAGACACCTTCTCTAAAACTGTATATGGACCTTGCCATCCAATCTGTAACTTATTCTGACTCCCGGGGAGAAGAAGCAGTACCTTCTCTCCCACAGCCAAATCTCTGTCTTTCGCCTTCCTGTTATAATAGGCAGCATGTTTCTTCCTGGCTTGTTTCAAATTTTCATTGGCAAGTTTCCAGCCAGTTTTTAAACGAGTGGTCAGCTCATTCACATATTGGTATGAAGATGTAATGTTTTCCTCTGCCTTTTCATCAGTCCACGTTCTTAACAAAGCTTCGAGTGGACCTTTTATTGGCCTTCCAAACAATAATGTTGCCGGGGCCATACCGGTTGAACTATGGGGTACCTCCCGATAAGCAAAGAGGGCGGCGTGCAGGTACTGGTCCCATGTATCTGGTTTTTCGTGTGCCAACTTTCTCAGGATCGACATCAACGTGCCGTTAAATCTTTCCACTTGGCCGTTCCCTTGGGGATGGTACACACTACAATGGAAGTGTTTGGCCTGGAAGATCCTGAAAACTTCTTCAGTTAGTTTCCCCTTGAACTGAGAGCCATTATCAGTCAAGATTTGACTGGGAAAGCCTAACCTTGTGAAAATTGTGAGCAATGCCTCTGCCACATGTTTAGAATCAATCGAACACAGGGCTACTGCCTCTCCCCACATAGAACAAGTGTCCACCAGAGTCAGAATGTAGCTGTTCCTTCTCTTGGTTCGGGTGAGAGGTCCCACAAGATCCACGGCAACTCTCTCAAAGGGTGTTCCCACTATGGGCATTTCCCCCAGAGTTGCTGGTGCAGTCCAATGTTTAGGTGCTACTCGTTGGCACTCTGGACAGGATTTTACATATCGTTTGATATCTTCAGTTATTCCTGGCCAGAAATAATGACAAGCTATTCGCTGTCCTGTTGCGCTGATTCCCATATGACCACTGAAGGGAATCGCATGCCCTAGTTCCAATACTTTAGTCCTATATGAAGTGGGAAGGACCAGCTGTCCGTGACCATTGGATTCAGATCCAGCCTTCCTATATATCAGTTTGTTCTTCATATAAAACTCTCCCTTGCCTGGAGGTGTATGAGATTTGGGCAACTTCTTGAAACATGGCTTGAGTGTTTTGTCCTCAGCCTGTGCCTTCCTCATCTCATCTGGGTGAGTATTTATTGGATTATCCTCCTCCTTTTTAGACTGTGATCTGGTCTGCACTGTTGCCAATATCACAGGTCTCTTGGGATTCCCCAAGAAGACATATCTACACCCCAATATCAGAGGGTAGATTGGTTCATTTATCACTGCTGCTTTTATGATTCCTTCCACATATCGCGTTTTCACTTTTATTCGGGCGACGGGAAGTGTCATGGTAGCTACATCCTTGGTTGCAGTTTGAATCTCCACTGTTTCTGTGGTGTATTGATCGGCCTGCACCAGGTGAGAACTCACAACGGAATCGTAATCTAAACCGGTATCATATAAACACCTTATAGTGACACCATTACAGATGACATCTTCACACACTGGGGGGTGGTATGGTTCCTGTAGTTCTTCAGGTTTGACCTTCTTTTCCTTTTTCCCCGATGTCATAGCAGCACAATGAGGAGGTTTCCTTCTACAATGGTCAGTGTCATGATTGTTCATCTTACAATTTTTACACCACCTTTTTCCTTGGTTGAAAGATTTTCTTTCATCATATTTCCTTTCATCGAATTGTGGGGTTTTTTTTTTTATTTTCATACCGTGGCCTATCAAACTGGTGCTTACCTTTGTTTTGATCCCTAGGATCAAATTTATTAAAGTTCTGTGGTGCCCTAAAGTTATCCACTTGTTTCTTTTTATTACCTGTTACCTCTGCTTGAGCTGCTTGATACCTTTCAGCAACATTTAGCAACTCACCCAGCCTCTCTGCACCTTGTTCCATGAGAAACTTTCTCAGGTCTGGAGCCATGGACTCTGTTAATTGCTCTATAAGGACCATTTCCTTAAGATCTTGGGTTTTCCCCAGAGAAGTCCATTTCTCCAAGTATGTCTCTATTCGTGCAGAGAACTGGTGATAGGTTTCACCTGACAGTAGTTTAGCATTCCTAAATTTTTTCCTATAAAATTCTGCATTCTTTTCATATCTTAACAAAAGAGCCTGCTTTAGCATGTCATAATTTTCCTGATCACTTCTGCTCATTTTTGCAAAAACTTCATAAGCTGCCCCACGAAGTCCCTGAGATAACTTTAAGCTCCACCTTTCTCTCTCTAACCCATATGTGGTAGCTAATAGTTCATACCTATTTAGATAGCTCTCTATATCATCGTCTTTCTCAACAAAATGATCTAAATGAAAATTCATAGCTGAGGTTGAGGCTCCCTGGCTAGCAGTAGCATCAGAGGTAAAGGGACTGGCACCATTTTCAGGAGCATGGCCTTGAAACTCAAACTCCCTTAGTCGTAACTCGTGTTCCCTTTGTAATCTCTTCTCCTCCTTTTCTGCTCCCTCTCTGCAGCTAATCTCTTGTCTTCCCTTTCTGCAGCTAATTTTCTTTCTTCTGCTTCCAATGCTTTAGCCTCTTTGTCAGCCTCAATCTGCAACCTCTTAGCCTCAGCCTCAATCTGCAACCTCTTAGCCTCAGCCTCAATCTGCAACCTCTTAATCTCTTTTTCAGCTTCTATTCTCTTATCTTCGGCCAATCTTTCAGATTCTAATTTTCTTTCGGCCTCTTTTTCTAATCTTCTTTCTTCCCGTTCAATATATTTGTCACATTCAGCAGTGACATAAGAAATCATAATTTGCCCGTCCATTCCTAACTCTTTCGCAGTCTGTACAGCAGCAGATCGAAATTTTGCCAGGTCGGCCATTGTCTAACAGATAAATGTCTAAACAATTTTATCTATGACTAATTAACTCAAGACAACACAGGCACTGTGAGCTCAACCTTATTTATTTTCACCCAGGGATACCTTTTAATTCTTATTATTCCCTGAAGTGAGTTACCCCCAATATTTGTAATAGGGAAAGATTCAAAATCCCGAGGGCGAGACCCCAATATATGTGGTAAAGTGGGATGTTATAAATATTTATAGGGGACTTAGTGACTGACTGAGATCAGCTGTGAAGGTATCTATATCTAATAAGAGTAGTGTATTATAGATAACCTTACTTACTGCCACATATGTATACCTCAGTCAGAATTATTCTGGAATAGTGTGATGACTACGTTATATGTCTAGGGTATGTGTATGATGAAGTGTAAGTCATAACAACAACAGACAGATAAACAATTTAATTTATTCCACCACACTTGACAACACTGTGACACTCACATACATATAACACTCTAAGAGGATATCTTAAAGGAGTCACTGATAACTTTTCAAATAACAATATGTATTCAGTGCTGTCATGAATGTATATGTGTCCTGATTCAAATACAAAGGGAACCAGGAATCACAATCAATTTTAATTACAAGTTATATGTACAGAATTTATTAATATGATTATTGTAGTGACATATATTATTAATGGTATCCTATGTGTGTCAGTTGTGTAGTATTAATATGAGGTAATACTGGTTTTGTTTTGTTCAAGCTCTGTTGGCATTTGTCATCATGACTTCAATAGTTTGTTTCTATTGGAACTAGTATTGGAGATGTTCTCAGTTCCTGGTATTAAAACAATTAAATTCCCCTCTTAATTTTAGTTTATAATGTCATTTTAAGATGGGGGGTACATAATGTTGAGCTCCATGGCCACACTCTCTTATCTTGCGTGATGACTGCAGTAAAAGACTCCTCTGCTCGATTATTTAAATGAGTTCTGGAGCCACCCCACTGGTTGCTATATGGACCAAGGAGTATGCTGTCCACCTCTGGCTTCAGCAAAGCTCTGACCAGCTGCTGCTCAATAACTTTAAGACCACGGTCCCTGAAACAAGAAGGTTGTACCTTCTACGTCAGAACTAATTTATACTCCATTTCTACACTGAGCACAATACATCACAAACATTGAGTTCAGAGCGTTAGGCCAACTTCCAGCTTCATCTGAAATACTTTATACCAGTATTTCCCTCCCTAATGGTTACTACGCCTCTGCAATTCCAGCATTATTTCTTTCTAGTTAATAATCTAGGTGTCAGTGTACTGTTTGGCCATTCCATGCAGTTTTACTTTCCTCCGACACCTTCTGTTCAGGCTGGAGCACTATAGGCTTTACATCATGTTCGCTACTGAACCACACATATATACAGACATAAATTATCAATTTACATTCAATTTTCATTAAAAGATATTGAATATTTCAAGCCTACCACAATTCATGGAAATAATAATAAACAGTTTCGTTGACTGGCAATGAATATAGCACAACTCCGATCTGCCGATGTCCCAGGCTTTATTTTATAAAAAATATACACTGGTGCTCAACGCACTGCTTCTTAGTAGGTTTATTACAAGATGTGGCAATGAACAGACGCTCTGAATTGTGTATATTCGCAGCTCTACCCAATCACACCACGTCTACACATCTTTTCAAAAAAGTACCCCTTTCTCACGTTTCCCCTGACAACACAGGATAGTATTTATAGTCCGACCAATCGTGTTTAGTCTTTCATTTGTTGCGCTCCAATCACACAGGAGTTAACATGGTAGGCTATTTCCGTAACGTAATGTTTTTTCAAACACGTTATAAAAAAAATTTTATGAGCAGAAATGATTTCATGCTGTCAGGCACCCCCACTATTTTATTTTGGCCATAACTTGGTAATTCCTAGACTATTTGCGTAACGTTTTACATATTCTTTGTCAGCAAATCCTAAGGAACCCAAATATACGAATTTAAGGGAGCTAGGTGGCTGCGTTCAAAATGTGCATTTTCTACCACCTCCTGTTCACTTCAATCCCCATGTGGTGTCTGGGTACTGTCATGTTTTCAAACGTAAACCCATCTAATGTCATCTTTCCCAATAAGCGTTTTTCAGGATTTTAAAACCTAACTCTGGTATGGGTAGTGAATTTTATCACTGTCGATTTGAAATAAAGTTAGTGCATGTGGCCTTACACGCGAGATGGCAGCAATTGTGTATCGCGCGACGCGTGTTTAGTGTTGCAGGTGTCCCTGCTTTCTGCCTCTCCCTTCTCTCTATCCTTTAGTCCATCTGTCTTTTAGTTACGCCGTGTATAAAATGGAATGAATGAAATATTAAATTTAGGTCATTGATCAGCTTGCGTATCTCAAGGTTTTTCCAAGAAATACAGTACACGTTTCATTGAAGAAAGCGGGTAATAATACAGTAGGCTTTTACTATCAACGTGAAAGCGTTACAATTTGCAGACGAAGTAGAAAACAAGGGGGATTTCGAGTACAGTCATTGTGACAGCACTGTTCTTTACCATTCTTCTTTCCTTTTATTAAATTTATTTGTTAGGCTTTGCATTTACGTTTTAATTTATATAGGGGGATTAGAATAATTCACGACAGAGGGGTGTAAGAAGGAAATTACAAAATATCTGTTACAGCGCAGAAAAAGAAAGAGGGTGCCGGTCACTGAAACACGTAAATAATCAATACAACAAATGTCCAGGATACGGCCGTAGTACACAAGAGAGCGATAAGAGAACGACCCAAAAGCCATTTTGTGACAGTCACCAGCACGCTTTTATACGTCAGGGAGACATGTACAATGTATGCTAAACAAAAAAGAAGGCTCAACACCTTCCATCTACTGTGTCTACGCCATATCCTTGGTATTTCGTGGAATGACAAAGTGACAAATGTTGAGACGCTATCACGTGCTGGCCTTCCAAACATGTATACACTGCATAGACAGCGCAGACTACGCTGGTTTGGCCAGGTCCGCCTCATGGAAAATAGTTGCATTCCCAAATATATCTTCTACAAACAAGTGGCAGATGGCAAATGAACAGCCAGGCTTAGGCTGTTCAAAGACGTGTGGAAGAGAGACATGAAGGTACTGGACATAAATCCAGCAGCCTTGGGGTGGGCGGGGGGAATTGAAGATGCCGATTACACCAAGTGACGATGCTCCCTATGGTGCCACTTCAGATTTGGGTGATAAGAACCTCTCACAATCATTACAAGAGAAAAGAAAACGCCAAACGGAATACCAGGAACAAAGCAAGCTTGAGGGCAATCACCTCAGGGGCACATTCCATATCAGTCATGACTGTACGGGCTACTACTGCTCCTAATAGGAAGGGGTGCTATTATTTGCTGGAAAGGAATGAGAGGCAGAAAGAGAGAATGAGAGAGAAAGACAGAGAAAGAGAGAGAGAGAGAGAAAGATAGATAGAGAGAGAGAGCAGGTAGAACGAGGGTCAATATAAGAATCTTTGTTAAACAATAGAAACAGAGTCACAATTGTGCCAGCGGGTATACACTTCTCTCTCCGGCAGGCACGGTACCAAATAACAATATGTCCCAGTGCCGGTTCTACTCGTATGTTTTAAGGTAATGAAAAGTCAAGTGTTCATTTCCACCAGTCTTTAGAATTATGGGCATCCTTGTTCAACTCAGGTAGGTTCTTCCGGATGAGAATGCAGGTACGTGTTGTCGTTTCTTGGTTTGGGATGTTGCGTATAATGTAATGTTATCTCTCACCTTAGTTTGTTGACACAGTTCGTCTTTCACACACACTAAGTCATTAAAGACACTTAATTAACAATGTCACCACGATCACTGTTTCACTGACAACAATTTTCTACGCCACTATCAATAATTAGTTTAATCACTGACGACAATCCAATAAATGATATAATGTTTATTAAGATTCTATGTTGGGTATAATACTATTAAAGCATGCACTGTACACAAAATCATCATTATTATTTATATTTTCATTTGTTTCTAACCCTAGTATTTATCTAACCCTGTCCTACACAAACGTTAGAATTCTTATTCTGTACAACTGCTCCACCAAAGGCGTGAAGTTATAAATATTCATTACATATTCTATAGTGTCAACACGCAGAAAAGTAGTATCCTCAAAATGACTCGAGAACCGCATGTGAATCACTATTCACCGTAGCAGGTTAAGATCATTGGCTAACAGCTTGAGAACCACTACCTCTCTTTCCTACTTCACTACAATCCTCGAAGTTATTCGGAATATTCAGAGCCACCCACAAACTTTACTACTCAACAAATAATCCGCCCTACTAATGCAAACCAAAAAGTATATCGGAGCACTACAGACTTGATCCCAAAACTCTAAAGCTCGAAGAAAGACTGTCCAGTTATCTGTAATTATAAAAATAAGCTATTCCAACACTTGCTGAGATTATCTAGAAATACTCTTCTCAATATTTATTATTACCACTATTCTCTAAAAAATAATTTTTTGCTACTTTATCATTTGTTCGTGTACTGGCTAATCCAGAACACGCATCTCTAACAAACTTCATACGTTTTAGCTCTCTTAACCTCTCTCTCTCTATCTCTCTGTCTCTGTCTCTGTCTGTCTGTCTGTCTGTCTGTCTGTCTGTCTGTCTCTCTCTCTCTCTCTCTCTCTCTCTCTCTCTCTCTCTCTCTCTCTCTCTCTCTCTCTCTCTCTCTCTCTCTCTCTCTCTCTCTCTCTCTCTCTCTCTGTGTCTTAGAGTTCTAGTGATCTAGAAATCTAGTGATGATCTAGTGAGTGTAGAGTCTGTACAAGCGTAGGTATTTATTTGCCAACTATTTTGCACCTGTGTCTTACTTTGATTAGAAATGTCTGCCCCTTTAATCTGAGTGGTCTCTCTGTTTTCTTTCTATTCCTTGTCCCCATCCTCTCTTCTGTCATTTTTTATCTATAAGCTCTAATTATGTGGTTAGCCGAGTCAATCTTGAGAGAGCCCGGCTAACGCCACCCCTTCCACGTGCTAGTGGCAAATGGTGCCTAAGTCTTTTATTCAGAGATTCTTGGGGAATCGGCGAATTCAGTCCCTTTTAGTAAGGGGGGACACGGGACATTCTCTGCCTTTTATTTTTTGCCGTCCCCGTCTTTCCTCACGAACGAAAGTCGCTCGTAGAACGGGGAAGCGTAACCAAGTGTTACGTAGATTTCCCCCGGATCTCAAGGCGGCCGAAGACACTCTCGCGTAAGTCTTACGTCTGGAGATGTTTTATCTCGTGCACGTGCGCGAAGCCACGCTACGCGACCTGCATATTTTTCTTACTATTTAAGAACTAGTTCCCTTCACGCTTGACAAGTCGTCTCGAGAAGAATCTTTGCTGCCTAGCATAATAGTTATAACAGTTGAGAGCTGCTCATCACAGATTGTAGTGCGGAAATTGAATTCTTTGTTGGTAAGCACATTTACTTAGTTAATTCTTGGGGTTAATTTTTTTCGTAGCTTAATTTTACAGAGTGTAGATCCCGTGGTACGTTAATTCCTTCCTAATATATTTCTTAACGTAAAGTTATTTATTTTTGTCGGAAAGGGAGTTTCTAATTTTTAATTAAGCACTCTACTAAATTTAACTCCACTAAGAGTAACTTCAAAAGAGGGGAATTTTCGAAGGACAGAAGAGGGAACCTGATGTATATTTTATTCGATATTGTTTTTCCATTTTTGAATATGTGTATGTACAGTTCTGTAAAGAGTTTCTGTTATTTGTGTTGGTACCAGTGCGTATCAGCGCACGATAATTTTATATCACTTCCAGTGTAGTACCAACCTGGATAAGATATCTCATGGGAAATTTATTTACCTATTCGTGTGTTGAATGGCTACTCTGGCCTTGCCTAGAGTATGACTCAGATCGCGTGTATGTGTGAGGCAAAGTCAGTAGAACCCCCGAGCGAAGTCAGCGGCCAGCGAAGCGATGGCCGGGCGTACCTGTCGGTACAGAAAACACCAGGAAAATTTTTCTAAGTCCACAAAACGCTGAGTTTTGTGGTGTACTAGTGAGCGGGCTGTGACTGAGGGGCAACAGGCGATGTATATTATAGGAGGTGTCAGTGTCAGAATTTCAGTGGCTAGGCTCGGCGGCTTCGCGATGGTGTCTCAGTGTGTGCGACGGAACGAACGGAATAATTTGTCTTCTCTTTGTTACTTTCACAATTGCCTCCACGGCTGGCGGAGTTGTGGATTAAAGTTGCTACCATAAGTGAAATGGGTTCATTTTCGATACAAGACAACAGGAGGCTGAGACGCTTGGGAGTCATGACCCAAGTGGGCCCGCCCCCCTTAGAGTGTAAAGGAGTATACTGGGCCGAAACACTTGTCTGATGGGGGGACTTCTTCTGATGATCAGATTGCCTCCTGTTGTATCGCTCTGTAAAGAGTTTCCTATCATATGCGCTAGGCTTTAGGCAGCGAGTGAGAGCGGGAGGAAGACGGCAATGTGTTGTGGGCGGGTGAAAGAATGGCGAAATATGTAACAGAAAAGTGTGTTTGTAAACATTAGACCAGGATGCATAATTGTTTATGTAAAATTTGATTGTTTGTATTTTCTACACACAGTGGTTAAGAACCTTTACTGGTGCTCTGTACCCCCATTGGGAGCACCTTGCATTGGTAAAAAATCTACTGTTTATACGTATCGCCACATATTTGTTTATATACATCGTCCGTGCAAACGGGTAGTTGCCTTTGCCTTCAAACGTTCGGGCAATATCATCAGACCCATCGATGTCCCGGCACCCTGGAGTACATACGCGCAGCTTTTAGAAGGATATAAACCTTCAGCCAGACAGGCGGCCACCTTCGCCATCGAGACGTGTCAGCAACACTGTCAGTCTCATTGACAGCCGTTAAACCCATAGTAGACTGGAGTATTATCCAGATAATCTTCAACTTGCCAGCCATCGCCATTTACGTGAAGCTCAAGTCATCTTTACCCCACAAATAGAGGCGCTTCTCTGGGAGCCCTCACTTATATTCGTTATCCTATTTGCAAGCAGTGGTCATTACCGTTTGGATAATTGGAGTTAAAGTGGGTGCAGTTATTCGCACCAGTGGGGTCTCTTTCACCCGCGCCCTGGAAAGTGGGTGTGCGCTTGGATTATTTTAACCACTGTTCATCGGCGAGCTTATCTTCACGTCATTTGGATACCAAAATTAGGAGGAACAGTACTGTGTTAGTTTTTTTCCAGCCTGGATTACCTTACCTACCCTGATTTATACGGACAGGACAGGCCGTTTCCCTTAAGGAAGCTGGGGGCCTAACCCCTTATAGTTAGCAAATCGTGGTGTGAGGAAGTGTACGGGCGCTGGTAGTTTGGAGTCAGGCGTTCGCTTGTGCAATTGAACGAAGTGGTGTGTTGGTGCATTTTCTCTAGTGTGATTTTTAGCCTTCAGAGATCGTGAAGACATTTTCTTTTTTTTCTTTAATTCAGGGTGTGGTTTTGTGTTAATAAACATATTTATACATGTCTGTGGTCATGATCTCTGTTCTTCTAACTGTCCCTTGATGTTGTGCTGCATGTCCTTACTGTCGTTAGAATTATTTTAATTAGCTCAGAGAGGACGGGTGAGAGATTGTTCTATATAAAAATGTGTCGGAGTATGGTGGAGAAGTAGCCTCAATACTCTCCATAAGTCATATCTCTCCCCATAATTTCATTAGTGACTCTATTTTCTCTACTTTCACATTACACATTCATAGTCTGTCTACACTCAGACATTCTTAATTTCCCATACTCACGACAACCTGACACCTGTTTTCTCTGCTGTTCTATGGGAAAGAGTACCGGAGTTCTTGATCTCATAATCCTGACAACAGAACAAATGTCGATTTTATCACATATCTTCACTCTTCTCACGTCCCAGTTAAGCAACCTAACTGTACTACTGCGAGTGTTCTCATGGACAGATGTCCACTGTTTATAGTTACAATTACATTCCTTTTCCTATAAGTAAAACGTCACTCAAAAATTATATTACTTTATCTTTGTTTTTTAGAGTTATTTTAGAGTGCTCTCTACAAATGTGAGAACTACTGTATAAAGCTTCAAACTATGTCACTCAAAGGTACCGAGTAAATTGCACGTGATTCCACTAAACTACGACGCGTTTGTTTTGCGCATTACGTGATTGACATCTCCTGACCTCAGGTTCGAAAGTCTGACACTATGACTGTCTTTGTTAATGAAGTTTCAGTTAGCCATCTTAAGGTTACAGTAGCTGCCCCTACCTCCATTCTCATGCTGGAGGTTGTTATCTTTGTAGGGTAATTCAAAATTATTTCCGCCTGAAATTTTGAGCGTGATGCAAAAGGTCACCTTTCCCATTTATGGCAATAAAACATCCGATTGCATTCTCTGCAATGCCTACAAATACACCATCTTACTTTTATCTAAAGTAATCTGTTTATCCGTCGCTTGTGCACACAAAATCCGTCTCTTTACCATCTCGGCAAGTGCAACACGTTTGCCTTATCAATGCTTAACTAAAGTCGCTGGGGCGATTTTAGTGTTAATCTGCAGTTTGATGTCGGCCACACCCGAGATTAACCAACATGATTGTCGGTTAATATTAATATTATCTCATCTGTTCCTTTCCCGGCAGGGAGGAACGGATAACCAAACAGACATGACGACGTATCACTGAGTGGAGTGTAAGAATGTTTGAAAATACCAAATACCTGCTACATAGCAGAGAAAGAAAAATGTGCCGACCACTGAAAAGCACGCAATTAGTCAGTACAACAAATGTCACAGAATACGGCCGTAGTGGACAAGAGAGCGACCCAAAAATTATGTGACAAACATATGATAGAGATCAGGTGATGTTAGGACAGCGTACTAGCCCTGTTGATGTCAAAATATGATATAGACAGGATGATGTTAATACAGCTTACCAGCCCGTAGATGTCAAAATATGATAGATACATGGGGATGTTAGGACATCTTCCTAGCCCTGTAGATGACAAAATATGACAGTGACATGCCAACTTCACTTATGTTGGCTTGTTTACTAACCACAGACTCGATAATGAGAAATTCCCTTGATTAAAAAAGAAATAGGATTTGATGGAATCGCAGACTCCAAGAGACTAGAATTATGCCGGTGTCCCAGTTCTCCTGTCACACCACCCATTAATTAGAAACTATATGAAAAGTTCTTGAAAATCTCCTAGGAACGAGTTAGTCAACACTTGTTTCATATTTGACAAAATAACACGGCAAATTCCTGGCAGAAGATGCGATCCTAAAGTGGGCATCATATAGAATGCAATCTCAAATAAGAACAGCGACTGGTTTCATTTTGAAACGAAAGAAAAAATACATATTCCCCAAAAAGTCGGGCATGGCTGCAAATAGTAAAAGATAAAGTCAAACTCAATCCCTCAGCAGATACCGCCACAGAATAGTAAAGGGTACATACTTCATCTAAATAAGGCATGATTTTTTTTTATCTGGGTAAACTGGTGCATAACACGACCTGCTTTCCAACCCGGTCCTTTTGTCTCGAGAAGTAACCGCTCTAACAACTGTCCTATTCGGACGCTTTTGTAAATGGTATAAAAAGTTAGTTGCTTATCCTTTACAGGACGTGGCAATCAACCCCAGCTTTTATTGGCTGTTTTTGATTTTTCTAGGCAATTTTTTTCATTCAGTAGTTTGCCATTAAATGGTATAAGAATAATGTAAATGGTATAAGAATAAAAAAAATAAAAAGATCAAATGTCCTAGAAATTGTGACCTACATAAAATTGACGTGTCCAAGGAATTACGACAGAAGATAAAAATATAAATAAATGACAAATCATTGCCAGCCGCTTTCAACAATGAAATATCAACGCTTCTCCGATTTAAACAAAGCGGAGGAGACTACACATACAAACGCTGGAATATAATCAGCGCGATTGGCTTTCTTTCAATAACACTAGTCAACAAATTTTCAAAAGTTTTTTGTACCAGAAATTAAATATACCATTTCTTATTGATTTTGACATGCTGATTTCAAATATCATAATGAAATTCACCAATTGGCTCTGGGTTTTTTTTTAAATGATGAATTTACATTACAGTAATACAAATAATGTATGCTTGTTTAATTCTCTGGGGTTAACAGCTAGTCTTTCTACTTTAGCATTATAAAAATTGTGTTTACATACTCAATTAATTGATATTTCAACATAAAATGATAGAAAACTTAAAAACATTATTTAAAGTTCACATATCATGTTTTAAAAAGGCACATTTGAACCCATTCCGTCATTATTCAGTCGCTGTTCGAGCTCTCTTTGCTTGCTTCTTGTAGTCAATCGATGAGATGTCTCTTGTCACAGTCCAACAGTAATCAGCAAGCATTTAAGGGCTCCAATTGCCCTGATACCTTGTCTCCATAGCAGCAATGTCCTGGTGAAATCGTTCACCATGCTCATCAATGACCGCTCCAAAGTTTGACGTAAAGAAATCCAGATGAGAATCCAGAAAATGAATTTTCAAAGACATGTTGCAGCCAAGACTCTTATACTTCTGAAGGAGATTTTCTACAATTTCATTGTAATTATCAGATCTGTTGTTTCCAAGAAAATTGTCCACCACTGACTTAAATGCTAGCCATGCTGCTTTTTCCTTGCCATGCAACACGCAAAGAAACTCGTCATCATGAAGAAGTTTTCGAATTTGCGGACCAACAAATACTCCCTCTCTTATTTTAGCTTCACTCAGTCTTGGAAATTTTCTGATGAGGTATTTGAAAGCCTCATCTGTTTTCTCCATTGCCTTGACACAGTTTTTCATGAGACCCAGCTTAATGTGCAAGGGTGGCAACAAAATCTTGCTGGTGTCGACAAGTGCTGGGTTCTCAACGTTCTTACTGCCAGGCTGCAATGACTGCCTGATTGGCCAATGTCTTCTGATGTAATGGTCACTTCGTGCACGGCTATCCCACTCACAGAGAAAGCAACAGTACTTGGTGTATCCACCCTGTAGTCCAAGCAAAAGAGCTACCACTTTTAAGTCACCGCAAAGTGACCAATGATGATGATCGTAGATTATACACTTCAAAAGCTGCTTAATGTTTTCATAAGTTTCTTTCATATGAACTGCGTGACCAACTGGAATTGACGGTAACACATTACCATTATTCAACAAAACAGCTTTAAGACTCGTCTTGGATGAATCAATGAAAATCTTCCACTCTTCCAGTATGTAATTGA
Source organism: Oreohelix idahoensis (assembly GCA_024509875.1). NCBI lineage: Eukaryota > Metazoa > Mollusca > Gastropoda > Stylommatophora > Oreohelicidae > Oreohelix > Oreohelix idahoensis. The sequence continues at coordinate 305,258 of JAMPIV010017012.1, read as the reverse complement.
TTTTGAGGGCTGCCATTAAACCAGAAATGTTGTGGCACGCAGACAGGTCACCCTCTTTGAAAAAGAATGTAATAAGCGGCTTCTGGCGGTTCCTATACACAGAAATTGTAACAACTTCTGCCAGGAGATTCCACTGTTGCAATCTGGAACCCAAAAGCTCCACCTTGTTCTTCGGTAAATTCAGATCTCTTACAAGATCATTCAGTTCACCTTGTGTTATTAAGTGTGGTTTATTGGATGTAGTTTGCTCAAAATCTGGGTCGCTTGAGGTGGAAGCAGCTGAAAATGATTCTGGTACTTTGGGAACTGGTAGGTCATCGCCATGTGGTACCAGACGTATTGCAGAGGGGATGTTTGGATATTCCAGGGTCCATTTTTTCTTCTTTGATATGCCTTTCCCAATTGGTGGGACCATGCAAAAGTAACAGTTGTTGAGATGATCAGTGGGCTCTCTCCAAATCATTGGGACTGCAAAAGGCATAGCTTGCCTTTTGCCAGTCAACCACAGTTTAACTCATTAACTACCGCAAGCCGTATTGCTCACAACATATGTGTTTGCCGCAAGCCGCTCAGGGATCTCCTATTTTGCAGCCAATAAAAAATAATGAAAACTGTACGCCTTCTTAATCACTTTTCGAGATTTTAAGTTTTTGTGATAGAAAACAAATGTCCCAAAGCATGTTGTTCACATATATAAAATTGAAATTATGTTCATATGTTTTCACGTTATTAGTTACCTAGGCATTTCTAAAAACTGTTTACCGTGGCAACTAGTGCTAAGGACAACAAAAAAATGCATCTCGTCTAATTGCTGAATAGGATAGAAACATTTTCAACAATTGACTGAAAGATCTAGCGACGAGGACAAGAGTGAAAACGGTGTGCACATTGATTGAAATTGTGATTTTGATAGAGATGGGGATTGCAAGCAACTTATAATTGTCATTAGAAAAAAATTATTGCAAGTCCAGTCGTCCATCGAGGGCCGTTCAAATAGCAACCCGACCTCTATTAGAGTTGCAAAATGGACATTGTAATAGTACAGCATTTATGACTTTAAAATGACGTGAATTCGTACAAAAGTAAACAATTACGAAAACTACAGCTTACTTTGTGCAAACACCTACAGGATGAAAATGGGAAAAAAATTTAATTCGGCCACAGTGTGTTTTTTAATTCGGTAGTTAATGTGTTAAGATGTGCTGCACATGTATTGCAGCATATGTGTGGCGCCGAGCTCTTATCTTGATCTCCTATTCTGCAGCCAAAATACAAACTGTACGCCTTCTTAATCACTTTAGTTATATTTCGTTTTTGTGATAGAAATGTCACCTCATCACATATATAACAGAAATTATTAGCACTGTTCACATATGTCCTAGGCATTTCTAACTACGCACCCAGCCTACAGCCTCGATCTGTCACCATGTGACTTTCATTTGTTCGGACCCTTACAAAATCTCTAAAGGGACAACGATTCGACTCCGGTGCAGACGTCAGGGCCTCGGTGACCAAATGGTTCAATAAGCAACCAAAGTCATTTTTCTCGGACGGCATCCACCGTCTACCCAAGCAGTGGGATGCGTGTCTGAATGCCTATGGTGACTATTTCTAAAGGACCCCAGTGAGTACTTGCTTCATAACAATTGCTGTATTTAATTCTACTACTCCTGCTGATGTACCTTACATATATTTCTTATAAAGCCACTGGGACGGGTTTCATTTGAACACACCTCGTATATATAAATTGACCGTAATTAAATGAACTAGTAGCATATATCTTGAAAACTAGAGCCAATCAACATTTTTTAATGTCATTTTCGTTTTCAGCACACCAAAATTAGTTAAGATCAGCAATTTTCATTTCTGGTACATTTTGGTTGTTGACTAGTGTAATCAACACCCTTTAGCTCCCCAACGAGCATGGACATTCAACAATCAACACACTTTAGCTCCCCAAGGAGCATGGACATTCAACAATCAACATCCTTTAGCTCCCCAAGGAGCATGGACATTCAACAATCAACACACTTTAGCTCCCCAAGGAGCATGGACATTCAACAATCAACACACTTTAGCTCCCCAAGGAGAATGGACATTCAACAATCACCATCCTTTAGCTCCCCAAGGAGCATGAACATTCAACAATCAACACATTAGCTCCCCAAGCAGAATGGACATTCAACAATCAACATCCTTTAGCTCCCCAAGGAGCATGGACATTCAACAATCAACATCCTTTAGCTCCCCAAGGAGCATGGACATTCAACAAACAACATTCTTTAGCTCCCCAAGGAGCATGGACATTCAATAAACAACACACTTTATCTCCCCAAGGAGCGAGCATGGACATTCAACAATCAACACACTTCGCTAGGACGTCATGCATGGTCGAATGCATTCCCTCGTTTCGGCCATTGGAATTTGGTCTGTAGAAGCTGGTAGTGGTGTGTTTTATGTGGAATTTCTTTAACATGGCCTTAAAAAGGTTCCCGACGAATTGTTTTCCATTGCCGGAAATTATTCTTTTTGGGCATCCGTGCCTTGGAATGAACTCTTGTAGGAAAATGTCAGTAACTGTGGAAGATGTTATATCTTTAAGTGGGTATGATTCCGGCCACACGGAATACTGATCTACCAGATGAAGAATATATCGGTTGCCTGAATGGGTCAGAGGGTATGGTCCTGAGATATCGATGGAGATCGTTTCCATGGGAAAGTGAGTTGGTGACATCTCTTGTAGTGGTGCTTTATCGGGTCTCATGTTCCTGGCTTTACAAATTTTGCAGGTTGCTACATATTCCACTATATCTCTGTACACAGAGGACCAAAAATATCTCTTCTTGAAAATATCTGTGGTTTTATCGCGGCCCACATGTCCGTACCCATCATGAAACTGGGACAAAATTTTTGCGACTAAGTGTTGTGGTACACACTTTTGTAAACGTCCTTCTTGTTTTTCATCTATGCGTACCTCATCAAATGGCAGGATAGTGAAGTCTTTCACTTTGTTGGGGTGATCTTTTACTTGTTTAATTATCTTGATTATTTCAGCATCTTTACGTTGCTCTGAGTGGAAGTCGAAACCTTCTGCATTCTCTAGATATGAGTCGTGTGTCTCTGTCATACGGTTTTCAGAACTGTCATACTGCTGGTTGGAGTTAATTATGTTTATTTCCTTCGTGTTTTCATCTACTTCAGTGGAAGTTTCAGGACCCTTGTTAGGAGTGCTTTTCTGTAGTGCGTCCTCTGGACACGGAGTTCTTGGGAGTAGGTTTGCACAGGTGTTAGACTTTCCTGCAATATATTCTATCATCGTGTCGTATGACTGCAAATTCATAGACCATACTTGAAGCTTCTTTGGTTGCTCCTGTGTTTTTGTGAGCCAATTTAGCAACGGCTGATGATCCGTTCGGATAATTAACTTTGTTCCTCGCACATAAAAGTCCAACTTTTGTATGGAATAATGAATTGCATAGGCTTCACGTTCAGTGGTTGCCCAACGTTTCTGGGTTTTGCTGAGTGCATGGGATATAAATGCTATAGGTCTTTCATTCGGGATGTTAGGAAGGATCGGTTGCTCTTCATCTGTGGTGGGTTGTACCAGACATGCTCCAATAGCTGTGTTGGATGCGTCTGTGTATAAAATCATGGGACGGGAGATGTCCGGGTGGGCTGGTAATGGTATGGTTGTGTGTGCTGACTTCAGGTATTCAAAGGATCTTTGACAGTCATCTGACCATTTAAAACGAGCATATTTCTTTGTTAAGGCGATCAGGGGCTCAGCTATTTTGGAAAAATTGATGATACTTCGTCTGTAGTATCCACAACAGCCCAAGAAACCTCTTATTTGTCGTACGGTTCTGGGACTGGGCATCTCTCGGATAGCTTTTTCTTTGTCCTCATCTGGTCTGATGCCTTAAGAAGTCACATTTCCTTAGTTTCAGTTTGATCCTGTGTTGGCTCAGTCGGTCAAACACCTTCTCTACATGCTGTAAATGTTCTTCAATCGATCCGCCAGTGTGGATGAGTATATCATCGATATAAGCCAGTGCATACTTTTGCATATCCTTCAGCACCTCGTCCATCGACGACATGTACGTGGCGGGGCTACCTTTCAGGCCGAAGGGCATCACATTCCAGGCAAAACTTCCCACGTGAGTGCAAAACGTAGATTTCAGTTTGGCCTCTGGTGACATGGGGATGCACCAGAAACCGGCACGTGCGTCCAACGTGGTGAAGTATTTGGAATTACCCAACGTTGCCAGTATGTCGTCGATTCTTGGCAAAGGGTATGAGATAACTTTAGTGATCCGATTTAAAGCACGGTAGTCACAGCAGAAACGTGATGATCCATCTTTCTTGGCTACTATCACGATTGGTGAGGACCACTGGGATCTTGATCTCGCAATTATACCCGCAACCAACATCTCGGTAATGGATTTCTCAACAATCTCCCTGTTTTTTAGCGGGGTATGATATGGTTTTAAATGGATAGGTTCCTCAGTTGTTGTGGAGATCTCCATTTGTACTGTAGTTGTTCTGTCAAGTTTCATATCATTAAGAGCGAAAACATCTTAAAGTTTGGTGATGAATTTCGTCAGTCTTTGTTTATTCTGCTCTGTGGTGTTTAATGTTTCGAGCAGTTGTGACAGTCTGTGTGACTTTGTTTGATTTTCTAGCTTGTTGTGTGGGGGCGGCTGCTCAACTGGTGCGCTCTCTCTGTCACTACGGCTATTTACTTGTGCGCTCTCTCTTCCACTACGGCTATTTATTTGTGCACTCTCTCTTCCACTACGGCTATCTATCCATCCGGTTGTTTGGCAGGACATCAAAGGGATTATTCGTCTAGTTGGGTGATGGTGGTAGTAAGAGTCTCTCTTCTGTGGATTGAAGTGACTTCGATTTCTAGCAATGTAATTTATATTATTAGGTTTCTTCCTTTCATGGTCCTGAGTAGGGAATGACACAGCTCAATCATTCTGTGATCTACGTTGATTCGAAGTGTATAGGGTTTTGCGAAGGCTGCTTACTCTACATATTTGCAACCTGGTTTGATTCTGTGTAACTAGGTTTACAATGTTCCTCATGGGTTTATGTTTTTCCTCAGGAGATAGTGTATTCCGATAGGCTTCTCTAATTGTGGTGACTGGATATTCTGACAGTGGTGTAGGTAATTAAGGTTGTTGATCTCGTATTTAGTTGATAATTTGTTTAGTGATAAGATTGCAAGAGAATGGCAGACTTGGCAAAATTTAGGTCTGCTACAGTGCATTCGGCAAAAGAACTTGGCATGAGTAGGGAGGATTTGATTAAGTATGTCACGACGGAATGTGATAAGTTCATAGACACAGAAGATAAGAGGTTAGAAACAGAGAGAAGATTACAATTAGAAGCTGATAGGGAGGCTAAACAGATAGAAGCGGATAGGGAAACAAAAAGATTACAACTAGAATCTGATAGGGAGAGATTGCAAATGGAGCCCTCAGGTACAAGATAATAAACCCTACAGACAGGGAAATAGGTGGTGCAAAATTTGCAAAATGAGCAACCACAATACAATTGAATGTGGTAGGAAAGTCCCTCTATATCACGCTGCATGCATGATAACAGTGGGAAAGGGCAGGAAGGAACCGACAGCAAGTCTGGTAGATCTCCAACATCCCCCCATCTGTGAAGAAGTAACATGTAATGGCAATAAGATTATGTGCCTTTACGATTCAGGATTGGAATATGATTCATGTCAACTCTGGTGCAGGAAGGAAAGTGAGGGAACACCACTCATTATTCACGTGGAAGGAGTGATCAGGGAAGCAGATGAGAGGTGTTAGGAAGGAGGTATGTTTTCTTGGGTACACCACTAAAACCTGTGATCATGGCAACGCTTCAGACCAGGTCATGTCCCAGGAAGGAGGAGGGAACACCACTCATTATTCATCCGAGAGAGATGAGAAAGGCCCAGGCTAAAGATAAAACATTAAAACCTTGCTTTGGCAAATTGCCAAACAGCCATAACCAGCCAAAGAAAGGACAATTTTATGTGGATGATGGATTGCTTTACAGGAAAGCTGGAGCAGGAGCCAATGGGCATAACCAGTTAGTACTGCCATCTTCATATAGGGAAAAGGTTATGGAGAGATCACATGTTGTATCACACGGTGGACATATTAAAGTTGGTACCACCTGTCAAAGAGCATCTGTGAAATACTATTGGCCAGCCGTAGTTGAGGACATTGCTCACTATGTAAATGCCTGTGCCACATGTAGCAAGGGGACAACCCCAAGTTGGGAAAGTCAACAGGACCTAGGAACACATTGTGGTGAACATGGGCCTGAAAATATTAATAAAAATAACATGGTAGACATAGTTGATAGGTCTGCAACTTTTCACACCCAGTCTTCCAATAAACCAGTTACCATGGCAACTCTCCGTCTCATACCGATAGGGGAACCAACCCATCCCGCGCCGACTAAATTGTGTTCAAAATTCGTGGAACTGGATAAAAATAGAATCGTTTGTCAGCCAAATTTGAAAACGAAACAGAGGGATTTCCCCAGAAAAGTTGGGAGTGGGAGATTGGCCAATTGGCCTAATGTTCAGCTCACTTCAACATATGGCTATTAAATAAGCATTATGAAGGCACCGGCGACAGTGGTAGTTGGCCGGCCCTATACAGTCCAAGGGAAGCAGAGTACGGACATGGACTGAGAATATATTATAGCAAAGGCTAACAGGGAGAATTGATTCTTGGTGCAGGAAATTCATTTCCCCATATTACATATTATCGCCAGTGACGTTAAGCTGAGAAAATGCCTGGTGAAAATGGACTCTACCTGAATGGCAGAAAATAAGAGTCCCACATGAATACAAGTAAAGGGTATTACCAAATTCCAGTCAAGCCTCAGCTCAGACCATTTATGGCTGTGATCACTTCGGAAGGGCACTATGAGTTCCATATGTTGCTTTTTGGGTTGAAGAATACTCCGAGTGTTTTATCCAGGCTGATGAGGAAATTACTGGATCCCTTACACAACTCAGCTATCACCAATTTTATAGATTACCTCCTCATAAATATTGCAACCTTGAGGAACATCTAACACCTCTGGACATGTCATTGAACAGACTCAGAGAAGAGTAATGGTGAATATTGATTGATAATCAGCATTTGACAGGCAGCAGCATCTGCGCTGTTTATTAAATACAAATAGGCGGTATTATCCCTGGATCTCAGAGTGGTGAGGCAAATTTATTGAGTAGTGCCTACTTGAACTGACCCACCTGAAGGAAACCAGGAGAATAGTAAGGTAGAGTAAATCCAATATTGGAAAAATGTCATGATTATGAATCCAGACAAGAAGCTCCAACAGCGGGTTTACGCTTTTGAATTGGGAGGCTATGTCGTGAAATGACGTCTGTTTCACATCACGCATTTCGAATAACTCTACAAGATATGATATACCACGGTCAAATTTACAGCCCCCCAAAAAATATAGGAGAGATACGGACCGATATAACAACCAATAGAATCGCTCCTTTTTCTGTTATGTATAGGAAACCTTTTTATGCTTGATTGAGGGGCCTATTTTGTATATTTGATAGAACGAAGATATTTTATTTCTTAAAAACTAAAGATGTGTAAACAGAAAGGAATAACTAGTTTTATAGCGGGGATATTACTTAAGAGGTTATTGTAAAGACTTCCTCATAATAATATTTTATTGTACGAGAAAAATTAGTTTGAGTGACATTTATACATCAGGATAGTCCTCAATTTAGTCTGTTAAAGTTTGCACAAATGTAAATGCACTCGGCTAGCTAAAATATAAATAGATAGAACGATAGAGATAAATCCCTAGAATAATTAGATCTTTAAATAATTAAAATCGGCCCAAAAATAAGTAAGATACAAAATATTTAAACCTATTCACATTGAACGGGAGGGCTGAAAAAACGTTTAGGGTGTAGATTCTTAACCCCAGTTTTTGACTGTGTCTCGATTGGTCGAGCACGGCGTTATAAAAGGCCTTGAACTTGGTAGAATCATGCCACTACCGTTTCAAAAATAATACAAGCTGCAGTGAGAAGAGCGCAATTGTAGACTGTCAATACTTTTGCCGCCTGTATCTAGAAGCAGACTTAGAGGCCCATTGGAAGCCTGTAGCAGCTTATGTGTTTTACCTGAGGGTAAGCGATATATATATATATATATATATATATATATATATATATATATATATATATATATATATATATATATTCATGTTATTTGCCTGTATATATCCACTTGTGTGTTCGCTGGTGTATTAGAAGAAAAAAAACTACAGGACCAATGTGTAGTGGACTTACTTACAAACGTGTGTAGTTTTAAAGACGAAGGCCAGAGATGGAAACGGGGTAGAATATTTTCAAATTATGGCACAAGTGTGTCTGTAAGTCTATTAGGGTATATGAAGGAGTATTTCATACTGGAACGACACACTGCTCACGAACATAGGATAGGATGACAGGATGTGTTTACATGATGTAATCAAGATGTTACTTACTATGTTGTACTTAACCTAATTATGGTATGGAAGACAATCATGGACGAATGGATCTAACCTAAGATGTATTAAGGAAAAGTGTAATCAAATTGAACTGGCTGTAGGGTATTGAGGTAACCTGTCCTGTGCCTGATTTAATGTTTGTACGTGATGTTGTCTGTGTGTAGGGGAAGAATACTGGACCCTACAAGTTTTGCGAATGTCTTTTCATTCCAGGTTTTGTCCTGGTATTACAACAAGTTCCACTAAGAGTGAACGAGTGAAATTAACATTACTTAGATATACATATAATCATATTATTGATTATTATGGAGAACATTCCATATTATTTATTTAATTATGTAAATACATTATGAATTCATTGTTAAGTTTCCTAGCCAAAAGAGAACCGGCATAGGAACAATAAATTGTAAATACTATTATTCAGTCTTGCTTAATTATTCTAATTAAGTCAATGTTCTGTTTGATAGATATTACATGTTTATAATTAATTTACTCCTAGATAATTAGCCACTAAAACAAATACATAACCATTAATCATTGTGGGATCTGGAGAGGTAGCAGATAGATCTTCAGGACACAACACTATCATCATACCTGTAGATTTACATAGCTTGACCCCACTTTGATGTCGATACACCCTTGCTCTTTTCAGAGAAGGGGGTATTTATTTTAAGACAAGTCTCTTATCTGGCACTATCCTGGTATCATCTGATACATCTAATTGTCTAGGATATCTTTAATTTTAATAACATCTGAACCGCTCGCGACAGCGACCAATACTCTGTTTTCGCACCATGAATCACTTTTGTGGTGGGTCGGTCCTTGTTGGTGATCCTGCATTTCCTTATCTCATCAGTGGTATCTCTAGACCTATCGTGCCATGCAGCAGAGTCAATGGTGTGGCGTGGAAAACTTTGTGGGGTCTGACGCGGGGTGGGGATTTATGGATATGACTATCATCTGCATTATGTCGGTTAGTGTTACCTTGCTTAGTTTTATAGGCGTCTCGTATCGAAGATGATTGTACTTGAGCTATGATAGGACATCTAGCAATGGTTGTCGTTTTACCAGATGTGTTGACTATCATAACTGAGAAGTCTCTGTTGGTGGTGACTTCTGCTATCCCTTCTGTAATAAACAGCATTGGGTCTTCATTTATATCTTCTCCCAGTATGGGTTCCACGTGAATTGTTTGTCCAGGTTTTGTATATTGTGACGCTTTGATCCTACCCTTGGCTATGACTAATGAATTTGGTAAGATGGCAACCGGGGCTGTTAAACGGATTAATGATGCAATGTGGATGTCATCCTGGAGTTCCACATTTTCTTCATTTAGTCTTATTTTCTGGAGATCAAAATATATCCGGGCTTGGTGTTTTGACAGAAAATTTCTTCCTGGGATAAAATTTCTATTCATGCCTCTAGTGTTAACGAATGCATGTTTGATCGTCTGGCTGCCAATCGTAAATGTGACATGGGCAGTGCCTAAGGATTTCAATTCCTCCCCTGTTACTGAGGCCATATATGTTCTGGAATGCTGGAACTGTACGTATTTCTTTATTTGCTTATAAAGTTTTTCCCTTATGGGGCTTACAGATGCTCCCGTATCAATGAGTGCTCTGTAATTCCTCAATGGTGATCAGACAGGAACTCGGGTCGGGATGTATAGTGACTTCATTTTGAGTGATATTAGTGTGAACTAATTGTGGTTCCCTCTATTATTGGGTGGATTTCATTCAGTTTTCGTCGCTTTTCATTTCGTATATGGGACCTTTGGATGGAGCTTTTGTTGTTGCTACCTCTGCTTTGGACACAGCTAGAGATCCCTCCTAACGCGTGCCAAGTTCGTTTCCCTGCATTGGACGACCTCTGGAGAAACTGTGCTGGGTATTGGGTCTTTGTTGTCCATAATTGTAATTTCCCCGTGGGTAGTATTGTTGACTTTGGTATCCGTTATCTCTTGAGTTCTGCCACTGAGTAACTGGAAACTGCCTGTGGTGGTTATCTGTGTTTCTGTTTCTGCAATTTTTAGACATATGTCCTTTTTTATTACAATTGTAGCAGATGATTGTGGACACATTGTGGCCATTCTGTCTTTGTACTGGTCCATGTGAATGTTGTTGTACATCACGTTCAGTGTGGTTATGATGTCTGTGGGTGTCAGGTCAACGCCATTGTTGTCTTGCATGGTCGACTTCCATGGGTTCGTGATCAAGGACTGCATCAAATCTTGGCTCCCTACTTAGTCTCTGGTGGAACCTTTTGTGAACATTATCTTCTGCCACTGCTGCCTGAATTGTCTCCGTTATTGTTTTCGTATCTTTACGGATAAGATGAAGTTTCAGATTGTCGGCATGGAGTCCATCAACGAATATTCCTACCAAATGACGCTCGAGCTCTGGTGATGGGATAGATCCATCTAAAAATGCTTCTTCAGCAAGATTCAACAAACGGTCACCGTAGAACTGGACTGGTTCATTCCTTTCTTGCCTTTCTTTCTAAGTAGTGACCAAGCGTGCTGGTTGTCAATTATATTACTGTATCTACTCATTAGTTCCTTCTTGAGGGAGTCATATGTCTCGTCTGGATAGAGTTTCATACGCCTTCGTAAAAAATCTGTGACCAGCGAGTCACTGGACAAAAATGCAACTCGTTTTTTGTCTGCATCCGTGATAGCATTTATCACTGAAGAATATTTTTCAATGTCCATGAGCCACTTCCTAAAAAATTTCGCCTCACCTGCGAATTCATCACAATACATAAAATAATCACATATAAATACACATAATTTCAATGAATTACTAAGAGAATAATACATTCAAAGGAGTAATCCTTTCCCCCTCTGTTTAGCCACGATCCTGTTAGGAGAAAAGTTATAGCCCCAGAGAGTCACAGATTTATCCACTATGGTCTAAGATTTCCCTCTACGGTTAAGAACAGAGTTGATATATTAAATCTATTCTAAGAAGAAAATGTCATTTAGCAACAAACTTGCATAAAGAAATACAAAGTTATTAAATGAGTTATTACATGGAAGAATTATTTATCCTGCATTCGCTCGCTCTGACAAACAAACTGTGATCACAGAAACACACACAATCAACCTTACCTACAGGTTGCATTCACCACCTCTGGAAAATTGATTAAAGGAACATGCAGCTCATCCGCTGTTGGTTGTCTGTCGAATCAAGCCCCAGCTTCTCCAACCGACTAATCAATCAAATGTTGGGAAGCGATAGATTCGCTCTATTTTTAAGCAGGATGCTGTTAAATGTTACTTCAAATTTTGTCCAGGTAGGAAATAATTATGGAATCAACTGGTCACAGGGTACAGTAGCGTGAATTCTTCAATCATACATCGATTGTCAGGTAAACAAATTCTATTCAGGGTCAATCTTCTTCACAACACGTGGTCGTTATATAAGTACTGTTACTGTTTTGATTTAGTCGCCACCACAGGCCGACTGTATATGAACTTTGGAAAACAAACAAGAACTCTTGATATTCGAATAGTTTATCATTTATTCTAATAAGTCTTTTGGGCCAGTGCTATGTCTCTATCTGGGTGTAAAACGCAAGGCGAGACAGTCACTTTGAAAGCTCTATAAGTTATTTAGAATGTTCTTTCTTTGTAGAAAATATATTCAGTGCATATGGAATGGAAGCCGCCGGTAAGGTTATAGGGTTATTGACCCAGAACTCAACACAGAACTACTAAGAACTATTTCCAATTCGACCAATAAATGATGCTTCTATTAACAGAGATCTTAGGAATCGAAAGCTAGATGGCAATCGACCAACTAAATGATGCTTCTATCAACAGAGATCTTAGGAATCGAACGCTAGATGGTTCTAGTCTTGACTGCGGAGTACTGAATTAATTTAGTCTAAACTACTGGGGTTTATATCTTATGAAAAGAAATGATTCACTAATTCTCGAAAACCCGAATAGTCCCGTCTTAACACTTACATTAACTCAGACGTCGTCAAATAAAACTGCCAGTGCGCGTTTTTACACCTACTGCTACCTTATGGCCGTTCCCAGCGATCCATGTGTTTCATTCCACACCTATCACCGAGAAAATGTAGCCAGATGAGCCGTGTCAGAGAAAAATGCTAGACGATTGTCTGCCATCTTATCCCTGTCGAGAACGAATTCACACGATTCGATCTCATCAAGGAGTTAGCTTAACAGCATTAAAATGTGTTGCTAAATAAGAAATGAATAGGCAAAGGTTTGAATGGGAGAGTTATATTTTTCACAATCAAACAAATGCGAAATAAAGGATAAAAGAGCGATATTAAAGTAGAAGACAATGGTAGAATAAAGAAAAGATATAGAAATTTATTAATCATAAATCTCTCTGCGACAAGTATATCCTCTCCTGTATGCTATGTCACTCAGAGGACTGGTTATGGCACCATATAGCCCATAGTGTGACCGTGGGGTGTGTAGATTCTATTATAAGGAATATATGTTCAAGTTCCTTTTGTGTTTGTTAATTGTATCACTCAAGTCAAGATACTGGTATACTGCCAGAGATAGTATTTTTTGATGATAATAGTACCAAAGTTCGTTCCAGAATTCCTCTGTGGTGTTTAATATTGTGTGACTTTTATTAGCATACTCTATGTTCACTATTTACTGTAAAACCTTTAATATGAGGTAGTCAAGAAAAGTCCTCACGATCCAATAAAACAAGTTTATTTTCTTGTATATACAATCCACAAACAAAGTCATTTGCATGCATTCATTTACAAATCCTCATAAAAATTTGTCTTTGTGGTTATTTATAGGCTATTTTCTCCCTGTAGCCTATCCAAGTTGGGGTAAGTATTTTGACTTAGTTCCTGTTCGTTTGCTTCTTAGATTTATCCGACTCAGGAGTAAATGACAGTAAAGCCTCTACCTCTTCTTTATGATTTGTAGCTAAGTCTGACATTTATGAGCTCCGTTTCATTTTCTTCTATAAGTTCAGCTCGTTCTTCCAACATTTAGGCATTTCTGGCCTAACTAGGTTTTATTCTGAAAAACTAAAAAGGTCACACGAAGCTTTACTTACAGGTAATTATGAATTCCCAACATTATAAAAAAACTATCTGCTTTACAGAGTTGATATCTTGATAACTTCAAGACCAGCAGTTGTACGTCCGTACAAACTGGCTTATGTGGATCAACTGATTTCGGATCTCGAAATCTGCCTTCGCATCGTGGTGCGCGCTTTTACCACCCTTCTGGTTGGTCAGTCTAATATTTCTTTAATTATTTTATTGGGTCTTATATCCCTACCAATGGAGTGTCTCGGCTATTCCGATTTACGTCATCGGTTGCTGAGCAACTCCCGCCAAAAAAATAGCGTTGAGTCGCTATTTAACCTAGTTTCGGTTTCAATCTGATACCAGCGTATCTTGAGTCTATTTCAATAAGACCTCGTAACTATTCTTCCTAATCTAACTGATAACTAATAGCCCGAATGATGCTATGGTATCAGTAGTAGGCCTTCCTGTGACACTGGCACAACATAGGGATAAGACAAGAATACTCTAAGATGTTGTATCTTGGATATGTCCACTCTGCGATAGAATACAACAATTGATTGCTCACAACCTGACCCTAAACAATTGTAAAGTCCTTGTCTTATTAACGGAACAGTTAGATCAACTCCAAAAGCTGCATGTGAAATACACACAAATGTGGAACTACTTGATGTGCTGAGGGATAAAGCTGCTTTAGAAGTCTATGAAAGGAGTAAAAGAATGAACAGAAACCATTGCAATTGACACCCTGTCGAATATTGGCAACAAAACCAGAAAATAAAACAAAAATCAGTCCACGAAATTCAAGACAGATACCACGTCCAAGAAAAAAGATGAAAAATGCACAGAATAATAACGAATTTACCACAACTTGTTCGCTTAAAAACATCAGAAATTCAATAAAATTAATAGATGGAACAACTGAACTTTCCGACCCAGTCACTTTTATGAGTGCATCTCAAAGAACCATTGACGTCAACCTTAAAATATTGATTACGAGTCTATACTTACGAATCTGTATTTAAGGCCACCATCAAAGTATGTTATGAAGCGTACATACAATATTAAAAAAAATCATCAGATAAGCTGTTTGACGCGTGCGGCGAGTTTTGCTTCAACTATGAAACTGAAATCATCTCACTGGAAACAACAGCCATAAACCATCCAAAGACTGTATTTTATGCCTTTCCCTCAAAGGCCAAAAACCTCGTCATTTTTATTGATTAGCTCATCACTTCCCGTGGCATCAGAATAGGTATGCAGTGGATGCCTGGACACTCAAACTCACCTAGTAATGATAAAGTAGACAAATGAGCAAAGAAGGGAACGAGACCAGAACAACCACACACAGCATCAACTCTCCAAACGGCCAAACAACTCATACGAACAACAAAGAAATGTGGCTGAACAGGTGGGCCATGGGACACACCCGTAGAAAGGTTTACAGACGTATGGCCAGTCTTGATTCTAATGACAACATCCGCCATCTTACAAGGAAAGATCAGAGCACCATTTTTTGGCTCCGAACACGACATATACCACTCAACAGTCACTTGAATATAATCCAACTGTGACGTACGTCTAGTTTGACAAGTGAATTCTCCCTGATATGATGGATGATTTAAAGGGACCGTTAGCTTTTCATAACATTAGAACCCCTGAACATTTGTTGTAACTTTTCGTTTGCCAGAACTCATTCCACCGGGACTCATTTAGTAGGCGGCACGAGATCAAAGAGTCAGACTGAGGGATTTTAGGGGAGACTATCGGCGTTATCAAAGACAGTAGTGGTCCCTGATACGAGACGCAGTTGCTTGCCGCTAATTTTGCGTCTCGGTGTCAATCGCAACCGAGCGAACGGGGGAAAGCCGAAACGGGCAGCAGCGAACGGAGATACGAAGACCAGGGGGCGGCTTCTTCTCTTGATTTGGCGGTCAGATCCCCAAAAGTTCGTGAGATCAAATAAGTTGTCAAGTTTATCATGTCCCACTCAACTTACATTCCATTTTAGCTAAATAGACCATGAAGACTAGACACGTTATCATTCGCTGGCCAGAACTTGATAGTAGCACTAGCGATATTTGAAATCTTGCTAGATTATCCCATGGATTTTCATTTTATTTGCAGTGAATTCTATTTCTGTGCAAAGCGATTGATCACCTTTTGCAATCCCAGCAATAACGAAATCTTTCAGAGTTTCCATACTCGGTTCTTAAACTTCCAGACAGTTTGATGAGACATTTTTTTAAAGTAAATCTTGTGGTGGCCCGGTACGGCCTAGCTAACATAATTACATGAATGAAAGCCTACCCAAGATCATTTGATTATTATCATCAAATTAACTCTGTAAGATAAACTGGAAGATGAACAGCGCCAGTAGATATCATATTTACTGTTTACTGTGAGAGAGTACATATTTTCCTGACTGTGAATGAGCCTAGTTTTTCCTCAATTGGATTTAATAAAACTATCATCACGCATTACCAACGGGCTGATCACCCGTTTGCCAGTCACTTTGATTACGGAAACAACAGCGAACGGATTGATTTGTCGTTGCCCTAAAGACGCCATTAGGCGTGATGGGAACAGCGGCAAAGAAAATCTATTCGCTGTTGCCCTTAAGACGCCACTAGGCGTAATGGCCACTGACTGCTTTGCCGGTCGTTGGCTAAGGACGGAAGAAGAGAAGAAGAAGAATCATCACGCATTGAAGGAATTTTACCATAGCGGAGGATTAAAAGAGACCACTTCATTTTCACCCCTGTGCCGAACTGTGTTAGTGCCATCCCATAGACTCCTTTTTATATATATAATAAAAACACGAGAACTCTTAGTCTTCAAGTCTTGCGATAAGTGAGAATATTTGTTACCAACAAACCCTCGCAAACATCTGGGGAGGGACATCGAAGGACTAGACAGTTCATATGTCAAAGAATACTTGCTGTTTTTATATACTTTTATGGATCGTCTGAGGCTGCATTCGGTAATTGTGTGAGTATATGAGTGTGGATCCTCACGCGTGTGCATGAATGACAGGAAATTTAATCGTTTTCTTTTGTAAACCTGTTGTTAACTTTCTTGCCTAGTAATATAATTTTTCTGTATTCCCTGCATTGTTCCTTTAAGGGGGAGTTGCTAATTGGTTAACTCTGTTTAAAAACCCCCTCCTTTCCATTTGCTTAGTAAAGGGAAGAACAGCTGGGAAGAACAGGGTTTTTTCTATCACCTATACCTAACTTTGTAACACCTCTTTCAGAGTAATTAACTTCACTGTTAGGTTAACGTACCTAAGTTCCTGATATTATCTATCTCTGGACTGGGGTTATCTTTGTCTAATAAGCGGGAAGGGCTTAGTCGATACCAATCTTCTTCACCCCTCCCAAATTTGTTATTTGCATTTGTGTACTTATGATAATTTATGTAATACCTGATATTTGTTAGTGATTGATGTTTAAAGTGAATAAAATCACATAAACTCATTTAGTACGGTGTTGGACATACCCACAGCCCAACTTTTCCCCTATTCGTTTAATATAGTTTGTATCTACATCGTCTGTGTGTGTGAAAAACACCAAATCGGTGTGCGCGCAGATGCGAGTCTGGAAAACTGGCAAATAATTGTTTGACCAGGAGAGCGGAAGAGAAGATTGAGAGAAGCGTGTCGTAAATAAGTCTGTCTTTACTCTCCTCCAGCACGCTGTGAAGCAACTATTTAATATCTACATTTTCTATCACTGAGCTTTCCATCATCATTTTCCACTCTAAACCGGACCACTATTTCTACGACTCTTTTCTCTCAAAATAAATTTACGACAATATTTGGCCGGCTCGCCGGGATAATTTTGAGATACATTTGATGCACACATATTTGTGGGCTGGTTCTGGGATCTTGAGCTACATTTGAGGCAATCGCATAGCCGGGTTAAAGATACTTTGAGTCTGATTTAGTCTGGGTCTAACTAGGTAGAGTGTGAATGATTTGTCTTGTGAATTAGGGAAATAAATAAATAATTACACCCCTAGACAAACGTTCTTTAAGTATTTGGGTTGTCCACACAGCATATTTACAGGTTGTTTTCTCTCCACAGCAGTAGAAAGTACAGATAAACAAAAATATTTGCTATTTTAATTATCCTCTGGCGGAGATAATTCAATTTCTTTCTTTATAAGAGTTGCTGGGATTGTGTGATTGTTTTACAGTCACTAAGGTTTTTGAAGTTAAAAAGAGTTGAGCTTAGCTAAAGACGGATTGTTCTGATTTTTAAAAATTAAGTTAACAACGTCTCATCTCAATAATTGACTTTAGGGACGGAGTTTGTTGTCAGAGATTTAAAATTAAGGAAAAAGAGAAAAAAAAATTTTTTTTTTCCTTTTAAATTGTTTTAATTTAAATTTTTCTCTACTGTTAGTAAAGGTAGATTCTTTTCCAGTGTAACTTACCATTTAGTGGCATAGTCGCTTGCGTTTAGAGCCTTAATTGCCAGATAATAGCAGCGATAAGTTTCCACAGTACAGATAGGAGGTAACTCTAGTAAATTTTTTTTACTTTGGTTTTTTTCGTAGCGGCTTTGAGTTTTCCCCTTCTTGTTCCATCTTACTATTCTCTAGTCTTAGAAGCATCCAGTTCTTTGACAATGGCAGAGAGAATTAGGATAAGATCCCTTTTGAGGCAAGAGGCCAAGGACTCAGGACTAGACACAGAAGCTGCGAATCTGTTTATCAACCAGGAACTTCAAAGGTATGACGCGGAGGAAGAGAGGGCAGAAGCTAGGAAGAAAGAAGCGGACGATCGTCAATTGGAGCAGAAGAAAATTGAGGCAGAGATGGACGCCCGCAGGGAAAGAGAGAGAGACAAGGAAAGACAGCATGAATTAGCGCTCACGGCGTTAGAGAGTCGGAGTGCCTCTACTTCAAATAATGGAGAGCCGTCTTCGCCCCAGTCTCAAACAGTGGATCTCTCCAGCACTCAGTCTGCCCAATTAACTGCTATGTCGTTTTCTTTAGAATCTTTTCCTAGCCCTAACGAAAAAATTGACAGCTACCTAGAAAAATTCGAGAGACTCGCGAATCTTTATGGGTTAGAGAGTACCCGCTGGGCGCTCAAACTTTCAACGTCACTGAAAGGCAATGCTTATGACGTGTACACAAAGCTGGGACCGAATCAACATGATTATGACCTGTTGAAGAAGGCCTTACTACAGCAGTTTGAGATGACTGCCCGAAAGTTTCTGCAGTTGTTCAGAAACAGCCGAAAAGAGAGCACGGAAACATTTCCCCAGTTCTCTTCACGTCTCACGGGTTATCTGACAAAGTGCATTGAATTATCTGACCTACCTCTTTCATATGAGGGACTCCTCGAACTTGTTCTTGTGGAGCAGATAAAATCCACTTTGTCGAATGAAACTCGTAGATTTTTGGCTGAACAGGGGGCAGTCAGGCTTGAAGACATACTCAATAAAGCCGAACGCTATAGCAATGCAATGGCCGAACTTCCCAGCACTAAACGTAAACCCACCGATGAGCCATCTCGAAAACAGAATCTAGAGCAGGCATCCTATTCTTCCACTTCCTCTCAACATTATAACCAACGAGATAACAATACCCAGAAACCTCCCCAGGAAAAATCGAAATTCTACAAAACCCGATACCCCCCAAACAACAATTCTGATCAACCCACCAAGCCTACGTGGCAGCGCGGCCACCAAGGTCAAGGAAAAGGGAAGACCCCTACACCAGGAACGTCTGATCAGGGCAAACAAACCGGTGCAAACCGCATTGGATGTTTGCATACATTCTCGAAAGGTAGAGTCAATGTCAGTGATTCTCAACCTGAGGGTGACCGACCCTCAACTCGAGGAACTGTAATTTTGAACGGTACCTCCACTACTTGTCTCTTTGACACTGGATTAAGTTTTAGTTTATTGTTGCTAGACATCTAGTCAAACCAGGTCAGGAGACAGAGGAAACCGTCAAACTTAGTGGAGTTTTCAGGAGTGACGCACCCAGGACGCTTCCTATCGCACTGGTAGAAATACACTCTGACTTTGTCAGAGGAGTTATTAAAGCGGCCATAATGGATGATCCGATCTACCCAGTTATCCTGGGATGTAGATATGTGTTCATTGGGAGACCTAAGGAGCCGATTGTGGCAGCGGTAACCACAAGAGGGCAAGCCAAGAAGGAGAGGGAGCCTGCGCCAAACTTGTTGCCGAATGAACTGAAGGAGGCGCAACAAAAGGACCCTACTCTGGCGCCCTGCTTTAAAAAACTGCCCTTGGCTAAGGACCCCAGACACAACGGAGACATTTTTTCTAAGGATTGTGTATTGTATCGTAGAACGGGCAACCCGGATACGGGGAATAACCAGCTCCTAGTACCGACGCAGTACAGAAACCAGATCTTAGAAATGGGGCACTCTCTTCCCTTTAGCGGACATATGGGACAAAACGCCACTATTCAGCGAATAAAAAACCACTATTGGTGGCCAGGAATGAACTCTGACATTGTCAGGTATGTGAAATCCTGCGCCCAGTGCCAACGGGTAGCACCCAAGCACTTGACACCCCCAGTACCTATGGGGCAAATGCCAATAGTAGGGACTCCATTTGAACGGGTTGCTGTCGACATTATTGGTCCTCTGGAAAAGATCAAAAGAAGGAACAGGTTCATCCTGACCTTAGTTGACACTTGCACTATGTGGGCCGAAGCCGTACCGCTACCATGCACTAATTCCAAGCATGTCGCAGAAGCCCTTGTGCAAATTTTTACACGGTTGAGATTCCCTCAACAAGTTTTGACGGACAATGGATCCCAATTCCGTAGCCTGTTAATGGAGGAGATCTTTAAGATCTTGAGGGCCAAACATATCCACACAAGTCCCTACCATCCGGCCGGAAATGGGCTCGTGGAACGTTTTAACGGTACCCTCACCATGATGTTACGTAAGCTGGGTCAGGAGAAACCGGAAGACTGGGACCAATATATATCGGCTGCCTTATTCGCCTACCGAGAGGTACCCCAAGCGTCTACGGGTTTTGCGCCAGCTACACTTTTATTTGGCAGACCTATTAAGGGGCCACTAGAAGCCTTACTTCGGTCCCTGACAGACCATAAGGCTGACGAGACAGTCGTCTCTGCAAGCAAGTATGTATCTGAGCTTAAGGAAAGGCTAAAGCTAGGATGGGATCTAGCTACTACCAACCTTAAGAAAGCCCGCGCTAAAATTACTAAAAGATACAACAAAGCTGCAAAAGAGAGAGAACTACAACCAGGGGAGAAAGTCCTATTGCTACTTCCAACTGGAAGCAATAAACTTCGCATCGGATGGCAAGGACCGTTTACCGACCTTGAAAAGATCTCACGTACCAACTACAAGATCTCCATCAAAGGAAAGGAGAAGGTCTTCCACATAAATCTGTTAAAGAAATATTTGGAAAGACCGGTACCATCCTCCGAGCATCTCCTGGCTGTCGCCATAGCAACGGAAGACGAGGAAGATGATGATGGTTGCATGGAGTATCCATTGCAACCCACAGAATCCTTTAAAGATGTCAAGTTCGGCGACAATCTCTCACCAGAACAACAAACAGAAACCAGGGCTCTACTAAAACAGTACAGTGCAGTCTTAACGGATGTACCTGGTCGAACAAATCTCATTCAATTTGATATGAAATTAACAAACGAGACCCCTGTTCAAACCAGAGTTTACCCCATCCCGTACGCTAAAGCTGATGCACTTCGCGGAGAAATAGACAAGCTGCGTCAGGCAGGAATTATCAGTGAGTCTACATCTCCTTACAGCTCGAGTGTAGTGCTGTTGCAGAAGCCCAATAAGGAAGTTCGGCTGTGCATTGATTACAGGTTGCTAAACACGGTAACGGAATTCCAGCCCGAACCTCTCCAAACTGTTTCTGAGTTGTTCACCAAGCTCAGCAAAGCAAAGATCTTCTCCAAGATTGACCTCAGCAAAGGTTATTATCAAATACCAGTCAAGGAGGAAATTAAACCTTTGTTAGCTTTCAGCACTAGTGAAGGACATTACACATTTAACGTGATGCCGTTCGGTTTGCATAACGCACCAGGAGTGTTCACCAGGATGATGAGGAAGCTTCTACAACCTTTGCAAAGTCCCCATATCCATGATTTCATGGATGACATCATAATTGCATCGGAAACCTATGAAGAACATATTGCTACGGTTGCTATGCTCCTCATGAGACTACAGGAAACGGGTCTTACAGCCAGACCTAGCAAATGTCTCATCGGGTTTGAACAGTTAGACTTCCTGGGGCACACTATTTCTCACGGATGCAGTTGGCCTATTAAGAAGAACGTGGAGAAAATAGTGGTAGCAAAAAGACCCCGAACGAAGAAAGACGTACGTTCCTTCATATCGCTATGTGCATACTATCAGAAGTACATCCAGAACTTCAACGGACTGACGGCACCGCTGACTGACCTCGCAAAGAAAGGTTGTCCTGATAAGGTCATATGGGATCAAAAGTGCGAACACGCGTATAGCACTTTGAAAGGACAGTTGTCTGCATACCCCATCTTGAGGTTGCCTGACCTCAAGAAACCTTTGTACTGAGAGTCGACGCGTCAGGTCAGGGCATCGGGTCAACACTGCTTCAAGCCGATGACAGCGACCTGAACATGTTATTTCCAGTTGCCTATGGCAGTCGGAAATTAAATAAAGGGGAACGGAACTACAGCGTAGTTGAAAGGGAATGTCTTGCTCTGATTGACGGTATCAGACGCCATCAAGAGTTTCTTTATGGTACATCTTTCACGGTGCAAACAGACCACGCTCCGTTAGCATTTCTTGGTGCCAATAAAGAATTTAACGCAAGGATCATGCGTTGGGCGCTTCTTTTAAGCGTTTATTCTTTCAAAGTGGAATATATTCCGGGAAGACAGAATGTCGGGGCTGATTTCCTGAGTAGAAACTGGTCTACAGAGGAAGAAGAGCAAACTGAAGATACCACTCATCCTAAAATCACCAATCAGGTCACCTCCATTGTCAAAAAAATGAAACATGAAAAATGGTTTCATGTCTAAAAGTGGGGACGATTGTGACGTACGTCTAGTTTGACAAGTGAATTCTCCCTGATATGATGGATGATTTAAAGGGACCTTTAGCTTTTCATAACATTAGAACCCCTGAACATTTGTTGTAACTTTTCGTTTGCCTGAACTCATTCCACCGGGACTCATTTAGTAGGCGGCACGAGATCAAAGAGTCAGACTGAGGGATTTTAGGGGAGACTATCGGCGTTATCAAAGACAGTAGTGGTCCCTGATACGAGACGCAGTTGCTTGCCGCTAATTTCGCGTCTCGGTGTCAATCGCAACCGAGCGAACGGGGGAAAGCCGAAACGGGCAGCAGCGAACGGAGATACGAAGACTAGGGGGCGGCTTCTTCTCTTGATTTGGCGGTCAGATCCCCAAAAGTTCGTGAGATCAAATAAGTTGTCAAGTTTATCATGTCCCACTCAACTTACATTCCATTTTAGCTAAATAGACCATGAAGACTAGACACGTTATCATTCGCTGGCCAGAACTTGATAGTAGCACTAGCGATATTTGAAATCTTGCTAGATTATCCCATGGATTTTCATTTTATTTGCAGTGAATTCTATTTCTGTGCAAAGCGATTGATCACCTTTTGCAATCCCAGCAATAACGAAATCTTTCAGAGTTTCCATACTCGGTTCTTAAACTTCCAGACAGTTTGATGAGACATTTTTTTAAAGTAAATCTTGTGGTGGTCCGGTACGGCCTAGCTAACATAATTACATGAAAGAAAGCCTACCCAAGATCATTTGATTATTATCATCAAATTAACTCTGTAAGATAAACTGGAAGATGAACAGCGCCAGTAGCGATATCATATTTACTGTTTACTGTGAGAGAGTACATATTTTCCTGACTGTGAATGAGCCTAGTTTTTCCTCAATTGGATTTAATAAAACTATCATCACGCATTGAAGGAATTTTACCATAGTGGAGGATTAAAAGAGACCACTTCATTTTCACCCCTGTGCCGAACTGTGTTAGTGCCATCCCATAGACTCCTTTTTATATATATAATAAAAACACGAGAACTCTTAGTCTTCAAGTCTTGCGATAAGTGAGAATATTTGTTACCAACAAACCCTCGCAAACATCTGGGGCGGGACATCGAAGGACTAGACAGTTCATATGTCAAAGAATACTTGCTGTTTTTATATACTTTTATGGATCGTCTGAGGCTGCATTCGGTAAGTGTGTGAGTATATGAGTGTGGATCCTCACGCGTGTGCATGAATGACAGGAAATTTAATCGTTTTCTTTTGTAAACCTGTTGTTAACTTTCTTGCCTAGTAATATAATTTTTCTGTATTCCCTGCATTGTTCCTTTAAGGGGGAGTTGCTAATTGGTTAACTCTGTTTAAAAACCCCCTCCTTTCCATTTGCTTAGTAAAGGGAAGAACAGCTGGGAAGAACAGGGTTTTTTCTATCACCTATACCTAACTTTGTAACACCTCTTTCAGAGTAATTAACTTCACTGTTAGGTTAACGTACCTAAGTTCCTGATATTATCTATCTCTGGACTGGGTTATCTTTGTCTAATAAGCGGGAAGGGCTTAGTCGATACCAATCTTCTTCACCCCTCCCAAATTTGTTATTTGCATTTGTGTACTTATGATAATTTATGTAATACCTGATATTTGTTAGTGATTGATGTTTAAAGTGAATAAAATCACATAAACTCATTTAGTACGGTGTTGGACATACCCACAGCCCAACTTTTCCCCTATTCGTTTAATATAGTTTGTATCTACATCGTCTGTGTGTGTGAAAAACACCAAATCGGTGTGCGCGCAGATGCGAGTCTGGAAAACTGGCAAATAATTGTTTGACCAGGAGAGCGGAAGAGAAGATTGAGAGAAGCGA
This sequence comes from Oreohelix idahoensis, assembly GCA_024509875.1. Taxonomy (NCBI): domain Eukaryota; kingdom Metazoa; phylum Mollusca; class Gastropoda; order Stylommatophora; family Oreohelicidae; genus Oreohelix; species Oreohelix idahoensis. Next base: position 280,736 of record JAMPIV010017012.1, on the reverse strand, counting down.
TTTGTCGTAAATAAGTCTGTCTTTACTCTCCTCCAGCACGCTGTGAAGCAACTATTTAATATCTACATTTTCTATCACTGAGATTTCCATCATCATTTTCCACTCTAAACCGGACCACTATTTCTACGACTCTTTTCTCTCAAAATAAATTTACGACACCAACTACAACACTCTGAAGAGTGTAACCTTTGTACTTACCCATATAAAAATGTTGACCACCATCTCTTTGAGTGCCCAGCACTCGATTATGTTAGGGAAAAGCTCATTCCTCCGAGGTCAGATAAATGAAAAACCTTATATCAAGCAAAACGGAATGGCGAGAGCCCAAACGCCGCTGTATCAATAGAAACAACAGAATCAAATTAAGCAATTCAAGAATTAAGAAACTTACGCGAATGCAGTAGACATGATATAGAGGATGAGATATGTATGGCTTATCACCTGTTTTACTCCAGAGAGTATTCAGTTAATAGCTTGGGTACTTTCACATGTTGGCATAGAAGGATATGAAAATGCAGATAAAGAAGCCAAGAAAGGTAGATCTGATAAAAAGCCAATACATATACGGATGAGTACATCACATATTAAAGTTGAATTAAAAGAATAATAACAGATGAATGGACGGTAGAGTGGAATAAAAATCTGAAAGGAAATCATGCACTTAAGCCGTTCAATGGTCTAACAAGAAATGTCAGATATCCAGGGACAATTCCCAGTAACAAGAAACTCCTCGGACTACAACTGGGAACGGGCGACTTCAGATAAGAACGTTTCTGTGTCTATAAGACGGTAACTCTAAAGAAAACAAATGTGCTGGGTCAGGGTGTGGATGTTGCACCAGTTATCACTATCGATAACTATGAATTGGCAGTAGTGCAACACTTCACATACCTGGGGTCTACCATCAACGACAAACTCTCTCTGGACACAGAAATTGACAGCCACACAGGCAAAGCTGCAGGCATATTTGCCCGCCTCACAACGCGTGTTTGGGGACTTTTATGTTTGGACATGCGCCCTAATATAACCGACTAGGTTGAACGGGACGCGCCTCGCCAAAACGAGGCAAAACGTTATTAAAAAAAAAACACTTCTATATGGCAGCGAGACATGAACAGCCTATGCTTAGCAAGAAAGAAGGCTCAATGTCGAGGTGCTATCATGTGCTAGCCTTCACAGCATGTACACACTACGTAGACAGCCCAGATTACGGCCTTGTCCGCCGCATGGAAGATGGTCGCATCCCGAAAGATATCTTTCTTCTACGGACAGCTGGCAGATGGCAAAAGAACAGTTATGCGACCGCAGCTGAGATTCAAAAATGTGTGCAAAAAAGAGATATGAGGACACTGGACTGTCCGGTTACCATACGTCCTCATTTATGCGGACACATTTTGGGGGTAAAAAGTACTGTCAGCACACATTGTTGTGAATTTCATGTTTTGTCGGCATTTCCAGTGATTGGACGTTTATTCTTCACTCTGGCGGTACCCCATGTAAAAATGGGAGATTTTCTCTATTGGTAACAGCGTTGCGTTAAATTTAGAATTCAGACGTTGTCTACCCGACCAATTACATCGGCAATTGAGTAGCGTTTCCACTTCCGATATTACATTTTTAGCATCGCTTTCCGCTCCGCGTTTCCGGTTCCAATCTTCATTAGCAGCCAGCTTCGCTTTTCGGTCACATGTGGACACTAATGGAAGTTTTAAACCATGTAAAAAATGTAATAGATATTTTAAAACTCAGGATGAGAGAAGAGTTTGTGCCCATGAAAGTACAATCTTTGCTTTGAAGAAAAGCAAAAAAGAAGGACTATCATATGAAAAGTTTTAGAGGTAAACAAAAGTCTTTATGGCAATTGTATCGAATATCGAGGTATGGGTAAAACCTTTAGAGAGGCTTTTTTCTTTAATGGAAAGTCAGTGGACAAAGGACAGAAACTGATTCACTGTTGAATATATTAAAGGAATATTACAAGTTCAATACAATTATAAGAATGTTTCATGTACAGAGTTCCATGAGTGTTTAGTTGGAAATTCAGACTTACTGAGAAAAATAATGTCAAGTCAAAAGTACGATGTTAAAGGCTGAATATTAAGTGATATTGAAAAAATTATACTTGATAGAAAAATTATTAAACATGCATTTTATGACGATTTTTAAAATGGTTTTATTTCGTTGAAGTATTTCTATATATTTTATCATAATTCTTTACATTAATGTATTAAATTAGTGACATTAATGTATTAAATTCTTGACATAAATGTATTAAATTAGTGACATTAATGTATTAAATTCTTGACATAAATGTATTAAATTAGTGACATTAATGTATTAAATTCTTGACATAAATGTTTTAAATTAGTGACATTAATGTTTTAAATTCGTGACATTAATGTATTAAATTCTTGACATTAATGTATTAAATTAGTGACATTAATGTATTAAATTCTTGACATAAATGTATTAAATTAGTGACATTAATGTATTAAATTCTTGACATAAATGTATTAAATTAGTGACATTAATGTATTAAATTCTTGACATAAAGGTTTTAAATTAGTGACATTAATGTATTAAATTCGTGACATTAATGTATTAAATTCTTGACATTAATGTATTAAATTAGTGACATTAATGTATTAAATTCTTGACATAAATGTTTTAAATTAGTGACATTAATGTATTAAATTCTTGACATAAATGTTTTAAATTAGTGACTTTAATGTATTAAATTCTTGACATTAATGTATTAAATTAGTGACATTAATGTATTAAATTCTTGACATAAATGTATTAAATTAGTGACATTAATGTATTAAATTCTTGACATAAATGTATTAAATTAGTGACATTAATGTATTAAATTCTTGACATAAATGTTTTAAATTAGTGACATTAATGTATTAAATTCGTGACATTAATGTATTAAATTCCTGACATTAATGTATTAAATTAGTGACATTAATGTATTAAATTCTTGACATAAATGTTTTAAATTAGTGACTTTAATGTATTAAATTCTTGACATTAATGTATTAAATTAGTGACATTAATGTATTAAATTCTTGACATAAATGTTTTAAATTAGTGACTTTAATGTATTAAATTCTTGACATAAATGTATTAAATTAGTGACATTAATGTATTAAATTCTTGACATAAATGTATTAAATTAGTGACATAAATGTATTAAATTCGTGACATAAATGTATTAAATTAGTGACATTAATGTATTAAATTCTTGACATAAATGTATTAAATTAGTGACATTAATGTATTAAATTCTTGACATAAATGTATTAAATTAGTGACATAAATGTATTAAATTCGTGACATAAATGTATTAAATTAGTGACTTTAATGTATTAAATTCTTGACATAAATGTATTAAATTAGTGACATTAATGTATTAAATTCTTGACATAAATGTATTAAATTAGTGACATAAATGTATTAAATTCGTGACATAAATGTATTAAATTAGTGACATTAATGTATTAAATTCTTGACATAAATGTATTAAATTAGTGACATTAATGTATTAAATTAGTGACATAAATGTATTAAATTAGTGACATAAATGTTTTAAATTAGTGACTTTAATGTATTAAATTCTTGACATTAATGTATTAAATTAGTGACATTAATGTATTAAATTCTTGACATAAATGTTTTAAATTAGTGACTTTAATGTATTAAATTCTTGACATAAATGTATTAAATTAGTGACATTAATGTATTAAATTCTTGACATAAATGTATTAAATTAGTGACATAAATGTATTAAATTCGTGACATAAATGTATTAAACATTAGTTCTTGACATTAATGTAATAAAAATTCTTGACATAAATGTATTAAATTAGTGACATTAATGTATTAAATTCTTGACATAAATGTATTAAATTAGTGACATAAATGTATTAAATTCGTGACATAAATGTATTAAATTAGTGACTTAATGTATTAAATTCTTGACATAAATGTATTAAATTAGTGACATTAATGTATTAAATTCTTGACATAAATGTATTAAATTAGTGACATAAATGTATTAAATTCGTGACATAAATGTATTAAATTCGTGACATAAATGTATTAAATTAGTGACATTAATGTATTAAATTCTTGACATAAATGTATTAAATTAGTTACATAAATGTATTAAATTCGTGACATAAATGTATTAAATTCGTGACATAAATGTATTAAATTAGTGACATAAATGTATTTTTTTTTTTTTTTTTTTTTTTGCGTTCGCCCGCTAATACTCGAGGCGAAATCTCAGGTTATTATTTATGTCTAGCCTGACATTGATTTTACGTGAGTATCCCTTTATTTCTTGTACAGAGACAGGTGTCCCTCGCCATTCAGGCAAATACTCGCCGATTTCGGAGGTACCCATTGCAGCTGGGTTGGCTCAGGAGCCGCCAGTCCCTGGTCGACGACACTCCTTCAAATGTCCTCGCCAGGTCTCGAGTTAATCCAGTCCAAATCCCGGTCGACGAAAAATCCTCAAATGCCGTCGCCCGGGTTTGATCCTGTATCACCCGGTCGCCAGAGCGGTGTTGTAACCACTACGCTAGCGCGGCTCCCAATAAATGTATTAAATTCTTGACATAAATGTATTAAATTAGTGACATAAATGTATTAAATTCTTGACATAAATGTATTAAATTAGTGACATAAATGTATTAAATTCGTGACATAAATGTATTAAATTAGTGACATAAATGTATTAAATTCTTGACATAAATGTATTAAATTAGTGACATAAATGTATTAAATTCTTGACATAAATGTATTAAATTAGTGACATAAATGTATTAAATTCTTGACATAAATGTATTAAATTAGTGACATAAATGTATTAAATTCTTGACATAAATGTATTAAATTAGTGACATAAATGTATTAAATTCTTGACATAAATGTATTAAATTAGTGACATAAATGTATTAAATTCTTGACATAAATGTATTAAATTAGTGACATAAATGTATTAAATTCTTGACATAAATGTATTAAATTAGTGACATAAATGTATTAAATTCTTGACATAAATGTATTAAATTAGTGACATAAATGTATTAAATTCTTGACATAAATGTATTAAATTGGTGACATAAATGTATTAAATTCTTGACATAAATATATTAAATTAGTGACATAAATGTATTAAATTCTTGACATAAATGTATTAAATTAGTGACATAAATGTATTAAATTCGTGACATAAATGTATTAAATTCGTGACATAAATGTATTAAATTCGTGACATTAATGTATTAAATTCGTGACATAAATGTATTAAATTAGTGACATAAATGTATTAAATTCTTGACATTAATGTATTAAATTCTTGACATAAATGTATTAAATTAGTGACATAAATGTATTAAATTCTTGACATAAATGTATTAAATTAGTGACATAAATGTATTAAATTCTTGACATAAATGTATTAAACTCTTGACATAAATGTATTAAATTAGTGACATAAATGTATTAAATTCTTGACATAAATGTATTAAATTAGTGACATTAATGTATTAAATTCTTGACATAAATGTATTAAATTAGTGACATAAATGTATTAAATTCGTGACATTAATGTATTAAATTCGTGACATAAATGTATTAAATTCGTGACATAAATGTATTAAATTCGTGACATAAATGTATTAAATTCGTGACACAAATGTATTAAATTCGTTACATAAATGTATTAAATTAGTGACATAAATGTATTAAATTCTTGACATTAATGTATTAAATTCTTGACATAAATGTATTAAATTCGTGACATAAATGTATTAAATTCGTGACATAAATGTATTAAATTCGTGACATAAATGTATTAAATTCGTGACATAAATGTATTAAATTCGTGACATAAATGTATTAAATTCGTGACATAAATGTATTAAATTCGTGACATAAATGTATTAAATTCTTGACATTAATGTATTAAATTCTTGACATAAATGTATTAAATTCTTGACATTAATGTATTAAATTCTTGACATTAATGTATTAAATTCTTGACATTAATGTATTAAATTCTTGACATTAATGTATTAAATTCTTGACATAAATGTATTAAATTCTTGACATAAATGTATTAAATTCTTGACATTAATGTATTAAATTCTTGACATTAATGTATTAAATTCTTGACATTAATGTATTAAATTCTTGACATAAATGTATTAAATTCTTGACATAAATGTATTAAATTAGTGACATAAATGTATTAAATTAGTGACATAAATGTATTAAATTCTTGACATAAATGTATTAAATTAGTGACATAAATGTATTAAATTCTTGACATAAATGTATTAAATTAGTGACATAAATGTATTAAATTCTTGACATAAATGTATTAAATTAGTGACATAAATGTATTAAATTCTTGACATAAATGTATTAAATTGGTGACATAAATGTATTAAATTCTTGACATAAATATATTAAATTAGTGACATAAATGTATTAAATTCTTGACATAAATGTATTAAATTAGTGACATAAATGTATTAAATTCGTGACATAAATGTATTAAATTCGTGACATAAATGTATTAAATTCGTGACATTAATGTATTAAATTCGTGACATAAATGTATTAAATTAGTGACATAAATGTATTAAATTCGTGACATAAATGTATTAAATTCGTGACATAAATGTATTAAATTCGTGACATAAATGTATTAAATTCGTGACATAAATGTATTAAATTCGTGACATAAATGTATTAAATTCTTGACATTAATGTATTAAATTCTTGACATAAATGTATTAAATTAGTGACATAAATGTATTAAATTCTTGACATAAATGTATTAAATTAGTGACATTATTGTATTAAATTCTTGACATAAATGTATTAAATTAGTGACATAAATGTATTAAATTCGTGACATTAATGTATTAAATTCGTGACATAAATGTATTAAATTCGTGACATAAATGTATTAAATTCGTGACATAAATGTATTAAATTCGTGACATAAATGTATTAAATTCGTGACATAAATGTATTAAATTAGTGACATAAATGTATTAAATTCTTGACATTAATGTATTAAATTCTTGACATAAATGTATTAAATTCGTGACATAAATGTATTAAATTCGTGACATAAATGTATTAAATTCGTGACATAAATGTATTAAATTCGTGACATAAATGTATTAAATTCGTGACATAAATGTATTAAATTCGTGACATAAATGTATTAAATTCGTGACATAAATGTATTAAATTCGTGACATAAATGTATTAAATTCTTGACATTAATGTATTAAATTCTTGACATAAATGTATTAAATTCTTGACATTAATGTATTAAATTCTTGACATTAATGTATTAAATTCTTGACATAAATGTATTAAATTCTTGACATTAATGTATTAAATTCTTGACATAAATGTATTAAATTCTTGACATTAATGTATTAAATTCTTGACATTAATGTATTAAATTCTTGACATTAATGTATTAAATTCTTGACATAAATGTATTAAATTCTTGACATAAATGTATTAAATTAGTGACATAAATGTATTAAATTAGTGACATAAATGTATTAAATTAGTGACATAAATGTATTAAATTAGTGACATAAATGTATTAAATTCTTGACATTAATGTATTAAATTCTTGACATAAATGTATTAAATTCTTGACATTAATGTATTAAATTCTTGACATTAATGTATTAAATTCTTGACATAAATGTATTAAATTAGTGACATAAATGTATTAAATTAGTGACATAAATGTATTAAATTAGTGACATAAATGTATTAAATTAGTGACATAAATGTATTAAATTAGTGACATAAATGTATTAAATTAGTGACATAAATGTATTAAATTAGTGACATAAATGTATTAAATTAGTGACATAAATGTATTAAATTAGTGACATAAATGTATTAAATTCTTGACATAAATGTATTAAATTAGTGACATAAATGTATTAAATTAGTGTCATAAATGTATTAAATTCTTGACATAAATGTATTAAATTAGTGACATAAATGTATTAAATTAGTGACATAAATGTATTAAATTAGTGACATAAATGTATTAAATTAGTGACATAAATGTATTAAATTAGTGACATAAATGTATTAAATTAGTGACATAAATGTATTAAATTAGTGACATAAATGTATTAAATTAGTGACATAAATGTATTAAATTAGTGACATAAATGTATTAAATTAGTGACATAAATGTATTAAATTAGTGACATAAATGTATTAAATTAGTGACATAAATGTATTAAATTAGTGACATAAATGTATTAAATTAGTGACATAAATGTATTAAATTAGTGACATAAATGTATTAAATTAGTGAAATTAATGTATTAAATTAGTGAAATTAATTTTTCCTCCGTTGTGTCCTCCTTTTCTTTAAAAAAGGAGGATAAAAAAGCAGAAAATGTCCTCCTTTAATTAAAATAAAAAAAATATGGTCACCCTAACTGTCCATAAACCAAGAAACCTGGGAGGATGAAACTGCTGATCGCACCAAATGGCGATGCTCTCTACGGCACCACCTCTGATTGGGCGAAAAGAAGGTCTCACGGCAAGCAGAGGATAGGAGAAAACGTGAAAAGGAACACCATAAAAATAAACAGGTGAGGGCTGTCACCTTAGAGGCGCATTCTCATAGTCAGTTATTATAAGACAATAATACAGAGCATTTCTTATGAAAATGTACGAGGTATGAACAACAGAGAATTCAAATATTAAATAACACTAGTCAACAAATTTTCAAAAGTTATTTGTACCAGAAATTAAATACACCATTTCTTATTGATTTTGACATGCTGATTTCAAATATCATAATGAAATTCACCAATTGGCTCTGGTTTTTTTTTAAATGATGAATTTATATTACAGTAATACAAATAATGTATGCTTGTTTAATTCTCTGGGGTGAACAGCTAGTCTTTCTACTTTAGCATTATAAAAATTGTGGTTACATACTCAATTAATTGATATTTCAACATAAAATGATAGAAAAAATCAAAACATTATTTAAAGTTCACATATCATGTTTTAAAAAGGCACATTTGAACCCATTCCGTCATTATTCAGTCGCTGTTCGAGCTCTCTTTGCTTGCTTCTTGTAGTCAATCGATGAGGTGTCTCTTGTCACAGTCCAACAGTAATCAGCAAGCATTGAAGGGCTCCAATTGCCTTGATACCTTGTGTCCATAGCAGCAATGTCCTGGTGAAATCGTTCACCATGCTCATCACTAACCGCTCCACAGTTTGACGTAAAGAAATCCAGATGAAAATCCAGAAAATGAATTTTCAAAGACATGTTGCAGCCAAGACTTTTATACTTCAGAAGGAGATTTTCTACAATTTCAATGTAATTATCAGATCTGTTGTTTCCAAGAAAATTGTCCACCACTGACTTAAATGCTAGCCATGCTGCTTTTTCCTTGCCATGCAACATGCAAAGAAACTCGTCATCATGAAGAAGTTTTCGAATTTGCGGACCAACAAATACTCCCTCTCTTATTTTAGCTTCACTCAGTCTTGGAAATTTCTGATGAGGTATTTGAAAGCCTCATCTGTTTTCTCCATTGCCTTGACAAAGTTTTTCATGAGACCCAGCTTAATGTGCAAGGGTGGCAACAAAATCTTGCTGGTGTCGACAAGTGCTGGGTTCTCAACGTTCTTACTGCCAGGCTGCAATGACTGCCTGATTGGCCAATGTCTTCTGATGTAATGGTCACTTCGTGCACGGCCATCCCACTCACAGAGAAAGCAACAGTACTTGGTGTTTCCACCCTGTAGTCCAAGCAAAAGAGCGACCCCTTTTAAGTCACCGCAAAGTGACCAATGATGATGATCGTAGTTTATACACTTCAAAAGCTGCTTAATGTTTTCATAAGTTTCTTTCATATGAACTGCGTGACCAACTGGAATTGACGGTAACACATTACCATTATTCAACAAAACAGCTTTAAGACTCGTCTTGGATGAATCAATGAAAAGCCTCCACTCTTCCGGTATGTAATTGATTTTGAGGGCTGCCATTAAACCAGAAATGTTGTGGCACGCAGAAAGGTCACCCTCTTTGAAAAAGAATGTAATAAGCGGCTTCTGTCGGTTCCTATACACAGAAATTGTAACATCTTCTGCCAGAAGATTCCACTGTTGCAATTTGGAACCCAAAAGCTCCGCCTTGTTCTTCGGTAAATTCAGATCTCTTACAAGATCATTCAGTTCACCTTGGGTTATTAAGTGTGGTTTAGTGGATGTAGTTTGCTCAAAATTTGGGACGCTTGAGGTTGATGGTTCAGGACCACCAATGTCCTCTTCTTCATCAGGGGAAGCAGCTGAAAATGATTCTGGCACTTTGGGAACTGGTAGGTTATCGCCATGTGGTATCGGACGTATTGCAGAGGGGATGTTTGGATATTCCAGAGTCCATTTTTTCTTCTTTGATATGCCTTTCCCAATTGGAGGGACCATGCAAAAGTAACAGTTGTTGAGATGATCAGTGGGCTCTCTCCAAATCATTGGGACTGCAAAAGGCATAGCTTGCCTTTTGCCAGTCAACCACAGTTTAAGATGTGCTGCACATGTATTGCAGCATATGTGTGGCGCCCAGCTCTTATCTTGATCTCCTATTCTGCAACCAAAATACAAACTGTACGCCTTCTTAATCACTTTAGTTATATTTCGTTTTTGTGATAGAAATGTCACCTAACCACATATATAACAGAAATTATTAGCACTGTTCACACATGTCCTAGGCATTTCTAACTACGATACTTTTGATAAGAACAAATGCACTAACTAATGGCAAAATTTTATCAGAGATAAGATATTTATACACAAAGGTAATGTGCAATCGCCCACAACAGTTGCGTCATATATATAAATTGAACGTAATTAAATAAACTAGTAGCATATATCTTGAAAACTAGAGCCAATCAACATTTTTTAATGTCATTTTCGTTTTCAGCACACCAGAATTAGTTAAGATCAGCTATTTTCATTTCTGGTACATTTTGGTTGTTGACTAGTGTTATGTGTAGGTATCCAATTCAACCATAACTATAAAACATGTGTTAAGAATAGATAGACATACGGGAACTGCATTATATTGTTGCAGCAAGCTCATTTAGCACTCACTTTGTTGTGGCACCATGTGTATCGCCCTTGCCCTAATGACACCTTGCAAGCTGAGAGCACGTGTTCAAGTGTCTGCCTCTCATGGCTATCTTCCCTTTCCTGACTGATAGGCTTCTCGACTTCTTTGGTTCGAAGCTCATTCTGCACCACGAATTCTTAACAAGAACGCGCGTGTGTGAGTGTGTGTGTGTGTGTGCGTATGTGTGTGTAAGTAGTTGAGTTCGCCGCGACAGCAAAAAGAGGCGACTCTGCTCTGCCTCAATAAACCACAGTGACAAACCCGACCAGAGACAGAAAAGAGAAGAGAAAAGTACCACGACATCAAGACATCGAGACCGGAAGACTACCGAGGAGACGCATCAAACATTTGCAGCCGTCGAGCCCGGAGGCAGACCAACACTCCGTCGAGACAGCCAGACCCCAACCATTCAAGCCACCCAGCAATCCTTAACAAGACCAACACAAGATTCACCTATAAACACCGATCTCACAGAAACAGATGAAACACACTCAATCGAATCACCCGTCAAACTGATCATCGACCTGGAAACAAGTTGTCACCAGAAGGCCTACTACTGATACCATAGCATCATTCGGGCTATTAGTTATCAGTTAGATTAGGAAGAATAGTTACGAGGTTTTATTGAAATAGACTCAAGATACGCTGGTATCAGATTGAAACCGAAACTAGGTTAACTAGCTACTCAACGCTATTTTTTGGCTGGAGTTGCTCAGCAACCGATGACGTAAACCGGAATAGCCGAGACACTCCATCGGTAGGCATATAAGACCCAATAAAATAAATAAAGAAATATTAGACTGACCAAACAGAAGGGTGGTAAAAGCGCGCACCACGATGCGAAGGCAAATTCGATATCCGAAATCAGTTGATCCACAGAAGCCAGTTTGTACGGACGTAGCCCTAGTCCATCTTACTGCTGGTCTTGAAGTTATCAAGATATCAACTCTGTAAAGCATACAGTTTTTTTATAATGTTGGGAATTCATAATTACCTGTAAGTACAGCTTCGTGTGACCTTTTTAATTTTTCAGAATAAAACCTAGTTTGGCCAGAAATGCCTAAATGTCAGAAGAACGAGCTGAACTTATAAAAGAAAATGAAACGGAGCTCATAAATGTCAGACTTGGCTACAAATCATAAAGAAGAGGTAGAGGGCTGTACCGTCATTTACTCCTGAGTCGGATAAATCTAAGAAGCAAACGAACAGGAACTAAGTCAAAATACTTACCCCATCTTGGATAGGCTACAGGGAGAAAATAGCCTATATAACCACAAAGACACATTTTTATGAGAATTTGTAAATGAATGCATGCAAATGACTTTGTTTGTGGATTATATATACAAGATAATAAACTTGTTTTATTGGATCCTGAGGACTTTTCTTGACTACCTCATGTTGAAGGTTTTACAGTAAATAGTGAACATAGAGTATGCTAATAAAAGTCACACAATATTAAACACCACAGAGGAATTCTGGAACGAACTTGAGTACAATTATCATCAAGAATAACTATCTCTGGCAGTATACCAGTATCTTGACTTAAGTGATATAATAAACAAACACACCGAAAACTTGAACATATATGCCTTATAATAGAATCTACACACCCCACGGTCACAAAGTCACAAGCTCTCGGAACAGCCAAGAAAACATTAATCAAGATCTTATTCCTACAGTTATTAGGTATGTTAATTTTTCGTAATTTATCACACTGGTATTATTTTACTTTCCCCCTTTTTTCAAAAAAATGGCAGAAGAAATAGTTTTAATTAGTTTAAATATTAGGAACATTCGCTTAAAACTACACAACATCATACCACTTATACACAAACAGAAACCAGATTTCACACTTTTACAGGAAACAAACATAAACACACACGAACAGGCTTCACGAATTACATCTCAGCTAGGACTACGACATTCATGTTTTAGTTTAGCCATACAAAACTCAGGGTCAGGGACAGCAATACTGCAGACATCAGCCTGGTGGGAAATGCTTAGTAAAGATAGTGCAGCAGCGGGAGAATAGGCATAGTCCGTGTAGGAAACAATACGCACACATACACGATAGTAAAAATACATGCTCCACCAATCTACAGGGACCAACCACAATTTTATGAAAACTTAGGAAGTTTGCTCATGAACACTTACAGGGGACACAATATTATATTAGGAGGGGATTTTAATTGTGTTTTGGCTGATAGGGATGTGATAGGCGGAGTCATTAGATCACAGATACGGACAGCTAACAGAGATGACACACATTAGCTAGACATACTACAAACTATACTAGACGCGCACGGCCTAACAGACGCTTAAAGACACACACACCCTCATGGTATGGAAACCACGTACACAAACACAGCACACAACAAGAAATCAAGGTTAGACATAATCTATGTGCCGTCAACACACCATAAAAGTAAAGCTAAACACTTGCCTGGAACTCTCAAATTCACAGATCATAAAGCCGTACTCACAACCATTAACACAACACAAGCAGGCACACATTCGAAGCGTTCCCCTCACTGGAAATTCAACAACACTTTGCTCCAGGACAAAACATACGTAGAGAAAATAACCAAACTAATTCTCACGTACACAAGCGATACAACGATAGAAAATGTACAACAACACTTGGGAAACATTTAAATACACCACACGCGTACGAACACAACAGATGTCCTCTATCATACATAAACATCGAATACAACAAGAGACATTAATAGAGAAAGCTATCCAACTAACAAAACAAACAGACGAAAACTCCCCCTCCATCACCACACTAGAGTGCGAACTAGAGCAACAGAAACACCACAGGTTTCAGCGAGCCCTATTAAATACAAAACTCAACACCATCACCACAAGAGACACCCAGTAAACAATACATGGCAATAGAGCAAAATATACAACGCTGCAAACAAATAGGACAAATAGTAGATCTAGATGGAACCACACAGACTAAAACACAAAACATAGTACAGGCGTTCGAAGACTATTATAGAAACCTGTACACAGAAGAAAACGTCGAATCACACATACAAGAAGCTTTCATGCATTTTACAAAGAAATTACGAGACGCAGGCAAACAAAAACTAAACGCCGAGCTGAAACTAACAGACATAACTCTTGCAGTAAACACTATGCAAAAGGACAAATCACCAGGTCCAGATGGACTCACAGCAGAATTTTACCAACTACTTCTTTCCTATATTAGGTCCCCTCCTACTAAACGTATATACACAAGCATTCGAGAATAAGGAACTCCCACCTATCTTAAACATGTCATGCATCACTCTTATTGCTAAAGAAAACTCTGACAAAACGCTCCTTAAAAACTACAGACCTATATCTCTCTTAAACGTAGACTATAAAATTATAACAAAAACTCTGACAAACTAAAACCATTCATGGCCACTCTCATACGCAAAGACCAACAGTGTAGCGTCCAACACAGAAACATCAATCAGCACACATATATCATAAGGTACCTAATTAATTACACGCATCATAAAGACTGTCAATCGTCAATTCTCTCCCTCGATCAAGAGAAAGATTTTGATCGAATATCACACTCATACCTTCACAAAACATTACTGCATTGTAACATATGCGGGAACTTTAGGAAATGGATTGAAATCCTTTACACGAAGCCTGAGAGCAAGGTTTTAGTGAATCATTCATTTACTAACACTTTCAGGCTAACACGATCTGTTAGGCAGGGGTGTCCTCTCTCCACTTTACTCTATGTCCTAGCACTAGAACCCCTGGTAGAAAAAATAGAAACAACAGCTCAATCCAAGGCACTTTTATACCAGGAAGAGGGGAACAGATGCTGCTTGCGTATGCAGACGACACCATCTTTTTCCCACCAAAGGACAGGTCCATTATAAACATCCTAAACACTTTCACAGATTTTAGCAAAGGTAGTGGAGCTAAGATAAATGTACAGAAATCAACAATAATGGGCATAGGCAAATGGAAAAACAAAACAGTCATTCCACTCGGACTTATACCAACAAACAACATCAAAATTTATGGCATAACATTTCCCTCACACCCGAACCGTACACAAAAAGACACATGACGGGAAACTAACGTCACAAGTTACAGATATGCTACATAGATACAAATTCAAAACCACAACGATTTTTGGGCGAGGAACTGTAGTTAACACATTCATTATTCCTAAATTGCTCTATTTAGCCACAGTTTTGGACCCTCCTGTCACATATATATAAAAATATAGCCATAGTGATCCGACCACCTTTGTTTCCCCATCTAGGTTCATAATTTTGCTACGCAAAAACCACGCAATTCGCTGTCTATAGACTCACTATGAAGCCACGCCTATTTTTCCTGTTTACATGCGCTAATGAGCGTTTACAAATTTTCGCACCCGACCGTCTTAACAAGAGGGGAGAGAACCGGGGTGTTTACCAGAGTTCTCAAGCGAGCTGAGATGTCAATCATCGATAGTGACAGATCAGACGTCAGTAGCAAATGCAAGGGCGATAATAATATTTACCGACCACATTTGATGTCCGTGATCCCAGAGGACATAATTATTTGATCTACGGCAGAGGGACGAAATCAAAGAAGGCCTGCTCGCATGGCCAGGTCTTGTGATGTCGTTTTGGCATCGCGAGCGAGCGAACAGGAAAATCCTTTACCTCGGGAGTCGAACTCTTTAATTTTCCCTGATACGGCCGAAGGCGTGAATTATCGCACCCTTTAGTGATAATAACACCATTTCTGTATAAATACTCCGTCCTCTCAAAGTCAGTTATCTAGTCGCTCAGAAATTTTGGATAATCTAGCTCGTTATTCTAGAGCCATTGTGAAAATGTGTTTTAGCATTCCGTGGAGATTGTTCTATTTTTGATCGCGGTAATAGAAATTAGCCTTTACGTGATTTAATATGTTAAGTTTATCATTATATTTCACTGGGATTTTCTAGGTGCTAAGACTAGCGTATTAAATAATGCATAGCTATTTTGTTTCAGTTGTAATGTAGATTCAATCACCCGCTATCACTCAGGAAGAGATGTTTTAATTGATTAATAAATACAATAGGCACCTGATAATTGACGGAATACAATTCACTTCTAATTCATTATGTGTAATTATGTAAGTGACTAGTGTAATATCATGTGGCGAAACAAATAGCTAGTAATGACAAGCGATATTTGTTAAAGTAGTCTTAATTAAATTAACACGGAAATTGTGCGCTGAGTGTTTTACCGGGCGGGAGGGGAAAGGCGCATTCCTAAAACCCAATCCGTACCAGTTGAGCGAAGCGTGATAAGATAGGCTAAGTCGCGTGTGCCTTTTAATTTAATTAGATGACGGAAAGGATAAGAGATCATACCTTCCCCCGAACATCTCCTGACGGTCGCTATAGTAACAGAACAACAAACGGAATCTTTCAACGATGTTAAATTCGGCGATACTCTTTCTAACGCACAACAGATAGAAACGAGGGCGCTACTGAAACAGTACTCAGCAGTTTTAACGGACATACCTGGTCGAACACATCTCGCAGAGTTCGATATGAAGCTGACATGTGAAAGACCTGTGCGAACCAGAGTTTACCCGATCCCGTACGCTAAAGCCGATACGCTACGCGGAGAAATAGACAAGTTACGTCAAGCTGAAATTATTAGTGAGTCTACATCTCCTTATCGTTCGAGCGTAGTTGTAAAGGGCAATTTTTACTATCTTGCAATATAATACATTTATATTCTTATTATGTTCGCAAATATTTTGGAAGCAAAGTATTTCCTTTTTAAGTGCTTAAGGAGAAGTCATTTTTGGGTTGCTTCCCTTGAAAATAGTTCTGTCATCTTCGATCGGACTCCGCAGACGACTCTAGGCCTACTGCGATTTATTCTGTGGCTGGGTAGGAATAGATTGTTCTTGCTTCAGTATATCTATGGCCTGAATTTATACGTAGTGTTTGTATGAGTAGGACGAGTCTGTCTTATATATGGATATCTTTGCATTTCTAAGTCGAACTAATTTGGTTGTCGCTAGAAAAGGTCAAAGGCTATGCAGCGGAAGTATCGCTAGCAAAGGGTGTGATCCATGGCTGTCATCCTGTGAGGATGCCGAGTTTTGTTGTAGCAGGCTTTTTGCCGAAATAGTGATCTTTATATGGATGGGGAAAAGTGATAATCATTTAGACATGTTGTATGTACTTTACCCCAGTGTTTATTCTCTTTTGCCAAGGAATGGCAAAGTTATATTTCGCATAAAAAGGTAAAACCACAATTTATTATGAACTTGGGCTTCGCCATCGTTGTTGATAAGCAGATGCACAGTGGTACTTTTAAAAAGAATATCCATTCAAAGGAAGAAGACATTCCTATGTATCAGCACTGGATTGTATGATATTATTCAATTACCTCTATGAGAGAACCTATGAAGAAATGAGGACATTTAATGAATGACTAATTTTGGTCTATATTCTATAGTGAGTGAAGCTCACGAGAGAGAGAACAGCCATGTTGAAATTCATATACTTTGTATTTATCGAGTGAGAAAAAGGGATGCCTGTACTATCGCTCGATGAACCAAGAGATCACTGCTACATGTGAGAACCCATGTCTGGGATTCCTATATTATGAAATATATATATATTGAACTTTACGTGAAGGAATATTCGCTAGACGAGGTTAGGTCTAGGAGCCTTCCTATGTATTGGTTATGGTCTGACGTGCCCAGTCAGTAAAGCCAGATGATTTACATGATGGAACGCTGAATGCTTATTTACGAATGCTCCATTATGATATTTGCCAAGCATGAATGCTAACTTAAGATGATATTCCTGTGATCAACATTATGCTGTCTATGTCGACATTTGTTCCTGTAACCATACACGTACTGTCCAAGTGTGCGTCCCATTAAATGTTATAAAAAGACCACCGTAGTTCCAGTACTTCTTGAATTCGAACAGTGTGAGTATGAGTGATGTACTACCAACCTGTCAACTCTATCGAATCATTCTACCATTCGCGTACTGACATTCAGATACACACTCATTGTTTACACTCACATTCTTGTCGGAGCCTCATCACGTTCCAGGACAAGATGACCTGTATGACCAAAACTGTGCTGGGTTTGATGAGTTGACAATCGTTACACTTTACTACACCAGTCCCAACATCTACATTTATCCACTGGTGGACATTCACATCATTTAGCAAATAAAGCATGATTCAACAACTAGTAGCCAGTATGAGTTAACAACTACACACAAAGAAAGAGTTTTAACAACTGGTGTGCCAGCTTCCTGGGTCAACCTGCACAGTGACCATATTGAGAAGTAAACTACTGAGACCAGACGTTCCTTGGGGTCTGTTACGACACACAAATACATCAGCAGTACAACTCTACAGTGATGTCAGCGTGACCTGTCCTGTCGAGAGTATGCAGTAACTAGGTCAGGGTTTGTTGACATTTGGTTCATTGGACATTTGCCATACAACTGACAGTGTTACACAGCGAGCTTGGTTGAAACATAGAACATTACACATCAGGACTGGAGAATATTTGACAGTGTTTGCGAAAGAAAATGTTATTGAACTGAGAAGTCCTACATTGATTGTTATCATTCAAATCAACGATGGAGCTTCTATTTCTGTGTTGAATTTAAAATAATTAGACCAGAAGTATTTGTTTAATAAAGTACCACAGTACTGTACTATTAGGCAGTGTAACTGAGCCTTCATTCCAACACATTCTTTCTGCAACACTCTATTTACATCATATTGCCATACTATTTATGCATTTATGTATTTATGTTTAACTATTTATATGTGATATTTGTTTGTATCCAGCGGGTTGTTGTTTCGGTTGGGCGGTGTCACACAGCAGAGTATCCCACGTAATAGAGGGTCTGATGTGTGCGTTTCTATAGGTGCAATTTTCTTCATTGGAAATTTGCTGCGACAGCTGTTGCTATTAGTGTTAGCTGTGAAGTCTGTACTCATTGTTGTTTTTGTAATATTCCTCTGTTCTTTAGTTTGTTTTGATTTGTTTGTAATTTGTTGGTCTACCCTATTCTATCTTTCAGTTCTAGTCTCAATTTATATTTATATACTGTGGCGTTATTTGTATTTGTTATCCTCTTGCGGTTTATCTTTTATTGTTTTTCCAATTTTATTTATTTCATTTCCGCAAATGTTTTCATGTTTTTCTGTATAACTGTTTTGTTTTGTGCCTGATCGACATACACTATTTAAAATATAGTTGATCATATAAATTGATGTACAAGAATCAACTGATAGTTAATTGCTATTACTAAAGGTACACAGTTGATGATATAAAACACTATTTCTGGTGCACTGCACTTATATTATAGAGTGAACCAGCAACTTATAGCTGTTATTATATAAGGATTTATACAAGACCTTTGTAAGGCTTGTTTCCCACAGTGATTGGGATAGTTAAGTACTATTTTTCACAGGTTACAAAGTTATCATACAAAGTCTTTGATTAAGACTAAGAAAGTAAATTTATTTACTTTTGCAAATTACTGATCTTTTTAGACAAGATGTCTACCTTGGATTATTTTATCACACAAGGCAGGGCTCTTGATAAGACTGGTCAGCAGTTAGGAGAATGGGCAGTTGCTCAATATGACAAAGCATTGGCTGCTGAAGAAAGAAAAGCATTGATTGAAGAAAAGAAATTAGAAGCTGAGGAAAGAAAATTACAAAGAGAGGATGAACAAAAGAAATTGCAGATACAGACTGATGAAAAAAGATTCCAGATGGAAATGGAAAAAGAGAAAAGAAAAGATGAAGCTGCTGCTGAAGAGAAAAAATTACAGGCTGCTGCAGAAGAGAGAAAATTACAAGCTGAAGCTCAAGAAAAAAAAGCAATAAGAGAACATGAACACCAAAAAGAACTTTTAGCATTTGAGTTAGAAAAGTTAAAGTTAACAAACATAAGTAATGTTAATCAAGCATCTAGTGGTAATGGTAAACCCTTTACTTACAAGGTCAAGGTACCAGCGTTCAACCCTTCCAGTGATGACATAACATTCTGGCTAAACAGATTTGAACGCTCGTGTCGAGCACATAATGTGGACAAATCACAATATGCTAACCAGTTATCAGAAAATCTGAAAGGTGATTCTCTGACTAGTTTAAGTTTGGTTGAAGAGGCTGACAAAGATAACTATGATGTTATTAGGGCAGCCTTATTAAAGAAGTATCAGTTGTCTGAAGAGGGTTATCGGAAGTTGTTTAAGACAATGGTGCCTGAGGCAGGTGTAGAATTCTCAGAATTCATTGCAAGGACACGACTTACATTTGATCGTTGGATTGAGCTATCCAAAACAGAAAAGACTTATGAAGCCCTTATGGACTTGATACTCAGAGACAAGATTATGTCAAGTATAAATAAACCTTTCCTCGAATTCTTACATGAGCGTAAACCTAAGTCTCTAAAAGAAATGGAACAGTATTGTACCCAATACGTCACTGCACATCCGGACGTAGCCATTAGCAACAGTAAGGTTAAAGAAGGTATGCCAGTTGCTTCTGCAACACCATACAACCCTAATCACTCTCACAAATTCCAAGGACCTCAAAATAAGTTTAATAAAAAAGGTAACTATTACAGTTATCAGAACCAAGGTAACCAATCATTTCAGGGTTCTTCTTCGAATACCTGGAGAAGAGCTGACAGCCCTCGATTCAGGGGTGGTCATAATTACAGGAACTTTCGCAAAGGAAGTCATTCTAGAAACTATCCAAGTTTTCCTTCATGGAGACAACAGGATCATAATTACCGAGATACTCATTATAATGAATATGATGATAGTAACCAAAGGAGCTATGATTCAAACCCGAGTAGAGGTTATAATAGTGGAAACAATGATAAGTACAGAGGCAATAATAACAGAGGTAGAGCACAATTCAAAAAACATAAAGCTCATTACCAGGCGAACTCTGCACAGCAAGAGTCCCACGAAGCCTATAAACAAAATAAAGATAATGATGACTCTAATAATATGGCATGTGCCGCTTTTGATTTTGGGAGAGCATCTCAGTGCCCCCAATGCAAAACATTATTTGAGCCAACCACAGTGTCTACTTTAAGCTGTGGCCATCCTCTTCCCGCTCTTCCTGCGTCAATCGCGCATGATGGGAGAGGTTCTCTTGTCTTACACAAAGGTTTAGTAAATGACAATCCAGTCTCAGTACTTTTTGATTCTGGATGCACAACTATTGGGGTTAGGCAGTCACTCATAGATCCTTCTCATTCTACAGGCAAAGTAGTCAAATGCGTAACATTTGGCGGCACCATAGAGAAATACTCTACCGCTATCATTAGGATTGCTACTCCTTTCTTCACAGGAGATGTACACGCATGTCTTTTGCCGGATCCGATCGCTGATCTTATCATCGGTCGCATTCACGGAGTCCAAGAATGCACTCCGGAGCAAATTTCCGTTTGGGAAAATCAAAATATGCAATCTGCTAATGCAGTAGTCACTAGAGCTCAAGCTCTCAATATGCCTGAAACTTCATCTGTTGAAGATAATGAAGTGCATAACCAAGATGATCCCTTGGTAATTTCTCGTGACTCGTTTATAAAACAACAAGAAGAAGATCCGACTCTTAAGAAATTCTTCACTCTTGTAACAAAAGGTGATCCGAATAAAGATTCAAATTGTAAATCTTGGATTACAATGAAGAATGGCGTACTTGTACGTATGGTGCAAGACTCCACTAAGTCAAGTCATTCTCAGATTCTTGTACCCAAGAATTTGAGAGTTAAGATCTTACAACATGCACACGACTCTCAGTGTGCTGGTCACATGGGTTTTTCCCGTACTAAGTCAAGAGTTCTTGCGGCTTTCTTTTGGCCTTTTGTGAACAAGGACATACGGATCTATTGTCGATCCTGTAAAGTATGTCAAGAAGTCAAATCCAAAGGTCCTCGTCATGCTGCGCCTATTCAGGCTGCAGATATTCCTATTCGTCCATTCCAGAAAATGGCGATAGACATCATTGGTCCATTCAAGATCAAATCTGCTAGAGGACATCAGTTTATCTTAACGTGTGTAGACATGTGCACACGTTGGCCAGAGGCTATCCCTCTAAAGAGCATTACTACCGCTGACATTGCAGATGCTCTTTGGCTTATATTTTCTCGGCTGGGATTCCCCGGAGAAATATTATCAGATCATGGCACCCAACTGATATCGGATACCATGTCTCAAGTAATGTCTACTCTACAGATAGAGAGATCTTTGAGTAGCATCTATCATCCTATGTCCAATGGGATGGTCGAGCGACTAAATAGAACACTTAAGAACTTATTAGGGAAGATAACTGAGGATCATCCTCAGGATTGGGATAGGGTTTTACCCGCGGCCCTCTTCGCGTACAGAGAGGTCCCCAATGAACATACAGGGTTTTCGCCCTTTGAACTTGTCTTTGGCGCGCGACCGCGCGGCCCAATGTCTTTGCTGCATGATCTTATAACAGCTGACAATATTGACGATGACACAAAATCTTCTTACGAGTATGTCATCGCGCTGAGACAAAAGATTATCGAAGCATGCAAATTGGCAACGTCCTCTTCTGAGTTTGCTAAGCAGAAGGCAAGACAATTTGCTAATAAGAAGAGAACTTTACGACAACTTTGTCCTGGTGACAAAGCATTTGTTTTGCTACCTTGTCGTGAAAATAGACTCCTTATTAGTTGGAAAGGTCCGTACGATATAATATCGAAAATTTCAGATGTTGACTACATCGTCGATATTAACGGGAAGCATAAAACCTTCCACATCAATATGCTTACGGAGTTCCATGAACGTCCTGACTATTTACAGCCTATTTTCCAGGCAACGGACGATTCTCATGTCAAACATGGTCATTACTCATCACTGTCTGTAATACAGGATGAGGAAACAAGTTTTCCGGATGTTAATCTCCCGCTTCCAATGATCCCACTTCATTCTAGTGAATCATGGAAAGACGTTACTGTTTCTCCTGATTTGTCTCTAGGAGAACGGCGACAAGTTTCGTCTATGTTACAAACATTTCAGGATGTCCTCACTGACATCCCTGGACAAACTCATGTCATTGAGCATGACATTGTTCTAACTGAACATACTCCAATTAGGGTTAGGCCTTATCCTATCCCTATACATTTCCAAACACAGGTTGAAAAGGAGTTGGATGAAATGATAGATTTACAAATAATCGAACCATCCACTTCTGCATATTCTTCGCCGATGGTTATTGTTCGAAAAAAAGACAATAACATACGTCTTTGCGTTGACTATCGCAAATTGAATCAAGTTACGAAGTTCGATGCTGAACCTATGCCTTTACTAGAAGAGTTACTTACTCGTCTTTCTAAATCGCATTTTTTCACTAAACTTGATTTGTCTAAAGGATATTGGCAAGTTCCATTATCCGAACGCGCCAAACCTCTTACCGCTTTCTCTACTCCCAGAGGCCTTTTCCAATGGAATTTTATGCCTTTCGGCCTTATGAACGCACCAGCTACATTTGTACGCATGATGCGTCGAATCCTATCGTATCGGTCAGATGTCATTGCTTATCTAGACGACATCTGTCTTTTCAGCGATACTTGGGAAGATCACTATTCAGGATTAGTTGAATTATTATCAACTCTGCGTGAGTATAACCTGACAGCAAAACCATCTAAAGCTTGTATTGGCTTTAGCGAAATTGCTTTCTTAGGCCATCGAGTAGGTCACGGTTTCTTGAAGACAGAAGACCATAATATCACTAAGATACTTAACATCTCTATCCCTAGGACTAAAAAGCAAGTGCGAAGTCTTTTAGGTCTCATACAATTTTATGGACGTTTCATTCCGAATCTGTCCTCTATCATGGCACCTCTCTCTACACTATTAAAGAAAGGGTCGCCTAACATGGTTCACTGGTCTCATGAATGCCAATCTTCACTAGAGAAGATCAAAACTATGTTTTCATCACCACCTATTTTAGTGTTACCTACAACAGATAAGACATTTGTTCTTCGTAGTGACGCTTCATCCACTGGGATTGGAGCGGCACTAATGCAAGAGTACTCTGGAACTCTGCATCCTGTAATGTACATATCCAGAAAACTTAATGCTGCAGAAAGGAATTACTCGGTTTTAGACCGTGAATTATTGGCAATGGTTTGGTCAATTCTCAAACTCCAAAGATTCCTTCTGGGCGCGCATTTCGTAGTGGAAACTGACCAAAAAGCTCTTACGGCTATCCAAAGTAAAAACTTGAAGAGCTCGAGATCAACTCGATACGCAATCGCTCTTCAACCTTTTCATTTTTCGGTACGAGCTATCCGTGGTTCAGAAAATGTGATGGCGGACATTCTGTCCAGATGCCCACATGATGCCACTTAACTGTTAAATATTGGATCTTTTTATTATGTATAACTTTACAACAGTTATTTTTTGTTTCTTTACTAAGATACACATTTGTAATTTAATAATAGAATGATGGTATCGCTACTTAGCGGTTTATTGATGTTAATTCACCGCTGTTCTTTGATGATTGTTTCTTCATAAATCATAAATTTAAGATTGTAGTGTGAATTTTTGGTATGCATTGTATAATTACCAGAATTGTATTATACGTACATCACACCTTCCTGGAAACATTTATTCGTAGGGAAACAATTTCTCTCAGATTTTGAGATATATATTCTCACCAGTCATATTAGGAATTATAGTTATTCCTGATATTTTCATCTGCGCAGTATTCTTGCGTTGTGAGCCTATTCTATGGTGCTCCTAGATGTATTTAAAAAAAAAAATTTTATTTTTTTTTTTCCCGGGAGGTGTGGTAAGACTGTAAAGGGCAATTTTTACTATCTTGCAATATAATACATTTATATTCTTATTATGTTCGCAAATATTTTGGAAGCAAAGTATTTCCTTTTTAAGTGCTTAAGGAGAAGTCATTTTTGGGTTGCTTCCCTTGAAAATAGTTCTGTCATCTTCGATCGGACTCCGCAGACGACTCTAGGCCTACTGCGATTTATTCTGTGGCTGGGTAGGAATAGATTGTTCTTGCTTCAGTATATCTATGGCCTGAATTTATACGTAGTGTTTGTATGAGTAGGACGAGTCTGTCTTATATATGGATATCTTTGCATTTCTAAGTCGAACTAATTTGGTTGTCGCTAGAAAAGGTCAAAGGCTATGCAGCGGAAGTATCGCTAGCAAAGGGTGTGATCCATGGCTGTCATCCTGTGAGGATGCCGAGTTTTGTTGTAGCAGGCTTTTTGCCGAAATAGTGATCTTTATATGGATGGGGAAAAGTGATAATCATTTAGACATGTTGTATGTACTTTACCCCAGTGTTTATTCTCTTTTGCCAAGGAATGGCAAAGTTATATTTCGCATAAAAAGGTAAAACCACAATTTATTATGAACTTGGGCTTCGCCATCGTTGTTGATAAGCAGATGCACAGTGGTACTTTTAAAAAGAATATCCATTCAAAGGAAGAAGACATTCCTATGTATCAGCACTGGATTGTATGATATTATTCAATTACCTCTATGAGAGAACCTATGAAGAAATGAGGACATTTAATGAATGACTAATTTTGGTCTATATTCTATAGTGAGTGAAGCTCACGAGAGAGAGAACAGCCATGTTGAAATTCATATACTTTGTATTTATCGAGTGAGAAAAAGGGATGCCTGTACTATCGCTCGATGAACCAAGAGATCACTGCTACATGTGAGAACCCATGTCTGGGATTCCTATATTATGAAATATATATATATTGAACTTTACGTGAAGGAATATTCGCTAGACGAGGTTAGGTCTAGGAGCCTTCCTATGTATTGGTTATGGTCTGACGTGCCCAGTCAGTAAAGCCAGATGATTTACATGATGGAACGCTGAATGCTTATTTACGAATGCTCCATTATGATATTTGCCAAGCATGAATGCTAACTTAAGATGATATTCCTGTGATCAACATTATGCTGTCTATGTCGACATTTGTTCCTGTAACCATACACGTACTGTCCAAGTGTGCGTCCCATTAAATGTTATAAAAAGACCACCGTAGTTCCAGTACTTCTTGAATTCGAACAGTGTGAGTATGAGTGATGTACTACCAACCTGTCAACTCTATCGAATCATTCTACCATTCGCGTACTGACATTCAGATACACACTCATTGTTTACACTCACATTCTTGTCGGAGCCTCATCACGTTCCAGGACAAGATGACCTGTATGACCAAAACTGTGCTGGGTTTGATGAGTTGACAATCGTTACACTTTACTACACCAGTCCCAACATCTACATTTATCCACTGGTGGACATTCACATCATTTAGCAAATAAAGCATGATTCAACAACTAGTAGCCAGTATGAGTTAACAACTACACACAAAGAAAGAGTTTAACAGTAGTACTGTTACAGAAGCCCAGTAAGGAAGTTCGGCTGTGCATCGATTACCGTTTACTCAACACAGTAACGGAATTCCAGCCGGAGCCCCTGCAAAACGCTTCTGAACTGTTCACCAAGCTTAGCAAGGCTAGAATTTTCTCCAAGATTGACCTGAGTAAAGGTTATTACCAAATACCAGTCAAGGAGGAAATTAAACCCCTGCTAGCTTTTAGCACCAGTGAAGGACACTATACTTTCAACGTTATGCCTTTCGGTTTGCACAACGCACCAGGAGTCTTCACGAGAATGATGAAATAGCTTTTAGAACCATTGCAAAGTCCGCATATCCACAATTTCTTACTTACTTACTTACTTAGTCGTTCCCCTTCTACCGTGAGGTGTAGAGGTTTGGAAGAGAGAGCGCCGGACTATTCTATCGGCTGTCTTCCTCCTGGCCTGGTTCCATTCTAGTCCTCGGTTCTTCAAAGATTGTCTAATGTTGTCCTCCCAGCGGACTCTGGGTCGTCCTCGGGGTCTGGATCCTTGGCTCTTTGTTTCCCATGCTTGTCGTGGTAGCCGATCTTCTCCCATTCTGCAGACATGGCCAAACCATCTTAGTTGGGACTGTTCTACTTGGGTCTGTAGGGGGTGGCATTTTAGGCCTTGACGTATCGTCTGGTTGCGTACCATGTCTCTTCTTGTTACTTCAACCACCTTCCTCAGATACCTCATTTCTGAGGTTTGGATCTGGCTTTTATGGGTTGTAGTCATTGCCCATGACTCGCATCCATATGTCAAGACTGGGACATAGGTGGAGCGGTATACAGCCATCTTCGTTTTCTTACCAACCTCTCTCTTGCTGAGGAATCCTCGATTTATGGCCTCGTATCCACAATTTCATGGACGACATATTGATTGCAACGGAAAACTACGAGTAACATATTGCTACGGTCGCTACGCTCCTCAGGAGACTACAGGAAACAGGCCTGACAGCCAGACCGAGCAAATGTTTAATCAGCTTTGAAAAGCTTGACTTCCTGTGGCATACCATTTCTCACGGTTGCATGTGGCCAGTTGCAAAAAACGTTGAGAAAATACGTGCAGCGAAGATGTCGAAAAGAAGAAAGGCACGCGTTCGTTCCTATCACTGTGTGGGTGATGCGGGTACTTTCATCATGATACTTGATGCGGTTATTTTTCTTCTTATTATTTTTCAGGAACAGTCCACCAGACGTCCTGTACTACGAGTGCATTAAACTCAATGCCTGAGCACTCATTATTTGATCAAAGCCTGCTGAGTGCCCTCCCAGGGTTTATTCTTAGTGATGATACTGTATTACTTCTTGAATACTAATTATGGCCATTCTGTCATATTCCCTGGCCCGCATACTGGCACACATTGAAGAAGGCTTAACTGCTTTGTACAGTTACAAATATTTAATACACATGCTGTTCAAACATCAAACGACGCTATCCTTAGCCCGTCTCGATACTGTCTTGTGCTTTGATAATTCACACACTTTTTATTTGAACTGGCAACTTACGTGCAGCGAATCTTCACACACTCAGATACATAATTACACTGACGTTAATTCAATGCACAGTTCATAAGGACATATTTCGTCCACAAAGTCACAATGGACACTTGCCGAATTACAGTCATACTGGACACATCTTACATGGTCCTAAGACACAAGCCGAATGCTTGGCTGGGGACGCGTTCTTGTCCCAAATTCCTAAACTCACTTCTGCTATCAATTTGAGCAGAAGTCAAGACGTCACTTCCGGAGATCCATGACTACCGTACATAAAAATTAAACCAGGAAGTGATCGTAAAACAATGTTATGATATTTAAACATAACATCTACTCTTTCCCCCCCCCCCCCCTCCCCCCTTGCTCTAAAATAATGAAAAGGAACTTTTCATTATTTTCATAGCAACATCTATAATATCACTGAAGTAACCAGATGACAATATCCATTCCTCCAACTGTCATTATTCATATAGCACCTAGATGCATGCTCCACAATTGACAATTAGGCACTCAAGGTGTGGAATTTAGTAATGAAATTACCAAACCCATTGTCTCTATAGAAAACATTTCTTTTAACACAAATGTGAGGTCACTGTATTAATCATAAGGCAGTATGGAAAAAAATGAATATTCGTCAGTCAAAGCACTCATACAGCACACCATGTCAACAAACACCTTATGTCATGTCAGTCAGGTAAGTCAACTCATCTATCAATGAAATACATAATTAGCAATCAAAGACACAATAGATCATATGAGGCAGACAAATCACATAATAATGAGTGACTGCGACAATATGTCAAAATAGTTATTACTATTTGTATGTATGTAATATCCTGTGATGACTGACCATGTTTATGAAATGTATTGTGAAGATATATTAACTAATATCTGAACACAATAAAGTAATGTTACACTAAGTATGAAACACTCTTGTGGTTTACTATCATTATTCACATTGTAAGTATTTAATGTCATTTATTATTTAATGTCACTGACAAAATTTTCATCTGTGGTGAAATAAAGTCATTGTCATCCACGTAGTCTGACAAAGTTCCTTGAAGAATTTTGTTTTCACACATTCATAAAGTTATTCTTGTAGACGCAAAGTTATTTGCATATATATTCACGGAAAGTTTATTGAAATCCATAGTTTTGATGCACTTCGCTTGTGGATGCTTATCTTCCATACCATAGGAACACACTTGAAAGTCAATGATTTCATTCTGTATCTTCTAATTTTTTTTTTCCAAGTCGAAGTTGAGACGTAATTTTTCTTTGTTGTGTCCCCTTTGAATTGACAGAACCATCCACTTTGAGTTATTTCCCTTTTTATGTTAGTAGCGTGATTTTAATGGGAAAATTATTGAATATTTCACAAAATCTGTCTTGAACAAGTCGAATTGATATCACATCCTATGAAAAGTTATTATATCAAGTGCATGCAGTATGGACGTATTGTTCATGACAAACTGCATTAGCAACAATATGTTTGACAATTTGATATATATATTGAACTCGGTTGCAAAGACGAACATCATCATCATGTTGCTTGGCAAAGTAGTTGTAGTCTGGCAACTTGTTTCTATACATGAAGATGCCTTGTGGTAGTACTATTTGGATCTTGCGATACACTTGTCAACAGTAGGCAAACGAACCATGTCCTATAAAGTTCCAGTTGCAACTTAGTTCATGACTTTTGAAATGTATCACGTATGTTTGACCATCACATATGCGTGGAATGAGAATTGTAGGCGTCACCTGGAGCCAGTGGATGTTTCATGCAGCGAAAAAGTACATCCGCCATGACATTCAAGCATCCCTTGATATGTTTTATAATATATTGGTATGGCTGGAGAGCCAATGAATCACGCGCAGCTCTTTCATTTTTGAACCGTGCTGTTTTAAGGTATGATAAAGCTCTCTGGTCAGTCTCCAGTATGAAACTCGCTCCCAGCAAATACCTCTGTAATTTAATGAAGCAGAAGACAACTGCCATCAATTCCCTTTCAATGATCAGATAACGCTGCTCAGTAGGCGTAAGCTTCCTGCTAACGTAGAGTGTGGGATGCAGGCAGCCATTCCATTCTTGCAACAACGAACCACCAATCGAAGATTTTGAGGCATCGACTCTGAGGGTAAAATTTTTAGCAGGATCAGGCAATCTCAATATAGGTAATTTTGAGAATAAATTTTTAAGATAATTTAGAGCAACACAACATTCTTGGCTGCAAACAAATCTATTCGGGGAATCTTTTTCACTAGAGACGTAAATACAGACGTAATCTCAGAAAAATTAGGGATAAATTTATGATAGAAATTTAGGAGGCCGAGAATACTTCTAACCTGCTTTTTTTGTTTTCGGAACATCAAGGTTTAGAATTCTAGATATGGTAGTATCCTCTGTTTTTAGGAAACCCCCTCCTACTTTATATCCCAAAAATGAAATCTCCTGACATCCAACTTTAGTTTTAGAAGGACGTGCTGTTAAGTTATGCTGTCGTAAAGTGTTTAGTAATGACAGAATACCTTCTAGATGTTCATCCCAAGATCGATGAAACAGGCAAATGTCGTCTATATAAGTGATAAGATCTTCTCTATCGGAGAAGAGTCTTCGCATCATGTGAACGAAGGTCGCAGGCACGTTAACTAACCCGAAGGACATGTAATTGAACTCAAATACACCTAAGGGCGTAGGAAAAGCAGTATAAAGCTTGGATTTCTCCGTTAGTGGCACTTACCAGTAGCCTTTCGACAGATCGAATTTCGAGAAAAATGTAGCAGAAGCTAGCCTGTCTAACAAAGATTCTAACACTGGAAGTGGTTCAGCGTCATTTATAGTTACAGAATTTAAGCGTCTAAAATCTATGCATATACGTATAGACTTGTCTTTTTTCCGGATCAAGACCATCGGAAAACTATAAGGGGAATGAGATGGAGAAATGACATTTAATTTCACCATCTGTTCTAGTTCCTCCTTAACTTGAGACTGTAAGTGTATAGGTATAGGATAGGGTTTCAACTTAATAGGTTGAAAATAAGTCAGAATGATATCATGTTCGATGATATCTGTGTGTCCTGGAACATCAGTAAGGACATCAGCAAAAGAACTTAGTAAATGAGTAACTTGTTCTTTTTGAAGAGAAGAAAGAGTTGGAGATATAGTAACATCCTTCCACGTTTCAGTAGCTAAAAAGTGAACACTGGGTAACACCAAGAGTGACTCATTTCCATCAGTCAAATTAGAATTTTCTTCTTGTATGACCGC
Organism: Oreohelix idahoensis; assembly: GCA_024509875.1. Lineage (NCBI taxonomy): Eukaryota > Metazoa > Mollusca > Gastropoda > Stylommatophora > Oreohelicidae > Oreohelix > Oreohelix idahoensis. The sequence continues at coordinate 249,308 of JAMPIV010017012.1, read as the reverse complement.
CAAAGAAGAGTGACGAGTGACAGATTCATCAAGAGCTTCAAAGACTGGTCTAAGATGTGGTGGACGTGTATGAAACTGCTGCAACATATTGATATGAAAAGTTTTTTTCTTTTCCATCTACTGATACAATATAATCAACATCAGACAGTTTCTCCACAATCCTGTAAGGTCCTCTCCACGAAACTAATAGTTTGTTGTCTTTCTTGGGTAATAGTACATATGCCTCATCACCAGGCCAAAGTTGGCGTAATGTGCGGTTTTGGTTCAGAAACAACCTCGCCCTAAGCTTTGCCTTTTCAGATGAATTTACAGCTATTTGGCATGCGTCTATTATTTTTTTTCTCAGATTGACCACATATTGGTATGAGGTTTGAACCTCTTCATTCATCTCAGCTCCAATTAATAGCTGTTTTAGTATAGACATTGGGCCTCTTGGTTTGGCGCCAAACACTAACTCGAATGGACCAAAACCTGTATGTTCATTTTTGATCTCTCTGTACACAAATAAAATTGCGGGGAGGACTCTGTCCCAATTTTGAGGATATTTCATGGTAACTTTATGTAGCATTTGTTTGATAGATCTATTGAGAACTTCTATTTTCCCGTTAGATTGAGGATGATAGATTGAACTAAGGGATCTCTCAATCCCAAACATATCCATCACCTGTTTCATAGCATCTGAAACTAACTGAATTCCTCTATCAGATAAAATGTTTTCAGGAAAACCTATATGGCTAAAAATTAAAAACAATGCATCAGCAATATCTACTGTAGTAATGTTTTTTAATGGTATGGCTTCCGGCCAGCGTATGCACATATCAATGCAGGTCAACACATAGTGATGACCTCTGGCTGAAGTTACTTTTAACGGGCCAATAATGTCAATGGCCATCTTTGCGAAGGGCCGCAAAGATATATCAGCCGCCTGAATAGGAGCATCATGTTTTGGTTTCCTAGTTGCTAGGCTTTGGCAAGTGGTACACGTACGACAAAATAATTTTACGTCTTTTGTAATACCTGGCCAAAAGAAATGTGACAAAACTCTTTGTTTTGTTCTAGCAACATCTAAATGTCCAGCACATTCAATGTCATGTGCGTGTCGTAAAACGAATGGACGAAAACAAGCTGGTACCATAATCTGTTTCTTTAAGGAATTAGCATCTTGATAATTTCTCACTAATATTTCATTCTTAATTGTATACCAGTGTTTTGCATTGTCATCCACCATTACCTCATCTAAACGAGCAATGTGAAAAAAGTTTTTTAAGGACATATCATCTTTCTGTCTTTGTATAAAAGTGTCGTTGTCAATGAGTTCCATCTGAAATAAAGACTCATCATTAGTATTGACATCATCCATTACCTGTATATCATCATTACCTTGTTGATGATGATGATTTTCATCATTATTATTTTTATCTTCTTCTTCTTCCTCTGAAGTACTTTCCTCAGTTATATCTTCAGGTAATACCTCAACAACTGGTATGTGTTGATCTTTCTCCATGCGAGCCTGAGCTCTAGTAGTTATAGCATTTGAGCACAGTAAATGTTGTCTTTCCCATTTTTGAATATCTTCCTTTGTACATTCATGCAATTTAGGTATGTTTCCTAAAATGATCCCAGCAATTGGATTCTCCAAATGACATACGAGTATTCTCCCTGTAAAATTTTGTGTATCTAAAAACACCTCTGCTGTTGGGTAATACTCCACAGTTCCACCAAATGTGATACATCTCACATGTTTTCCTGTGTAGTCCGACTTATCCACCAATTCTTTGCGAACTCCAACAATGGTTGCCCCAGTATCTCGCAATAAAGATACTAACTGATTATTCACAAAACCTCTATTCAAAATTAATGAACCAGTACTTTCAAATGATGACATGACTGGCAGGGGATGTCAGCATAACAATCTCGGGACTCCTTGAGGCTGAAATAAAGAATTGCAATTAGTGCAGTTATCACTATTTGCTAAGTCTACACTGCATGAATTTGCATGTATTACTATATCATCATGGCTATGATTAGTATCATGCACTACAGCATTTGTATGTTCAGGGTTTCTAGGTTGCCTGGTAGTATTATTCTGATAAGATCTTTTATTATTTGAACTATGATCATTACCTCTATAAAATGATCTTTGACCTCTATTTTGTTTTGAGTTATATCCTCCTCTATTTTGCCAATTATTTGATTTAAATGAGTTTTGAGGATAAAATGGTTCTTCATCATAGGAATGAAAATTTCTTTGAGGTTGATATTTATTAAAGTTATATCTACCTCTATTCTTGCTATAGTTATGTGATGGATTAAATCTTTGATTTATATCCATACTATTTGATCTATACCTAGGTGCACTGTCTTGAAATGACCTAGCAGATGCAGCTGGTAATGAATCTTTAATATTGTTTTTGCTCAATACTCTGTTAGGATGTGCCACTTGATATTGACGTCCTAGAGTTTGTAATTTAGTCAGGTTCTTTGGTTTTCTTTCTTGTAGGAATGCAAGAAAATCAGAACTAACAGATGACAAAACATTTTCTCTTAAAATTAAGTCTGACAATCCTTCAAAAGTTTTTTCAGTTTTGGATAATTCAATCCATCTAGAAAAATTTAATTTTACAGCTGAAATAAATTCAGTGAAATCTTTGCCAGAATCTGGGTACAAAGAACGAAATTTCTGTCTGTAACCCTCATCATCTAATTGGTATCTCTGCAGTAAAATACGTTTAACAGCATCATAATCTTTTCTGGTTTGCTCATCTAAAGTAGAGACTACTGTTAATGGTTCACCTACCAATAAATTCATAAGTCTACTAGACCAAGTAGATCTGTCAATTTTAAATTCTTCACAATATGTCTCATATCTATTTAAGAAGCACGAAATATCGTCTATGGACGAATTAAATTTTGGTAGATTAATTCTGATGGCAGTAGGATGATCTTTATTTTTATTTTCACCTACTATAGGACTCAACTGTGGTTGTTGAAGTTTTAGTTTTTCAAGCTCAATTTCAGCTAATCTCACAGCTTGTGCCTGTTGCAATTTAATCTCTTCTTGAGATCTCGCATAGGCAATTTTTTCCCTTTCAAGAGCCAATTCTTCTGATCTCCTTTTTTCAATCAGATCGTCTTTGTGGAGTTCCTCTTGTCTCCTTTTCTCAGCTAATTCTTCTTGTCTTCTTTTTTCAGACAATTCCTTTTCCTGTTTGTGGAGTTCCTCTTGTCTCCTTTTTTTCAGCTAATTCTTCTTGTATTCTTTTTTCAGACAATTCTTCTTGTCTTCTTTTTTCAGCTAATTCTTCTCTTCAAAGTTCCTCTTGTCTCTTTATTTCTTTATCCACATAATCTTGCAAGGCTTCACCTTCCAAGTTAAATTCTTTGCCAATCTTCAATAAATCCTTTAATGAAGTCATGGTTACTTATTATTGTGTTTTTCAATATATACACAATATTTTAACTTATATATATATATATGAATATGTCAGCAAAATATTCAACACTCAATCCCCCAATCTCAAACCAATTTCTAAATGCACCAATATAGATATAGTTAGGCATTGGATATGGAACAGCACCAAAAAATAGCGACCACGACAAGTAAGGACAAGAAAACAGTGTTAGAGCAACTAAAGCAAATGCAAATAGTTCAACCAAGGGATAAATATTAATAACGATGAATTAAAATAATGCTCTAGTAAAACTAGACAAGACAAGACGCATTTTCCAACAGTGATGACATCTATGAACTGAAGGATAAGGAGGTTAGAGTATACAATATTACAAACATTAATGTACAGAACTAAATAAAATATCACAATGACAGGACTGACAAGAATGAACAATGATTAAACATGACTATACAGCTAGACAAAAATGGATCTGCTAAATTCAAATGAGGCAGTCTTTTACATATTCAGCAAAATATGCTGGCTCCTCAGACTGAATCACACAGATACTGCCCTATAGAACGCTTAATTTGCTCATTAGACCTAGCTTTCGCGGTATATAAATGGGCAAATTAAGTCCCACCAGCCTCCCGCTTACTTAACAAACAAGCAGACATAATGAATACACATTTAGTGAAATATCAATTGCGGCAAACAGATATTCTTTACAATCAAGTTGTATGTAGCAATAAATCAACTTATCTGTTGCCTCATAATACCATCCTCCTTGTAGCTTCTGCAAGCGAGGAATGAAGATATTTCGTAACTTAGGCTCTGGTTAGGCCTAGGATTGCTTCATGCTGACAATTGAAGGACACCGCTCTGGTCCATATTCCACGAATTAACACTTGAAATTCATTTTATAGTCAATTCCTTTGACGTATAAGTAGTAGTAAGTCACTTTTATGTATTAGTGACACTTGAACGTAGCATGTAATGTTATTTGATCTGGAAAGTCCTTTCCAATCTTACAAACTTCGGCAGACGATAGGTGCCGCCATCTTGAAAAATTCTTTCAATTTTGATTCTTAGGCTCCAACTTCCTTTAGCTTGGCCCCCATTGATGCGGGTACTTTCATCATGATACTTGATGCGGTTATTTGTCTTAATATTATTATTTCTCAGGAACAGTCCACCAGACGTCCTTTACTACGAGTGCATTAAACTCAATGCCTGAGCACTCATTATTTGATCAAAGCCTGCTGAGTGCCCTCCCGGGGTTTATTCTTAGTGATGATACTGTATTACTTCTTGAATACTAATTATGGCCATTCTGTCATATTCCCTGGCCCGCATACTGGCACACAGTGAAGACGGCCTAACTGCTTTGTACAGTTACAAATATTTAATACACATGCTGTTCAAACATCAAACGACGCTATCCTTAGCCCGTCTCGATACTGTCTTGTGCTTTGATAATTCACACACTTTTTATTTGAACTGGCAACTTACGTGCAGCGAATCTTCACACACTCAGATACATAATTACACTGACGCTAACACAATGCACAGTTCATAAGGACATATTTCGTCCACAAAGTCACAATGGACACTTGCCGAATTACAGTCCAACTGGACATATCTTACATGGTCCTAAAACACAAGCCGAATGCTTGGCTGGGGACGCGTTCTTGTCCCAAATTCCTAAACTCACTTCTGCTATCAATTTGAGCAGAAGTCAAGACGTCACTTCCGGAGATCCATGACTACCGTACATAAACACTAAACCAGGAAGTGATCGTAAAACAAGGTTATGATATTTAAACATAACAGTGGGTACTACCAAAAGTTCATTTAAAATGTATATGGCCTAACAGCACCTCTTACTGTACTCACAAAGAAGGGGCAACCTGAAAAAGTTATTTGGAATTCAGAGTGCGAACACTCTTACGTCACGCTGAAGGAACAGCTGACCAAATACCCAATTCTAAGGTTACCTAACCTTAAGAAACCTTTCATATTGCGCATCGATGCCTCGGGACATGGAATCGGGTCAACACTGCTTCAGGCAGATGATAAGAATCCGAATCTCTTATTTTCAGTTGCATACGGCAGCCGCAAACTGAACGCAGCAGAGAGGAATTATTCGACCGTGGAGGAGGAATGTTTAGCACTTGTACACGGGATAAGAAGACAAAATGAATATCTGTATGGAGTGTCGTTCACAGTGCAAACGGACCATGCTCCACTGGCGTTCCTTAGAGCCAATAAGGAATTTAACGCAATGATTATGCGTTGGGCTTTGCTGCTAAGTGTGTACTCATTTAAAGTACAATACATACCAGGAAAAGAAAACGTAGGAGCGGATTTTATGAGTCGAAATAGGAGCATGGAGGAAGAGGATGAAAGTGAAGATAACAATCAATCGGAAGATACGGATAACAGCTGCTCTGTTTTCATAAATGAGACATGAAAGGGTTTCATATCTTCAAGCCCGGACAAACTGTCACATATATATGTAAATTATAGCCACAATGATCCGACCACCTTTGCTTTCCTATCTAGTTTCATAACTTTGCTACGCAAAAACCACGCAATTCGCTGTCTATAGACTCACTGTGAAGCCACGCCTATTTTTCCTGTTTACATGCGCTAATGAGCGTTTACAAATTTTCGCACCCGACCGTCTTAACAAGAGGGGAGAGAACCGGGGTGTTTACCAGAGTTCTCAAGCGAGCTGAGATGTCAATCATCGATAGTGACAGATCAGACGTCAGTAGCAAATGCATGGGCGATAATAATATTTACCGACCACATTTGATGTCCGTGATCCCAGAGAACATAATTATTTGATCTACGGCAGAGGGACGAAATCAAAGAAGGCCTGCTCGCATGACCAGGTCTTGTGATGTCGTTTCGGCATCGCGAGCGAGCGAACAGGAAAGTCCTTTACCTCGGGAGTCGAACTCGTTGATTTTCCTTGATACGGCCGAAGGCGTGAATTATCGCACCTTTAGTGATAATAACACCATTTCTGTATAAATACTCCGTACTCTCAAAGTCAGTTATCTAGTCGCTCAGAACATTTGGATAATCTAGCTCGTTATTCTAGACCCATTGTGAAAGTGTGTTATAGCATTCCATGGAGATTGTTCCACTTCTGATTGCAGTAATAGAAATTAGCCTTTACGTGATTTAATGTGTTAAGTTTATCATTATAATTCACTGTGATTTTCTAGGTGCTAAGACTAGCGTATTAAATAACGCATAGCTATTTTGTTTCAGTTGTAATGTAGATTTAATCACCCGTTATAACCCAGGAAGAGATGACTAATAAATACACAAGAAAACTGAAAATTGACGGAATACAATTCACTTCTAATTCATTAAGTGTAATTATATAAGTGACTAGTGTAATATCATGTGACGTAACAAATAGCTAGTAATGGCAAGCGATATTTGTTAAAGTAGTCTTAATTAATTAACACGGAAATTGTGCGCTGAGTGTTTTACCGGGCGGGAGGGGAAAGGCGCATACCTAAAACCTAACCCGTACCAGTTGAGCGAAGCGTGATAAGATAGGCTAGGACGCGTGTGCCTTTTAATTTAATTAGATGACGGAAAGGATAAGAGATCATACCTTTACGCGTGATAGTATAGGATATTGATACTGCGGTTAAATGTTTTGTTTTCTTCCTAATTTAGTGCTGATCACCAACCAGCTGCCAGCGGTCTAATAGCACCAGTAACAATTCTTATTATTATCGGGTCTTCGATGTTGACCTGTTCGGTCCTCTTGCTTCATCCAGAGAGATACCAAAAATATAAACAATAAGAGTAATCGTAACTGGACATACAAAATACCCAGATTTTTGCATTCAATTTTATCAGCCCGCTGTGGCCAAATATATATATAACATTTTTCCCGACTACTGACAGTCGTGTTTCCAAGTGAATTTATCCAGGAGAATACGTTGTTTCATAATCGGCACTCAACCCCAGAGAGAAAAACCGATAGGATATACCCTCATCATCTTTATTAACAGTTTACCAACCAGATGTTTCCTTTTGCTATTGGAAGTACTGTCTACTATCTACTGTGAACACTAGATCGCGGTTTATATTTTGCTACATGAACTATCTGATGTGACATTTTCATATCCAACAACCCACCACAAAAGTAGGCGTTCCCCCTTAGGAAAATTAATTATTCGTGGAGGAACTGGGGCTCACTTCGGAGAAGCACAACACTGGATTATGATACATGTACATTGATGTTTACGTTCAAGAGGTTGTTAACCAAGTATTAGGTAAGGCGTGATTGATATGACCACGAATGACAGAGTGAGAGTTAATACGTTCTAGTTACGGAAACTGTACCATCCTTTATTTTCTTTGCAAATACTGTTATTTATGGGATAGATTAACTAGGAACTTTGTTCTTTGCTTTACTGTCTATTCTATACCCTAGTGTTAATCTTTGACCTTTTGGGTTATTAACTTCTTTTGGGATCTTTTCTCAACAAGAGGGGAGGGCACTTATTGGGTTATTTTCTTATGTCTGTACACAATGATTATATTGATTCCTATACGTTTGATGTTGTAAAGTTTAAGTGATAATAAACTAAACTAAACTTAATTTATTGCATTGGTCAGCCCCAATCTCCATTTACCATAGTTTCTCGTCTGTGATTCCTGTTGTCACATAACTGTGTGTGTGTGAGAGTAGTTAACTTATAATTATATTTATAGGGAGGTTTTGATAGATTGTCTATTACCACAAGATAGTCGTATAGATAGGCTGGACTAGAGAATTCACTCATTCCAGAGATAGATCTTCACCTTAATTTATTCACTCGTGGAACCTATTCTAACACTTTCTTTCTCAGATAACTCCACTTTTTCTGTTCTATTCAGACGGGACCAAATATATCTCTAATACCTATCTAAATGTACGACACCTCCAAAACAGACAATCACAGATATAAACAAACAGATCAGAAGTTTCATTTTTAGTGGCGCAATTAACAGCACAAAACATAAGACACTTATACAAGAAAAGAAACAGGGAAGGATTGCCTTCCAAGACATAGAGACGAAGATCCAGGCACTTAGAATCAAACACGTAGGAAATATCATCAGACACCCAGAACACCACGCACTAGCACACTATTTGATGGGACTCAGGCTCGCCAGACTGAAACTACTAAACAATTCAATGCCACACCATTTCGGCTCATTGCCATCATTTTATTACACGCCATTCATGGACATGGAAACTCACTTCATCAGGAGACAAATGTAATCTACAAGCACTTAGTCAAACTACAAACTCCCCCACTACATCTCAGAATTAAAAGAGGACAGAAATATTTCAAAACAAATTACACTGACACTTTCACCAACCTACACAACCCTTACATCACTGTCAAGGCAATAGAAGTAACTTTTATATACAACATGACACCCACAACAGAATGGGCTGCTCGCAGATTCAAGCAAACATCACAATGTCAACTGTGCAAAACACGCATCCAAGAAACTGAAGATCATATTTATTACACGTGCACTACAGTCACACCTATGAGGAAGGTATTGCAAGATATGATTACCTTACACACAAACAAACCGTAGACATTTACAGAGCTATTATGTTAAACGCAATCCAAAAAACAACACCAGACACATAGACGAAACTTCTCAATTTACTATCACAATACAGACTATTAATTTGGACTTTTCGGAATTTAGCAGTTTTCGAGCACCACCTTATAAATTCGCAGATGCTGTTAAATATCTTCCTTCAGAAGGCACTGCCAATCGCTCCCGAAATTGCTGGGCAAACTACTACATCCTAGGCATTGCCTGAGCTTATAGTATAAGTTATACAAAGAAGTGAAAAAGTTATAAATCTATATGCTTTAAGTATATACTACTCGTCAAAAGTCAAGGGCCACTTAGAAAAACTTTGGTTGAAACAATAAAACAAATCTGATATAAACGTAATTGGTATCAGTCAAAACGGCATTTATTGAATACCAAATTGACATGTTTCGAAAGCAGTAGACCACAAACTGAGGAAAGAACAAGCAGGATTTAGAAAGAACAGAAGATGTGTAGATCATATATTCACTCTCAGGAACATTATAGAGCAGTGATCAGAATGGCAAAGACAGCTGTACATTAATTTCGTTGATTTTGAAAAGGCTTTTGACAGCATACATAGGGACAGTTTATGGAAAATACTGAGGGCTTATGGAATTCCAAGCTGCATAGTGTCAATCATAAAAAGCCTCTATGCCAACTTTACGTGTAGTGTTGGGCAGAGCAACCTAACCTTTGAGGTAGAGATGGCTACTGTGTGTATGTATCGATACAATGCGTTGAAACTGCATCGTACCCGAACGCTTCGAAACACAGTTTTCTTGCGGTGTCGATACAGTGTCAATTCCTGACTGTTTTGCAGAGACGCACTGTCTCACGCAGATTCGATACATAGCCTGTTTCGTGTATTGAAACTGCAGTTTCAGTTCCCGTCCGCTTCGCTGTTTTGCAAAGAGGCACACTGTATCATTGTCTAACCTTCAGGGGCCTTTGTAAAAATGTGTCAAGCGTGCGGTACATTAGGCGTTTATAAATAGTATGGAAAATCAAACAAGTCATAATTTTTTTTTTTTTAAATAATTCCTCAGGACTGAAAGAGGCTTACTACTATTAGGTGTCTGCTCGGTTTGAGTTGAATCATTGTCGCTGACTGTACCTATTCTAGTTTTATATAATGTGTCATTATTACTGTTATTATTATTATTTTTTTCACTTTTACTGCAGCTGTCAGCATGTTCCCCTTGCATATCATCATAATGAAAACGACTGTGTAAAATTCTTAACAGTGGTCACACGAAATACCATAGATTTGTACTAACGAGAATAAGTAAATCTGCATACTAGGGTGTCACGACTCATGTCTCATTGTTTCAGTTAATTTACTTGTAGTCTGCTGTTTCGAAACAGTTCCATAGTTCTATTTCATCCAAGCGCTCATTATACGCATGTTACGGTACTCTTGATTCGGGCGCTCTCGTAAGAAAACGTGTTTTGTTTATACATAAAATAGTGTTTAAAACTTGTGTTCAACATCATTTAATCTTCATTTATGGCGGGGAGAAGCCCTGTTTGGGATTATTTTGTAAAGATCAAAGACAACAAAGTAAAATGTAACGTGTGTTCTGGTATTTTATCATTCAAGGGTCGAAAATATGCTTCGAAACAGCGAGCGATTCGACACTTCCTGCTTGTTTGTTTCGTCTGCCTCGCTGTTTTGCAGCGACACACTGTCTGATCCTATGTAAAATTTGAATCAACCGTTCGGAACATTAGTATGGAATATCAAACATGTCATATTTTTCAGGGATGTGTTATGATGACTTGATTTTACAAGTGATATTATTTTTGCTGAGAAGTTATAGACACTGGAAATTGTGTCAGTGCTGCAGTTGTCAATGTTCTAGGCGCTATGTTAAAGTTTAAAGTGTCCGTGTGTTCGTATAAATGTAATGGACACTTTATTAGTTCTGCTGATATATGTGTAGGCCTACTCGGTGTGGATTTGAATCATTGTCTACCAAAACTAGCTTACTCTAGTTTGATATCATGTGTTATTATTACTGTTGTTATTATTATTGTTGTTTTTTATTATTTTCCCATATACTGCAGCTATCATCATATCTACGTTTTATTACATCATAATGAAGACTTGTGTAAAAATATTGAATTGTGGTCACACGAAACGCCATAGATTTTCACACACGACAGTAAAAACAGTTCATGTATACTCGCGCCGGTACTGTCTATAAGAGACTTCTTTCTCCCCGATACGGGCAATTGTGTCGTTGTGTCGTTGTGTCGACTCACTGTTTCGAAACAGTTTAAATCACTGCGCTAACTGTTTCGAAACAGTTGAGTGTGTCAATTTGCCCACCTCTACTTTGAGGTGAAGACAGGAGTACGACATGGATGCCCTTTATCAACCACTCTATTTTTAACAGTCATAGACTGGGTGATGCGACAGACAACAGACGGCAGTCCAAGAGGAATAAGATGGACTGCATTTTCTACATTAGAAGATCTGGAATATGCAGATGACATTGCACTACTAGCACATTCACATCAACACATCCAGGAAAAAACGGACAGACTTAATAATTTTAGCCAGCAGGTGGGCTTGAACATCAATTTAAGGAAGTCAGAGGTCATGACGCTCAATGTGAGCAACCCTGAGCCCATATCAGTAAGAAATCAGCAACTGGTACAGACAGACACCTTCACATACCTAGGATGCATAGTAACACCAGACGGCGGGGCAGGCAAAGACATCAACATCAGAATGAATAAGGCAAGAACAGCCTTTTTTAGCCTAAACAACATCTGGAAGTCCTCTCAATACAGCACAAGCACAAAATTAAGATTATATCAGAGCTGTGTGCTTTCTGTACTTCTCTATGGTGCAGAATGCTGAAGAGTTACAGAGAAGGAAATGTCGAAATTGTCCTCTTCTCACACAACATGCCTAAGAAAAATTCACCGAATCTTTTGGCCGAATACCATCACCAACCAAGATCTGCTTACTCGGAGCAAGCAAGAGGACATGCACACCATCATAGCTGGCAGACGCTGGAGCTGGGTTGGCCATGTCCTCAGAAGAGACCCCGATGCCATCACAAGAACAGCTATGCTTTGGACCCCTGAAGGAAAACGAAAGAGAGGCCGACCAAAAACAACCTGGCGGAGGACTGTGGAGGCTGAGATGCAAAGAATGAACCAGAGTTGGGCACTGTACGAAGGATGGCCACCGACCGAGCAAAGTGGAATCAATTTGTTGTTGCCCTACAAGACGCCACTAGGCGTGATGGCCACTGACTGCTTTGACGGTCGGCGGCTAAGGATCAAAGAAGAAGAAATTGACATGTCACGTAAAGAAATGGAAACACACACTCAAACGCAATGAAGCTGTGAAGTGTGTCACCCACCTTTTCAAAAGTCACACAACAGATATTGGACAAATAGACATTTCAAAATCGGGTATGACCACCGTTTGCAGCACGGCATTCAAGACAGCGTAGACCAGAGGTGGCCAAACTACGGCCCGCGGGCCAGATCCGGCCCGCCAACCAGTTTTGACCGGCCCGCCAACCTGTTTTGGCCGGCCTCTTATTGTTGATTGAAAATTACTGTATACTCCGACCACTGTGCTAAAACAAATATTACAAAATAGCACGCACATGCATCAGAAACAAAACCAAAAAGACCCAAAATGTACGATTAACATCTCCCCACCTCCCACAACACCACCAACTCTCTCTCCCTCTCTCTCTCTCTCTCTTTCTCTTTCTCTTTCTCTCTCTCTCTCTCTCTCTCTCTCTCTCTCTCTCTCTCTCTCTCTCTCTCTCTCTCTCTCTCTCTCTCTCTCTCTCTCATACCAATTGAGCTCTACTAGTTAGTGCCGACAAAACGGAAATGATAACGTCAAATCTCTGATCATGCACGTGGACAGGCGAAGACAGTGTCGGTACCTACTTTGATAATAAGAAACTGAAAGCAATGACAGATCTTTTCTGCGGTCGGAAGTCTCTGAGATCCAATGATGTTGCTTTGTCTTTAGCATCGTTATGGGAAAGTGATCGTGGGAGTGGGGGTGGATGGTTGGTACATTTCTATAGGAAGGAGTTGAGGTGCACAGTTGGTCTTGTGAAGTGTGTTAAGTATAAATCAGCCAGTGACACTTCTGGGCTTGTAGCTGTTGTGCACGTTTTCATGTATAAGAGTTTGCATTTGTAAACATGTTGTCTAAGTATAGAAAAGTGGACAGTGAAAATCGCCCATTTGAACCAGAATGGGAGTTCGATTATTTGTTCATTCTCAATAAGAATAATAAACCTCAGTGCTCAGTTTGCGCCCAAGTGTTAGCCGTAGTGAAGGAATATAACTTGAAACGTCACTACATCACAAAAACAACGACGAGCATTGTAGCGAGTCGAGAAAGCTTGTGATTGAACAACTGAAGAAAAAACTGAATCAGCAAAAGAGTATATTTAGTCATGTAAATAAGATTTAGGAATCATCGCTCATGGCGTCCTATGTGATTAGTTATGAGCTTGCAAAAGCAAAAAATACCGTTTACTGATGGAGAGTTTGTGAAAAAGTGTGCAGTTCAAATGGCAGAAGCGTTCAATGAAGAACAAGTAGTAAAAGAATTTCAAAATGTACCTGTTTCAAAACAAACCGTAGTTAGGAGAACCGAAGATATTAGTTTGCATTTGTCCCAGAGCTTGAAATCTTTAATTGAAAATTGTCCATAATTTTCACTGGCGATTGATGAAAGTACAGACATCACAGACACTAGCCAGCTTCTTATTTTTGTTAAAGTAATCCAGGAAGACTTTACTGTTTCTGAAGAATTACTGAAAGTTTGCTCTTTGCATGGTACAAGTAAAGGGGGTGACATATTTTCTGCAGTTCAAAATGCCATGGAAGAATATGGTGGGTTTGAAAAATTGTCTGCTGTATGTACCGATGGTTGCAAGGCTATGGTTGGGAAAAATACTGGTTTTGTTGGACTTTTGAAGCAAAATAAAATTGGCGTGCCTACATTACATTGCATAGTTCACCAAGAGGCCCTTTGTGCAAAATCCATAAACCTATATGACACTATGGCTACTGTAGTGAAAATAACGAATTTGATCAGAGGAGGACACAGCTCTCTAACTCACAGGAAGTTCCTTGCATTTTTAGAAGAAGTGGATTCTGTTTATGGTGATCTCCTGCTTTATGCTGAGTCGAGATGGCTTAGTCGAGGAAAATGTTTAATAAGATTTTGTGAACTGAAGGATGAAATATTTGACTTCCTGCGAGACAACTTACCATGTTCAATTGATCTTCAAAATAAACTCAAAGATATTCATTTCATTCAGCACTTGGCATTTCTCACAGATATAACACTGAATTTGCAGTTACAAGGAAAAAGGCAAACATTTTTTCAAATGATGGGTTATGTTGATGGCTTCAAAAAGAAATTGAGCCTATTTAGTCTGTCTGTCTTTGCAAAAGAATGACCTGTTTCATTTTCCTTGTTGTAAACAGCTGTCTGAGAAAGATAGTGTTAACTTCAGGAGGTACACAGATGACATTGAACAGCTGATTTCTGAGTTTGATCGTCGATTTCAAGATTTTGAGACGTTTCGTCCACAAATGGAACTTTTTAACAACCCATTCAAGTGCACAGTGGAGTCTCAGCCAGCAGAACTACAATTACAGTTATGATAACTCCAATGTGACCCATTCATCAACACAACAGAAGCAACTGGAGCTGATTTGTGGAAATTACTACCAAAGGAACGTTACCCACTTCTGAGAAAATGGGCCCTAAAAGTGTGCTCTATATTTAGTAGCACATATCTTTGTGAGACAACATTTTCTGCCATGAAGCTTATCAAATCCAAGACCAGAAACAGATTAACTGACTCTGTATTATCCCATGTTCTCAGAATTGCTACGTCACAAATGGAAGTAGACTTCAAATCACTGGTGAAAAGTAATTATAAGCCTCACTCTTTACAATTAAATAACACACAAATGCATGTTTGAAATAAACAATTACATGTCATATTACAAAACACATTAAAACAACAGAGTCATTATATTTTTTTTACAGTAATTTCAGTCCGAAGACTGGTATACATGTCTTGGCAGATGTGCAGTACAGTAGTTTGCCGTTGCTTTCTGTACGTGGTTCATTATGTATGTAAAACTAAATCTCAGAACGTTATTTTTAAAGGATTTTATAGGTCTGGCCCTCTGGTGTTACCCTTTACCATAATCTGGCCCTCGCCAACCTTAGCTTGGCCACCACTGGCGTAGACGCATCGAGTCCACAAGGGTCCGAAGAGTATCCTGAGGAACAGCTTGCCATTCGTGAAGCAGAAATGCAGTCAGCTGTGCAACATCCATTGGCAGGTAGTGATTTGTTGACAATCTTCGACCAAGGACATCCCAGAGGTGCTCAATCGGAGAAAGGTCATGAATGAGCTGGCCACGCCATCCTGATGATCCCATGTTGCTGAATAAACTCATTCCCCACACGAGCTCGATGGGGTCGAGCGTTATCATCTTGGAGGATGGCATTACCACCTATGGCCTCCAGAGCAGGCTGAACAATTGGTCTCAAGATTTCGTTCTGGTATCTTGGGCCGGTCAAGTTGCCTTGGATGATGTAGAGTGGGGTCCTGCCGTGTCTGTAGAAGCCTCCCCAGCCCATGACAGAACCCCTACCATAACGATCCACCTCTCGAATTGTGTCATCAGTAAATCGCTCTCCTGGTCGTCTCCAAACTCGAATCCTGCCATCATTGAATGACACAGTGAAGCGAGATTCATCAGTGAAGAGAACTTGACTCCATTGTTGCCTTGTCCATCGGATGTGCTCGCGACACCAAGCAACACGGGCTCTGCGATGAGCAGGAGTAAGAGGGATTCTGACTGCAGGGCGTCGAGCAGCCAGTCCAAATTCATGTAAACGTCTGCGAATGGTGCTTTGACTGACATTAACGTTTACAGTTTGTCTCAGCTGACATCTTAGAGTGGAACAAGTCACTGTTCGATGGCGCAGGGCTGACAACAAGAGGTACCGGTCATCATGTCTATTGGTGCATCTAGGGTGACCTGGCCGGTGGCGATCCTACACACTTCCTGTGGCCTGAAATCTCTCCAAAATTCTTTGGATAGTAGAGTGTGACACTGCAAGCCGTCTAGCAACCTCACGGACAGATAAACCACTTTCAACCCACGCTATAGCCCTCATTCTTTGTAAGGTGTCAAGACTTCTTCTCGGTGGCATGGTTTTTTGCAAGTGATGAAACTACCCTAAGTCTGCTGATTGTAAAACAAATTAAGAGTGAACTCTGTTCACGAAAAGTCGCCATTGCACGTGGAATGTCAATCAGCACGATTACTTCACCTGTTTGGTTGTACGGAAGTTTGAAAAAACAGATTAAAAATGTGAATTTATGGTCAGCAAACCAAATTGCACGTGATCACCATGGTTGTCGGTAAGTTGTTTTTATGCTTAACGTGCATAGAGGACTGTCAGAGGAAGATATTGCACCCATTTTTACTAAAAACTTCTTTCATTTATTTATTCTATCGCTTATATAAAAGTGTATTGAAAATAATAGGGTGGCCCTTGACTTTTGACGAGTAGTATATTTATATACATATATACTTTTTAAGAAAAAATCATGTGTGTGGTATATAGTCTCCGCCAGTGATTTATTGTCTTGGTAGCTTTTATATGTCATTGTTAAGGAAGCTCGAAGACCAAAGTTTCATCTAAGTAAAAGACGCATTATGACAAGGTTAACTTATTGATAAGAGTGAGTCATTGAAAAAAAAAACAAATTCCCATTGGCTGTCAAATTACTGAATGTCGCTTGAAATCTTGTGCTGTGAACCCTTGACATTTGAAATTATCCCCGCATGGGAAAATTTTCGTACTGACCTCGGGTTTTAAGAATATGCGAGTTGGCTTGTGAGTGTTTGCAGTTGTCAATCAATTACATAATTGTATACTAGCCACCATTAAAAACGCATCGAAATCGTGACATGTTTTAACTGTTGAAATGTTTATGCAAGTAAGCGATTTTCAAACCCCGAAAGTGTGCAAGTGATGAAGTTCATGTATTCCCACTTTACTGTCGATGTGATGTTTACTTCAAATTTTGCGTGCTTCGCGTGCAAAACAAGATTTTTGATAAATTCTGGTTTTATTAAAAGTCGAATCACATTGAAATTTGGCACACGCATTAGTCAAGTTTCAGCGAGTAAAAAGCCATTATCCGTTTTCATCGAAAGAAAGTCTGTTAAAGATTTTGTCATGCCTCGACTGTCGTCACAAGAGCGATGGCAAGCTGTTGGTATGCTCAGCAGTGGAATGGCGACCAGAGAAGTTGCCGGACATTTCAATTGTGACCAGTCCACTATAGTGAGGCTGAACCAGCGATTTCGGGCGACAGTTACCACCAATGACCGTCCCAGGCTTGGTCAACGTCGTGTAACAACACTAGCTCAAGATTGCCAAATTCTATTGTTACATCTGCACAATCGCTTCCAAACAGCAACTCAGACAGCAGCTCAAACACCTGGCACTCGGAGACTTGTCAGCACAAACACTGTGCGACGGAGACTTCGCCCCGCTGGCTTGCAAAACAGACGTCCCAACATCGGTCCTATCCTTACTAGACGTCACCGAACCAACAGACTGGCTTGGGCCCTACAAAATATTCGTAGTCCAAGGGCGGGATGGAGATCAAGCAATGTTCTCCGATGAAAGCCGGTTTAATGTCTCCTTTGCTGATAGGAGAAATCGCGTCTGGCGTCGTCCTGGAGAAAAATATGCCGATGCGTGTGTAGTCCAGCATAACATATATGGAGGAGGAAGCGTACATGTGTGGGGTGTATTCTCTCATGACCACCGTACTCCCCTTCATGTTTTCAGTGTAAACGTTACCGCTGACGTCTACGTTAATCAAGTACTGCGACCTATCGTAGTGCCTTTCTTCCAGAATCAACCAGATTTGGGAATCTTTCAGCACGATAATGCTAGGCCTCACACAGCTAACGTTACCAAGAATTTCTTAGCCCAGCAACCTTTTCTTGTACTGGATTGGCCTGCAAACTCTCCTGACATGAATCCGATTGAACACGCATGGCATGAACTGAACAGAAGGGTCCGCCAGTATGACATCAACAATGTGAATGATCTCGAGCGAGCACTCATTGCAGAATGGAACGTCATACCCCAAACATTTTTCGAGACACTCTGCAATAGCATGAGACGCCGATGCCAAGCCTGTATTGATGCTGTTGGGGGTCATACACGGTATTAATGATGGCTGTGACTGAATGAAAGTGAGTGCGACTTTTGTTTTTACACCTAGGGTTGACAACTGCTTAGGAGCCGGTTCTGAATTGTCTCATGTTTAATAATACAGCAAATTTGGGTTAGTAAATGGATCAGGAATGTAAAATCGGTGGTTTCATGTATTTTAAATTTAGCACAACGAGTTGTGGTTCATAAACTAATGCGATGCGTTTTTAATGGCGGCTAGTATATCATGGAATATTCATTTTCGTCATACTGTAAAAATAAAAATAAAAACAGATTAGATGCACATTCTTGTGAAAGTTTGGTGAATGGAAATTTGTTTCATGTGTGAAATTGATGTATGCAAATATGTGTGTGTCACAAGACTTAGAGTGATGTTTATTTCCACCATATTGAATCAAGAATATTTCCAGCCTCTGGCAGTCCTGTTAGACATTCATTTTCTTTTCTGTACGCGACTTGTGACATGGTTTGTATTATATTTTATGACATTAAATAAGCTGCATAACATTTAAAAAATAAAAAAGTTTCACTTCATTTATTCCATTTTCCTCAATTACTTTATTTAAAAGGTTTAACACTTGATATTTGTGCACGTGAAAGTGCGAGTACGCTCGATGTGCGTATATGTAATTTAAAATGTACTTTCCATGTATCCCATTTTTTAACATGTACACAGTTTTGTAAATGGAAAAGAAAGCAAATAAAAGTTTTAAAACAAAAAAAATCGTGAGAAATAACAAGCGAGATAAGTTGATTTTCTTTTCCATTTCTATTCTGTAGTCAATTTAAGCAGTTGATTATAATTAGTATTGTTGATTTCTAGATGCTAGCTAGGAGTATTAATATAAATTAAGAATATTAATAAATAAAAAAGGAAACAATATTTAAATAGGCACAGGCGCCACGGGCTTTCTTTTGCGTGGTACAGCAGCCATTTTTGTTTTACTTAACTCACCAGGAAATAGCAATAAGTTGAATCCTCCTATACTATAATAGTAGATTCTTGTAGTGTTAATCAACTATTAATAATATATATTAGTAGCTAAGCAAACATGTATAGTTGCCAGATCAAATTTGGACTAGTGTTTAATTAAGATTTCAACTAGGAGATCATAGAATAAATATTGGTTGAATTTCGTCGGTTAGGTCTATCTTCATTTATTAGGTCTAAAGAATTAATAAAAAAATTAGCCTATACACAACTTCTAAGAATAAAACAGTGAGACAAGGGATAAACTTTAGGTAAAGACAAGACCATTCGCATAATCAAAATAGTAGCAAAATAAATAACAGGGAACTAATAGAAATAGGACAGAAAGATAAATGAAAACAGGCAAAGTAGAAATTTATGGCATATCTCATAACAAATAAAACAGATATATTTAAATTTAAAAAAAAATAAAAAGCAACATGCCAACAATTACCAGATCTCAGTCGTGAGAATGCAAAACGTGGTCAGAAGCGGTAAAAACAAAAGCTAGTGACAGCAAACACAGAAACAAACTGGATGAGAACACATAGGACCTAATGGAGGACGAGGCAAACACAAAACAAAAAAGGGTAGAAGACAAAAATAAAAATTAAGAACCGAAAACGCAAGAAAATACCCAGTCAGTTTCCAAAAACCAAGATGACCACGCGGAAACCAGATCCCGAATAAAGTTCACCCAGGTTGCTAGCGAAGTTGCAAAAGTTAATGCACTAGATGAAGACAAAATAATAACAATGCTTGAACCTGCGTTAGGCAAAAAGGCGATAGCCAAAATCTCCAAAACCCATTTTGGTGTAATCATTACCCCCCACATGACAGTGATAGAATAAAAAAAGATGATAGAAGAACTAAAAGTAGAAGCTAAAACAGTGACTCCTACGCACGGGATCAAAGTAAAGATAGAGTTAGTCAAAGAGAATAGTAAATGTGTGATAAATGGGTTAAACACCACCTTGTCAGGTGAGGTAGTGTGACGGGAGCACCAGTCTTGCCCTCTAAGTATGTACCCGTTTTACATACTGGGTAAAGTTTATTTTATATTTTTATCTTTTCTCTTTTTCCTTTTAATAAGTGTTTCTGAAGAGTCATAAAACGAGAATACTGGTTTGGTTCACCAGAGGTATAGATTCTCTTCGATAATTTACGGGACCCAGGTTTTTATTGATTCGGTTTCCTTGGACTTTGTGTGACATATAATGTAGTACTCTTTCATCAGAAATCATCCAAACTGAATAAAGAACTTTAAATAAAATTCAACGGTCCAATGATGTCCAACATAATCCATGATAGAAATTCCAACGATAACTTTATTTTACAAGTCTTCCAATTTTCACAGACGATTTGATCATATAATTATAGTGTCGGTTGCAGATTAAAATGTCCTACTCTATTATATTACGTTGGAAACTGGTACCAAAGAGTATTTGGTATTATTCCAGTTTCGTATGTAGCTGTTGTGTAATGCAGAATGTCATCGTCAAAACCAACTAAGAAGCTGGTGTATTTTGAACGATGGGAGAGTGGAAGACAATTAGGGAGCTAATCTCCAAAATAATATGTTCCAAAAACCTATTCTAACAATGTTCGATCTTAAACACAAATGACTGTTTGTCATTGACGTATATCAAATCGAGCGAATTCATAATATATCAAATCAAGCGAATTCATAATATATCAAATCGAGCGAATTCATAGTGTATCAAATCGAGCGAATTCATAGTATATCAAATCGAGCGAATTCATACCATTTCTGCATCAAAGCAAGAAATACACTGTCCAATGTCAGGGGATAAACTAGCGTGAGTCTATCTGAGTCTACTTCAACATCGGTCTGTCTCAAAATCACGACCATCTCGTTGCAAGGTCAGTAGCTAAAGACTTCTAAACCCCAGTATTGCAGTGTTCCAACTGCATGAAATGTGGCCATGGCCGAAACAATTGCAAGAGCAGGTACTGTGCCGGTATGCAACCCTTTACCTGGTGCGAAAAGGCTAAGTCAGATACTGACTACAAAAAGGCTAATGAGAACAGCAAATGCATTAACTGCAAAGGGAACCACAGCGCCAGGTTTCAGGGCTGCCCAGTTTATCAGCAAACCAAAAAAGAACTCAAAGTATCAATAACAACGAAAACGCCATTCAAAACTATCATTAAGGATATAAAGGAAAACATGACATTTACGAACACTAAAGTTATCACAGAAATCAAGAGTGTGCAATAGGAAAAGATTAAAATACAGTTGGCCAAAGAAAGAGATAACCAGGAAGAAAGTAACAAAACAGTGCCAAAAAAATATGTCGGATGGCTCAACAACATGCTTGGAATTTACGAATGCGCTGCAAAGTGCAGAGGTATTCCCAGAAGAAATTAAACAAATATCTAGGGAAGTTAAAGGAGTAAGAGAAAAAATACAGAAAGAAGATAAGAAAACAAAACAGTAAACAACCATGAGAACGCTGTCGAAGAGACTGATCCCAGCCTCAGTGTAGCAAAACAGGTGCTAGAAGACATGCAAATAATACAACAGGAAATAGCAAAAGATTTGGCCAAAATAGCCTAGCTTAAACTTGAAAATGAAAATATACTCAAAAGGATTAAAACAGAAAGAACAATCATAACAGCTGAAAATAGGATAGTGGTAAAAAAGAGCATAATACAACAAGAAAAGAAAAGCAACCTAGATAAATCTATCAAAGAACACGTTGAGGTACTTGTACCAGATTTAGTGGAAAAAATTAGGGACAAAATGACAAGCCTGAATGAGGAATTTCTTGAGAACATGGTAGATAATGGGCCCAAGAGTACATGAAAACATCAATAAATCACCAGAAAGAGTAACGCCTCAGGCAACTGATAGGGACACTAGAAAATAAGAGCAAATTTGATAGTTTAATACAAAATAAAAGGGATAATAATTAATATTAAAATTCAATAAGACAGGATGTAGAATTATACAGTGGAACTGGAGGGGTATCAAAAAGAATTTTGCACTCCCACTTGCAGAGATAGGAGGAACTAATACTATATATGCTCTTCAAGAGACACATTTAAACCCAAATAGTAGATATAGTTGCAAAGGTTTTAAAATACTTAGGCACGATAGGAAAGAAGGCAGAGGAGGGGGTCTCGCAGTCTTGGTAAGCGACACATTTAAAATTATAGACTGGGAAGTATTTGATACAACCAACATAGAAGGTATCCAGGTAACAATAGCAAGTGAACCAAACAATCTAACAATCTTAAATGTATTCGCTAAGAATGAAATAATTAAAGATGACGAAATATTAGCCATAAGCGCCAGACTAGGCCCCAAAACAGTCATAGTAGGCGATTTTAATTCCCATCATTATGCTTGGGGTGGACAACATGCGGACAATGCAGGAAAGCGTCTACTTGATTTTATAGAAAACAACGACCTGCTAATACTTAACGACTGAACAGCAACTAGAATCAATCATCCGATTGCCTGAAGGCGAACTTACAGACATATCGGTAACCTCACACGACAATGTGTGTAAAATGTTACAAATTATTACTTTCGCTAAAGTAATTGTAGTGGTTTTGATGGTATTGTATGGGGGTGATGGTACTACGTGTGATGCATGAGGTCAGCTGTGAAGGCTCCTGAGATAAAATGTAACTGAGAGTTGTCAGAAGGCCCTTCTCGCTACCACTACGACCTCACACTTATTTTTTTTTTTTTTTTCTAATGAATGTGGCTACGTTAAATGTCTAGGTTAATGATATGTAATGTGGTGTGATAGTTTATAGACACACACACAGATATTTACTAAGTCTAATAATATTAACAAATGTTATAATACACTGAACTAACTCAAGTGTGTAAAATTTTTGATAGAAATTTTTTACATTTATTTTGTTCTGGATCAAGTTTTATTTTGACCAGAACTTATAAAAGATTTAGAAATTATGAAAGAAATGCATGGAATATTACATAATAAATGCAAGAGTGTACATATGTAAGTACTAGACTATTTAGTTTTATTAATGTTTATACTAGTCATCTAATTGGGAGGATAGTTAATGGTTGTGCTGTTGGGGTGGCCTCATCACTCCAGTCTATATTGACTACACCTTGTCCAGAAATGGCAGGAATTTTAGGGGATTGTTAGTAACTAAATGGAGTTGGTGAATTTCCAGCAGACCAGAGGCTCACTCAACTCTGAAGATGTAGCTCTGGTGCTGAGATCTGGTGGCCCCACCTCTCCGTGCTTGGGGGCAATAATAGTCTGCTCTGACACAACGTTACTGCACGGATCCACTCTGGTAAAATCACCAACTTAGTTTACACCGCCTTGGTGACAACTGAAACTCACAGCTCTGCAATCAAAGTATTGGCTATGTGTCAAAATTCCATTCTCTAACCATGTCTGGACACAACACTACACAACAACAACACCATATAGACAGGTCAGATCTCTCTGACCATACAGCACATTTTACCATGGTGGTTTCACATCAGATAGGTCCTCCCAGACTACAGATTCTGAAATATATTTATTAGTTTCCTGCCCTAACATAGGATAGGTAATATGTTTCATTATTCTCAACACTTGATCTGTCCTTCCTAACCCTTGCTGGAGTTTATGTATATTGTTTGTCCCTAGACCCTGAACTAGGGCGGGGGGTCTAGAGCAAATCCTTACTTGTTTGTAAGGCTAGATTTCGATATGGCAGTATCAAATCACTCGAAACATTAAACAATATTCAAAATATGCAAAGAAATAATTTCAATCTTACCAGATTATGAATAAAGAACACAGAAATGCTAGCAAAACTCAGCTGAGCTGCTGGCTATAGTATGGCGTCCCTGAACTTATTTCAATTTATTTCATTTGGAAATCACCACACTTGAAATTTACTGTGTCTATCACTGGACAACTATTGAGGAATGGCAAAAAAGCTCGTCTGAGCGCGGATAATATGATTGTCTGTGGCCAATCAATGCCTTGGTTTTTTTAGATTCAAATTTCCTACACTAAAGTCATATTCAGTCATGCTTCAGTCAAGTATGGATTTTTATCTGTTAGTCTGTCCGTCTCTACTTGCGTTTTCACAAAAACGTACTTGTTTTTTGAACCAACCTATTCGTCCCCTCTACACTTTTTGTCTGTAAAGTTATTTTTAGCCACAGCTTCCACCAATTCCCCTTCTCTTTCATTCTAACTAGATTTGGACACTTGAGTCTTCAAGGTCGCGATTTTTGTGCAAATAGGGACTTGTGTGATTCAATGCAGTCTTTTGCTGATGTGAACAACAGTCTTTTGTCATTATCTTCATTATTAGCTATCCGTCTGTATAATTAAAAGCATATTATTTCACTGCTCAGAATGGGCCATCCGGCCAGCTAATTTTTATATTCCTAACATTAATATTAAGAAAAAGTTACTTTTTGAATTTTGTAATATTTCAAGCATCTGCGTTTAGCCGCTGAATTCAAATCAAAGGCTTGGTATCGCAAAAGCGTCCAATAAATGACTGTGGCGTATCATATCCAAGGTCCCTTCTGTCGAATTCCTTACTTTATGTCAACTTGGGGGGGGGGGGGGGGGGTGACTTTTCCTCCTTGCCCCACCAATTTGCGTCCATTAACCTCGCTAGTTCAAGTACGCGTTCAGTCAGATTTTTGTCTTTTGATCCTCGTTCCGTTTTGCCTTCAAGTCTAACACCTGATGACCCGCGGCGCGGGCGATCATGTATTCCAGCAGCTTACGCATTGGTTTTTATCCTTACATTTTATTCTTTGGAGATATTTTTACGTTGTATCACTTGTTAATTTTATGACACATCTCCCCACTTGAAAACATGCCTACGGCAAGTTCTAAAACCAGTGATACACATAGATAAAATCTCTCCTCACGTCTGCCACTACTCTAATTTTGATCACAGGGGTGCCGACTGAGGAAATCTGCACCGACATTCAATTTGCCTGGGATATATTGGATACTAAACTGATAAGGTTGAAGCAATAAAGACCTCCTCAGCAATCTTGCGTTTTCATGCTTAGCCTGAGATAAGAATACGAGAGGCTGATGATCCGTCTCGACCACAAAAGTCCTACCATACAGATAGATTTGAAACTTCTTTATTGCCCAGATTAACGCTAAACATTCTTTTTCGCTTGTGGAGTATCCTTGTTCCGCCTTATTCAATTTGCGGCTTGCATAAGCGACTGGTTTCAGTTCCCCATCAGGTGAAGATGATCTTTGCAACAAAGCCCCTCCGAGTCCTACATTACTTGCATCGGTTCTTAAGACAAAGTCCTGTGTCAAATCAGGCAGTTTGAGAATAGGCTTGCTAGTGAGTTTTTCCTTTAACTCTTGGAACGCTAGTTCACATTGTGCAGTCCAAATAATTTTATCTGGAAGTCCCTTGCGAGTCAGATCAGTCAGAGGAGCACAAATAGCGTTAAAATTTTTGATGTATTTCTGATAAAATCCGCATAACGACACGAATGATCGCACGTCTTTTTTTGTTTGTGGTCTAGGTGCTCTCTGCAGTTTTTCCAAGTTCTTAGGATCAGGGGTCATGTTACCCTGATATACAGTGTGTCCCAAGAATTCCAACTCTTTGCATCCAATACAACATTTTGTTGGCCTAGCAGTTAAGTTCGCCTCCCGAAGTCTATTAAATAACATCTCTAGAGCTTCAATGTGTTCTTCAAATGTCTCTGTGGCGACGAGAATATCATCCATGAAATTCGTGATACATGGGTTATTCAGGGGATCCAACAATTTGCGCATCATCCTTGAAAACACACTCGGAGCATTTTTCAGTCCGAAGGGTAGCATATTGAATTCATAATGTCCATCCGAAGTGCTAAAAGCCAAATAAGGTCTCACTTCCGGCTTCACTGGGATCTGGTAATAGCCTTTACTAAGATCCACCTTTGAAAAGTATTTTGCCTTGTTCAGTCTGGCAAATAACTGTTTTGTGTCGGGTAATGGATCCACTTGTCCTTCTGTGACAGCATTCAGTTTCCTGTAATCTATGCACAGTCTGTGTTCCCCAGACGGTTTTCTCAACAAAACGACACTAGAACTAAAAGATGATTCACTGTGCGAAATAATCCCCTCCTTCAACAAATAATCTATTTCTTCCTTCAATGCCTTCTCCTTCGCGAACGGAATAGAATAGGCTCTCATACAGATTGGGTTTGAGTCTACCAGTTTCATGTCATACTGTAGCAAATTTGTATGGCCTGGTTTATCTGTTAAAACATCTGTATGTTCCTCCAGAACCTGTTGAACTCTCTCCCTCTGATTTTTAGTCAGGTGCTTACTGACTTTTACCTGTGCTGCTGTTTCACAAGGATGTAATGGGTATTCATGTGAGGTGAGTGGTTCCTTTTGCATCTGGGTTGCAATAGCCAAGGTCAATAAGGGGGTGCTTTCCTGGAGTGGTCTGTCCAGATACTTCTTTAATAAGTTTACATGATAAACTTTCTCCTTCCCCTTTTTGTCAATTTTATAGTTTGTTCTAGACACCTTCTCTAGAACCATATATGGACCTTGCCAACCAATTTGTAATTTATTCTGGCTACCGGGTAGTAGAAGAAGCACCTTCTCTCCCACAGCTAGTTCTCGGTCCTTTGCCTTCCTATTAAAATATGCTGCATGTTTCTTCCTGGCTTGTTTCAAATTATCATTTGCCAGTTTCCATCCAGCTTTCAGACGAGTGGTCAGTTCGTTCACGTATTGATAAGATGAGGTAACAGTCTCTTCCGCCTTCTCATCTGTCCAGGTTCTTAATAGAGCTTCTAATGGACCTTTTATTGGCCTCCCAAATAGCAGAGTTGCGGGAGCCATCCCGGTTGAACTATGTGGTACCTCCCGGTACGCAAACAATGCGGCGGGCAGGAATTGATCCCACAGATCCGGTTTTTCGTGTGCCAGCTTTCTCAGGATAGAAATGAGAGTCCCGTTGAACCTCTCTACCTGGCCGTTCCCTTGTGGATGGTACGGACTACAATGAAAGTGTCTGGCTTGAAATAGTTTAAAAACCTCTTCCGTTAGTTTCCCCTTGAACTGAGATCCATTATCCGTCAAGATTTGATGCGGGAATCCTAATCGGGTAAATATTGTAAGTAGTGCCTCTGCTACATGTTTTGAATCAATTGATGGCAGGGCTACCGCCTCTCCCCACATAGAACAAGTGTCCACCAGAGTAAGGATGTAACTGTTCCTCCTCTTGGTCCGAGTGAGAGGTCCTACAATATCCACTGCAACCCTCTCAAAAGGTGTTCCCACTATGGGCATTTCCCCTAGAGTTGCAGGAGCAGTCCAGTGCTTTGGAGCTACCCTTTGACATTCTGGGCAGGATTTGACATATCTTTTTATATCCTCCGTTATCCCTGGCCAGAAGTAATGACAAGCTATACGCTGTCCTGTGGCGCTGATCCCCATGTGACCACTGAAGGGAATCGCATGCCCGAGTTCCATCACTTTATCTCTATATGAAGTGGGAAGAACCAGCTGGTTGTGACCATTTATTCCAGTTCCGGCCTTCCTGTATAATAGTTTGTTCTTCATGAAATATTCTCCCTTGCTCGGAGGTGTGTGGCATTTGGGCAATTTTTTAAAACATGGCTTGAGTGTCCTATCCTCAGTCTGCGCCTTCCTCATCTCCTCTGGATGAGCATTTATAGGTTCACCTTCTTCCTCCTTCTTCTGTGACCTGGTCTGCACTGTCGCCATGATCACAGGTTTCTCGGGATTCCCCAAGAAGACATATCTACACCCCAATATCAGAGGGTAGATTGGTTCATCTATCACTGCTGCTCTGATTTCTCCTTCCACATAGCGAGTTTTCACCGTTATCCTTGCGATGGGAAGTGTCATGAGTGGTATGTCCTTAGTCGCCCCTTGTATTTCCACTGTTTCTGTGGTATACTGACTTGGGTCCACTATGCTAGACTTCACAACTGAATCATAATCCAAACCTGTATCATAAAGGCACCTTATGGTGACCCCATTACAAATAACATCCTCACAAACTGGGGGGTGATAAGGTTCCTGTTGTCCATTAGGATTAACCTTTAATCTTTGCGTCCCCGACTTCATTGCAGCAATGTTTGAAGGTTTCCTTCTACAAAATTCGGTGTTATGGTTATCTTTCTTGCACCATTTACACCATCTTTTTCCTTGGTTCAACGGTTTTCTTTCATTGAACTTTTGGTCATTGAACTGTGAGTTTCTGTCGCGATAGTCATTTCTTGGCCGCTCAAAGTTTGTCCTACCTTTATTTCCCTGCTCTCTATTATCAAATTTATTAAATTGCTGTGGAGCTTTAAAAGTGTCTATGTGCTTCTTTTTAGCACCAATTACCTCTGCCTGGGCTGCCTGATACCTCTCAGCGACATTTAAAACCTCTCCCAACTTCTCTGCACCTTGTTCCATGAGAAATTTTCTCATGTCTGGAGCCATGGACTCTCTCAATTGCTCAATCATGATCATTTCTTTAAGACCTTGGGTCTTCCCCAGAGCAGTCCATTTCTCCAAATAGGTTTCCAGTCTAGCAGAGAATTGGTGGTATGTCTCCCCAGACAACAGTTTGGCATTTCTAAATTTCTTACGATAAAATTCACCATTCTTCTCGTACCTTAATAACAAAGCCTGCTTTAACATGTCATAATTGTCTTGGTCTTTCCTGTTCATTTTAGCAAAGACTTCATAAGAAGTACCTCTCAGTCCCTGTGATAGCTTTAAACTCCACCTCTCTCTCTCTAACCCATATGTAGTAGCTAATAACTCAAAACGTCCTAGGTACCCCTCTATGTCATCGTCTTTCTCAACAAAATGGTCTAAATGAAACCCCATAGCTGAGTTTGAGGCTCCCAGACTAGGCGTAGCATCTGAGGCAAAAGGGCTGGCACCATTTTCAGGAGCCTGGCCTTGTAACTCCAGCTCCCTTAGTCGTAATTCGTGCTCCCTTTGCAACCTTCTATCTTCTGCCTCCCTTTCGGCCTTTTTATCTTCTGCCTCCCTTTCGGCAGTCAATCTTTTTTCTTCTGCCTCCCTTTGCTGTCGTTTGTCTTCTGCCTCAATCTGCAGCCTCTTAATTTCTCTATCAGCCTCAATTTGTAACCTCTTCTCTTCAGCCAACCTTTCAGACTCTAATTTTCTTTCAGCCTCTTTTTCTAATCTCCTTTCTTCCCGTTCAATATATTTATCACATTCAGCCGTTACGTATTGAATTAAAATCTGACCATCCATTCCCATCTCCTTTGCGGTCAGCACAGCAGCTGATCTAAATTTTGCTAGCTCCGCCATACTTTCTAAACAAATCTAGCAATAAGCAAAGTAAAATTTCCAATCTCTAAAGTAATTATAATTATTCTAGACCAAAATAATTCTAATTAACTAATTAACTAACACTGGCTGTGAAGATTCACCAACTTCTAATTGCCCTTTTACTTTAAAGGGACACTTTTAATTTTAAGGGAATTTTACAATTTTGTTCCCCTAATTTTATTTCTCCCACCAGGAGATCCTTATATTACTGTTTATGCTAATTATCCCTGGACAAGACCCCAATATATGTAGTGGTTTTGATGGTATTGTATGGTGGTGATGGTACTACGTGTGATGCATGAGGTCAGCTGTGAAGGCTCCTGAGATAAAATGTAACTGAGAGTTGTCAGAAGGCCCTTCTCGCTACCACTACGACCTCACACTTATTTTTTTTTTTCTAATGAATGTGGCTACGTTAAATGTCTAGGTTAATGATATGTAATGTGGTGTGATAGTTTATAGACACACACACAGATATTTACTTAGTCTAATAATATTAACAAATGTTATAATACACTGAACTAACTCAAGTGTGTAAAATTTTTGATAGAAATTTTTTACATTTATTTTGTTCTGGATCAAGTTTTATTTTGACCAGAACTTATAAAAGATTTAGAAATTATGAAAGAAATGCATGGAATATTACATAATAAATGCAAGATTGTACATATGTAAGTACTAGACTATTTAGTTTTATTAATGTTTATACTAGTCATCTAATTGGGAGGATAGTTAATGGTTGTGCTGTTGAGGTGGCCTCATCACTCCAGTCTATATTGACTACACCTTGTCCAGAAATGGCAGGAATTTTAGGGGATTGTTAGTAACTAAATGGAGTTGGTGAATTTCCAGCAGACCAGAGGCTCACTCAACTCTGAAGATGTAGCTCTGGTGCTGAGATCTGGTGGCCCCACCTCTCCGTGCTTGGGGGCAATAATAGTCTGCTCTGACACAACGTTACTGCACGGATCCACTCTGGTAAAATCACCAACTTAGTTTACACCGCCTTGGTGACAACTGAAACTCACAGCTCTGCAATCAAAGTATTGGCTACGTGTCAAAATTCCATTCTCTAACCATGTCTGGACACAACACTACACAACAACAACACCATATAGACAGGTCAGATCTCTCTGACCATACAGCACATTTTACCATGGTGGTTTCACATCAGATAGGTCCTCCCAGACTACAGATTCTGAAATATATTTATTAGTTTCCTGCCCTAACATAGGATAGGTAATATGTTTCATTGTTCTCAACACTTGATCTGTCCTTCCTAACCCTTGCTGGAGTTTATGTATATTGTTTGTCCCTAGACCCTGAACTAGGGCGGGGGGTCTAGAGCAAATCCTTACTTGTTTGTAAGGCTAGATTTCGATATGGCAGTATCAAATCACTCGAAACATTAAACAATGTTCAAAATATGCAAAGAAATAATTTCAATCTTACCAGATTATGAATAAAGAACACAGAAATGCTAGCAAAACTCAGCTGAGCTGCTGGCTATAGTATGGCGTCCCTGAACTTATTTCAATTTATTTCATTTGGAAATCACCACACTTGAAATTTACTGGCAAAAAAGCTCGTCTGAGCGCGGATAATATGATTGTCTGTGGCCAATCAATGCCTTGGTTTTTTTAGATTCAAATTTCCTACACTAAAGTCATATTCAGTCATGCTTCAGTCAAGTATGGATTTTTATCTGTTAGTCTGTCCGTCTCTACTTGCGTTTTCACAAAAACGTACTTGTTTTTTGAACCAACCTATTCGTCCCCTCTACACTTTTTGTCTGTAAAGTTATTTTTAGCCACAGCTTCCACCAATTCCCCTTCTCTTTCATTCTAACTAGATTTGGACACTTGAGTCTTCAAGGTCGCGATTTTTGTGCAAATAGTGACTTGTGTGATTCAATGCAGTCTTTCGCTGATGTGAACAACAGTCTTTTGTCATTATCTTCATTATTAGCTATCCGTCTGTATAATTAAAAGCATATTATTTCACTGCTCAGAATGGGCCATCCGGCCAGCTAATTTTTATATTCCTAACATTAATATTAAGAAAAAGTTACTTTTTGAATTTTGTAATATTTCAAGCATCTGCGTTTAGCCGCTGAATTCAAATAAAAGGCTTCGTATCGCAAAAGCGTCCAATAAATGACTGTGGCGTATCATATCCAAGGTCCCTTCTGTCGAATTCCTTACTTTATGTCAACTTGGGGGGGGGGGGGGGGAAACGTGACTTTTCCTCCTTGCCCCACCAATTTGCGTCCATTAACCTCGCTAGTTCAAGTACGCGTTCAGTCAGATTTTTGTCTTTTGATCCTCGTTCCGTTTTGCCTTCAAGTCTAACACCTGATGACCCGCGGCGCGGGCGATCATGTATTCCAGCAGCTTACGCATTGGTTTTTATCCTTACATTTTATTCTTTGGAGATATTTTTACGTTGTATCACTTGTTAATTTTATGACAGTAATGTCTTATCTGTTGCTTGAGCACAAACAAAATCCGTCTCTTTACAACCTTGGCCGAGGCGCACCCGTGCCTTATCAGTGATTAAGCAGATTGCGCTGGGCGATGTACGTGTTAATCTGTGTACTGATGTCGGCCGCACCTGCGATTAACCAACGTGGTTGTCGATAAAGTTCTCTCAGCCGCTCCTGCAATTGTTTAGTATTATCATCCACCAGGAGTGTCAGATAAACAGACAAGACACAATACACTGAAAGTAGTGAACGAATGTAGATACTAAATATCTGCTACTTAGCAGAGAAAGAAGGAAAGTAAGTGCGACAATTGAAAGCACTCAATAAAATCCGTACCACAAATGTACCGATTCCTGCCGTAGTGAAACAGGGATAAGAAAGAAGAAGGTTTCGCCATAATCCATTCTGTGACAAAGGAAAACCATGCATCGATACCAGGACGATGTCAGACCCTGTCATGATCACTCAATTTACCGCAACCTTCAAGAAAGTACTCAGTAGCTCACAGCATGGTGACACTGTTACAGAGAACTGGGAGCACCTGCAGGAACACCATTCAAAATACTGCACTTGCCACCTTTGGTAAGAAAACAGCAAAGTCAAATGACTGGTTTCATGCTTCATCAGATGTTATGACACCTGTCATTGAAGCTAAGCGCAGTGCTGCGATTGAATACAAACGTTCACCGATTGCTAGAACCCTACAGATCCTGAAGGATACTAGAAGCAAAGTTCAACAAACTGCTCGACGTTGTGCAAATTACTGTTTGCTCCAGCTCAGTTAGAGTATCCAGACCGCAGCACAAACAGGCAACACTAGACAAATGAATGAAGGTATAAAGAAAGCCCTTGGTCCATGTAGTGGATTTGATGGTATTGTATGATTGTGATATTACCTAGTGTGATGCATGAGGTCAGCTGTGAAGGCTCCTGAGATAAATGTAGCTGTGAATTTACAGAAGGCCCTTCTTGCTACCACTTACGACCTCACACATATCTTTTTACTAATGAATGTGGCTACGTTAAAATTCTAGGGTACTGATATGTAATGTGTTGTGGTAGTTTACATACACACACACAGATATTTAATAAGTCTAATAATATTAATAAAATGTTATAACACACTGAACTAACTCAAGCTGTGTAAAATTTTGATAGTAAATTTTCTTTAAGTTTATTTGTTCTGAACCAAGGTTTTATTTTGGTCAGTACATATGAAAGGTTTTGAAATTATGAATAAACTGCATGAATATATGGCATAATCACTGAAAGGTGTGTACATATGTATTTTACAAGACTAGTTAATATTACTACTGTTTATAGTTGTAATTTATCTGGGAGAACGATTAATGGATGTGCTGTTGGGGTGGCCTCATCACTCCCTGTCTATGGCTACTAAACAGTGTCCATTTATTGATGGGAATATAGTTGGTGTGTTAGAAAATAAGTTGGTAAATGTCCAGCCGGCCAGACGCTCACGTATCTTGAATGAGTAGTTCTGGTGCTGGAATCTGGTGGCCCCCACCTCTCCGTGCTTGGGGGCAATATAAGGCTGCTCTGCCAAAATATTAGACTGCACGGGTCCACTCTTATATTTTCAACATAGCATTTGACACCACTTTGGTGCCAAATAAAAACTCACAGTTCTGAAATAAAAGTATTTGGTCATGTGTCAGAACTCTACCTCCTGAGCCACTTCTACACTCAACACTACACAACAACACCACATAGACGGGGTCAGATCTCTCTGACCATACAGCACATCTTACCAAGTTGGTTTCACATAGGATAAGTTCCCCCAGACTACATATTCTGAAATATGTTCATTAGCTTCCTGCCATTGAATAGGATAGGTGATATGTTCCACTGATCTCAACACTTGATCCGCCCTTCATAATCCTTGCTGGCGTTTATGTATTTTGTTTGTCTCTAGACCCTGAACTGGGGCTGGGGATCTAGAGCGAATCCTGACTTGTTGTAAGGGATAGATTATGATATGGCAGTATCAAATCACTCGAAACATTAAACAATATTAAAATATACAAAGAAGTACTTTCAGTCTTACCAGAATTATGAATAGTGAACACAGTTATATGCTAGCAAAACTCAGCTGAGCTGCTGGCTCTAGTATGGCGTCCCTCTAAATATTGCAATTAGCTTTTGGGGAAATACACCACTGAAGAATTTCTGTGTCTACTACTGGACAGCTTATGATGAATGGCAAAGATGCGCGTCTGAGCGCCGATAATATGTTTATCTGTGGCCAATCACCGCCTTTTTTCCTTTTCAAATTCAAACCTCCTACCAAAAGTCAATTCAGTCATACCTCAGTCAAGTATGTATTATTGTCTGTTGGTCCGTCTGTCTCTACTTGCGTTTCACACAAAAAACACACTTGTTTTTTGAACCAACTCTGCCGTCCCCTACACAATTTTGCCTTTAAAGTTATTTTTAGCCACAATTCTCCACCAATTCCCCTTCTCTTTCCTTCCAACTAGATTTTAGCACTTGAGTCTCAAGGCCGCAATTTTTTGAAAATTAGTGACATTTTTTGTTTCAATGCAATCGCTCGCTGATATGAACAACACAGTCTTTTGTCAATATCTTCATTATTATCTATCCGTCTGTATAAATGAAAGCATATTATTTCACTGCTCAAGATGGGCCATCAGGCCAGCTAGGTTTTATATTCCTAACATTATTATTAAGAAAAAGTTACTTTTCAAGGTTAGTTGGTTTTTTGAAATATTTTCGAGCATCTTCTGTAATGCGTTTGCCGCTGAATTCAAATAAACGGACTAAGTTATCGCAAAAGCGTCCAAGAAATGACTGTTGCGTATAATAGCTAAGGTTCCTTTTGTCGATTTCTTTACCTTGTGTCAACTTGGGGACGTGAATTTTTTCCCTTTCCCCACCAATTGCGTCTTTTTAGCCTTGCTAGTTTCAAGCACGTGTTCAGTCTTATTTTTTCCTTTTGATCTCCGTTCTCATCCCGTCCCAAGGGTAAACGTTTTGCCTTCACGTCTAACAAGTTAGTTTCCATGGCGGGTGGTGACCCGCGGCGTGGGCGATCATGTCTTCTAGTAGCTTACGCATTATTTTTATCCCTACATTTTATCTTTGGAGATATTTTAACGTTGTATCACGGTTAATTTTATCACAGTCCATAATAAAAAAAAGTAAGACGGCACCACTACAAACCATCAGTGGAGAGAAGCTAACCGATAAGGGTAAGCAGGTGGAGGTGGGTCGAGCACTACTCTGAGCTTTACGCTAGAAAAAATACCGTCACGCCTGCAGCCCTTGATGCTGCCACATGTCTGCCAACTATGCAGGACCTGGATGCTGAACCAACATTAGAGAAACTCAGCAAGGCCATTGTTAGCTTGGCCTCTGGCAAAGCACCAGGCAGTGACGGGATTCCTCTTGATTTAATCAAATGCTGTAAGAGCACGCTATTAACTCCTCTGCATATGGTGCTGCGCCAGTGCTGGGAAGAGACAATTATTCCGCAAGACATGCGAGATGCGAAGATTGTAACACTGTATTAAAAAATGGAGATAGAAGTGATTGCAATAACTACAGAGGCATCTCTCTTCTTAGTATTGTTGGTAAGGTTTTTGCCAGTCATTTTAATGCGACTACACAATTTAGCTGAGCGCATATATCCAGAATCTCATTGTGGATTCCGAGCTGGTAGATCAACAACAGACATGATCTTTTCTCTCAGCCAGCTTCAGGAAAATTCAAGAGAGCAGAAACGGCCTTTATATATCGCCTTGATAGACCTCACAAAAGCGTTTGACCTGGTTAGTAGGGATGGACTCTTCAAAATCCTCCTGAAAATAGGCTGCCCTTCTAAAATGCTGGAAATGATAAAGTCATTCCATGACGACATGAAGGGAACAGTCCAATATGCTGGAAGCACGTCACAGCCCTTTGACATACGCAGTGGCGTTAAACAAGGCTATATTCTGGCTCCAACCTTCTTCGGGATCTTCTTTGTCTTACTCTTGAAACATGCATTCAGAGATGCAACTGAAGAAATATACCTTCACACTACGTCAGATGGCCGTCTGTTTAATCTCGCAAGGCTAACGCCAAAAACAAAAATCAGAAGGGTCACTATAAGAGACTTGTTTTTCGCTGATGACGCTGCAGTCGTCACTCAAAGTCAACAGGAGAAAACGTCGAAAGGAACACCATGAAAATAAGCATCCTTATGTGTAATAAAAGGAGCTCCAGAGCTTGATGAATCGCTTCACCCAAGAATGCAAGGACTTTAGCCTCACAATAAGTCTAAAGAAAACAAATGTGCTCAGTCAGGATGTGGGTGCTGCACCAGTTATCACTATCGATAACTATGAATTGGCAGTGGTGCACCACTTCACATACCTGGGATCTACTATCAATGACACGCTCTCTCTGGACACAGAAATTGACAACCGCATTGATAAAGCTGCAGCTACCTTTGCCCGCCTCACATCGCATGTTTGGGGAAACTCCAAACTCACAATTAAGACCAAAGCTGAGGTATATAACTTCAGCATCACCAGTACACTTCTATATGGTAGCGAGACACGGACAACCAATGCTAAGCAAGAAAGAAGGCTCAATACCTTCCATCTACTGTGTCTTCACAACATCCTCGGCATTTTGTGGAAAGATAAAGTGACAAATGTCGAGGTGTTGTCACGTGCTGGCCTTCAAAGCATGTATACACTGCTTAGACAGCGCAGACTACGCTGGCTTGGCCATGTCCGCCGCATGGAAGATGGTCGCATCCCGAAAGATAACTTCTATGGACAACTGGCAGATGGCAAAAGAACAATTGGGCTCAAAGATGTGTGCAAGAGAGACATGAGGGCACTGGACATAAATCCAGCAACCTGGGAGGATGAAGCTGCCAATCGCACCAAGTGGCGATGCTATTTTCGGCGCCACCTCAGTTTGGGCGAAAAGAAGCTCACGCAACAAGCAGAAGAGAGGAGAAAACGTCGAAAGGAACACCATGAAAATAAGCAGCTGAGGGCTTTCACCTCAGGGGCGCATTCCCATAGTTCGTTATGACTGAAGGGGCTATTATAACTAGTGCAACATCAACATCCTGACCCAGCGCATTAATTTTCTTTAGACTTATCGTGTGGCTAAAGTTCTTGCATGCTTGGGAGAAGCGATTCATCAAGGTCTTTAACTCTTATTGACTGCAGCGTCATCGGCGAACAACAAGTCTCGTACAGTGATCTTTCTGATTTTTGTTTTTGCCTTCGGCCTTACGAGGTTAAACAGTCGGCCCTCTTGCCTAGAGTTGGAGTTCACCCATCCGTGACTTTAACCTACCCGTCTATTCTGTGTTATTCGTCTTCCACTACACATTACTGAACACAAGTATTTCGGCCTTTATTTGGTCTGTCTTGCTGATAAGAAAGTTATATTAGTGATTGCGTCTTTAAACTGTCTGGGTCGTCCACGGGTTCTACACACTATAGTTGTGTGAGTGTCCTGAGAATGACTTTAGCCAATAATGCACTTTTATGGGGGGTGCAGAATTGGCTGAGCGTCTTTTCACGATGTACTGTCATAGCAAGGCGATGGCGCCGTTTGGTTGGTTCTAGGTTCGATTCACGGTAAGCCTATCACTTATAATTTCTTTTCTGTTGTCTAGTCATCCTTTATGTCCAACGAGTACCTGTTAATTACCTTTATTTATTTATTTACGAATTTATCTAGTGTTGGAGGCATATTCCTTCAGTTCCATCTCCGAATGCATGTTTCAAGAGCAAGGCAAAGAAAATCCTGAAGGGGGTCGGAGCTAGGACGCAGCCTTGTTTGACGCTACTGTTTATGTCAAAGGACAGTGATGTGTTTCCAGCCAATTCAGACGCACACACAAATTTGGCTTCTAGAATTCCATTTGCTACTTTTAAATTGGTTTCTTGCTACTTTACTTGAAAATATCTGGCAACCCTGATACAGGCAATAGTAACTACTTCCGGGTTATATAATCTATCGAGACGAACATAATTTCGTTTTGTCGAGGGAAAAAAAATTAAGTATAGTACCTCAAATATGGACAACAGAGAAATGACACGCCCTCTTGTACAAGCGCCAATGGAATCACCTTTAAATTTGGTAAGAAAAGCTATTCCGTTATTGATATACTAGATCACAAGTTTCACACTGGCCTGAGAATGAGAGTAAGAAATACTGAGCGAATAAAGTAGCCTACAATAGATTGAAATGAAGAAGAGCGGGACATGTTCTTCGATGTCATCCAATTTAGTTGCCCACGTCATTAGTTTTAGGATGCCTAGAAACCCCATCAGCAAGGAGTTAAGAAAATAAACCCTCATATTATATGGACTTCACCTACTATTAGGGATCCTTGTGTCCAAGGCACTGGTGAGGAAAATCACATCATGCGAGATGAAATGCTTGAGAAGAGCCATTAGCCTAATGTTATCAGGAGACAGAATGAAAAATATCAGAAAAATTATAGAAACTACTGCCTGCATCAAATATGTAAAGAGACAGAACATAAACTGATTCTGCCATCTAATGTGAATAGAGTACAATCAGAAGCCAGTACTCACCTATAATAGTAGAAGATGTGTTTTCAGGGCATGTGGAAGACCAAGATATGATTATATGTAGTTACACTCTAGAAGCTGTTTAAGCTTGGTGTTGTTTACATGTATGTTAAGTGGACCTTATATATATATATATATATATATATATATATATATATATATATATATATATATATATATATATATATATATATATATATATATATATCATCATCATGTGACGTATTCTTTCCAGAACGTTGTCTCCATTACAGCTGCTCTGAACGCATCACGATTCTGGGCAAGTCAACCTGCATCAGCCAAAGACAAGTTCAGACTCTCTGTGATGTCCTGGGTCCACCGTCGTCTAGGTCGACCCCTTCCCCTTTTTTCAGGGACCATGCCTTCCATCACTGTTTTTTCCAGGCTATTATGTCTTTTTATATGACCGAAAAATTTCAGCTTCCTTATTGCGATGGTATTTAGGAGCCAATGTTCCTGTACGTTTAGTGAGTGCAGTACTTCTCTGTTGGTCTTTTTTTCTGTCCAGGGTATTCTCAACATCCTTCTGTAGCATTTCATTTCAAATGATGTAATCTTTTTTGCAACTGTTTTATTGAGTGTCCAAGTCTCGCAGCCGTATGTTGCCACAGGGAATATACATGCTCTGATCAGTTGTAACTTTGTTTCTTTGCTTGTGCCTTGCCATAGGTTTTTCATCTGTATTAGTTTATGTGAAGCAATTGCAAGTCTTCTTTTAATTTCTACTGCACAGTCGCCAGAGCTGTTGATGATTGATCCTAAGTATTCGAATTCATTAACACTTTCCAGTTCTTCGTTATCAATTTCAATTTCTGGTTTGGTCTTTACTTTGTCTGTTGTCAATACTTTAGTCTTCTTGGTGTTTAGGTATAGATTCTGGGCCTCGCTGTGTTTTTTGGTGGACAGAAGTAATTGTTCAAGTCCTTCTGGGTTGGTCGATAGGAGGACTGTGTCGTCAGCATATCTGATTTCCGGGATCTGGTACCCGCCGATGTTAAATGAGTCAAACTCTGTGTGTTCTTGGTCATCTCTTACATTTCTCATGATATTTTCGGCATAAATGTTAAACAGGTAAGGGGAAAGGGTACAGCCTTGTCTTACTCCTTTCTGTACTTCAAACCATTCTGATGTTTCCCCCTCTATTCTTATGGCTGCCTGTTGTTCTTGGTACTGCAGTGCGAATATTTGGTTCCCCCACTCCAGTTCAGCTCATGTATGGCTCCTCGAGTCTGCTTGTGTACGGCAGCGCCACCCCCCGGGCAACGGCTTTGACTGGCTGGCAGAACTACATGAGTAAATTGAAAAAGGGAGGTCCCCCTTAAACAGTACACACAACTGCTGGCCGAATGGGCGGATGATCAATAATATTTTGACAACGGCTTCTAGGGCAGGAGTTGGAAAGGCCTGGTATCGGGCTGAGGGCGCACCATGGACTGTAATGGTAAGCGGCCAGAACCATCCAGAAAGCAATGGCAAACTACTGGATGTACAATGCCAAGAAATCCATAATGGCTAATCTGGCTAATGGCTAATATATATATATATATATATATATATATATATATATATATATATATATATATATATATATATATATATATATATATATATATATATATATATATGTGTATATGAATGACTGATACTACTTCTTACAAAGTTTGCTAATTTCAAACTGAGAACTGGCCACTGCTGAATAGAACATCATTTATTCAACAAATAACAACTTGGATATCTTCCCCACATGGACACATGCCTGTCTGTCGAAGTTGTTATATATTCTTGTCTAACCAAGAATGCTGGCTCCACAACAGGAGCAGATTTACAGCTTTCAGTGTCCACTTTTTTAGTGAGAGAAAGTATGAGACAAACCACTGGCATAATGATGAGAAATAGATGTGGTTATATGACAGCAAACAACAGCAACTAAAATTGAACGACTATCATAAACAGAAAGTGGTAGACACAAAAGAAGAAATGAACTGCACTGCTAAAAAGCACAGTTTATGTCATAACAGTGAAAAGATCTCTCTAAAAGTGAATGTCTGTTTATATCTCACCTGTCAGTAAATTTATATCTCACTTGTTAGTAAATTATACATCCATACCTGTCAACCTCCTGTGACAAAATCCTGTACGCCAGACCAGTAAAAACCTTACAAACACCCTTAAAACTTTACAAAAATATATTTAAAGGCGATACAGTTTTAAAAAGACAAATGACATATAGGGCCTACTAGTTAATTTAACATTTGAAATAGTGCGATATAAAACAAACTAATAAAGTTTCATGCTGTTCTTTATATGTATTAGAAATACTGCAAGTGATAATCATTTAAAATGGGTGTTATATCCTTTAAAGTTATCACAGCCTTCATAACATGGTGATGTTTGTGTTAGTTTTGTAAAATGCACCAGACAATCAATAACTTTATAACAGAAGTCAGATTATAACAGTTGTGATGACGATAATGATGATATAGAGATATATAGATATATATATATATGATAGGAAACTCTATTCAGAGCGATACAACAGGAGGCAATCTGATCATCTACCTTCGCCTGTTTCTTGTAACACCACCGTCCTTTCACCAATACGATGTAAAACTCGATGTATTGCAGACTTAGAAAAATTACAGGGTGTTTCCTATACCGCAGGTGGGGCTAGATTTTACTGTAATGAGTTCCATAGCCCTGATGTGTGTCGTTTATTATAAAGTTCCGGAGAAGGTCTCCGTGGCCAAAGTAGACACTAGGGGTAGTCATACAACACGAATCAGCATAACTGCAGTGAGCTGACAAACACCTCCTTCACACTTTCACAAATATGTAGTTTATTATACTTGACACAAAGCTCCATGAAATCAGTTCTCGCCCAAAGGCTAATACAGTAATTAGTAGTAGTCCAATCCGTTCACTATCATACGCTGGTCAATGGCAATCATACAAACTTTATATATCACCGTCCACTGGACATCTTCATGAATAGATATATATATCCTGACTATAATAAACCAGGGACACCTCAGCTAAGTATATTGATGTCCTGGTGATGGAATCATGACGGAAAAACACAGTATGCTGCAGGAGCTCAATACATATATGTCCGCTCACTTTCAAACACAAGCCGCATCTCTTTTTCAGACGATCACCTCGAGGTGTTGTCACGTGCTGGCCTTCAAAGTATGTATACGCTTCTTAGACAGCGCAGACTTCGCTGGCTTGGCCATGTTCGCCGCATGGAAGATGGTCGCATCCCAAAAGATATCTTCTACGGACAATTAGCAGATGGCAAGAGAACAGTTGGGCGACCACAGCTGAGGTTCAAAGATGTGTGCAAGAGAGATATGAGGGCACTGGACATGGATCCAGCAAAATGGGAGGATGAAGCTGCTGATTGCACTAAGTGGCGATGCTATTTACGGCGCCACCTCAGATTGGGCGAAGAGAGGCTCACACAAGAAGCAGAGGTGAGGAGAAAACGTCGAAAGGAGCACCAGGAAAATAAGCAGCTGAGGGCTGCCACCTCAGGGGCGCATTCCCATAGTCAGTTATGACTGAAGGGGCTCTTACCTTACCTTACCTTACCTTACCTCACTTCTGCTTCAAAGTTCGCATCCGCCTTTCCACCATATCGGCATGATGTCACTTACTTTATTAACTCTTACTATACGGGAGCTAAAACCGCGTTTTTACGCGCTAGTTTAGCTATCGTTACCGTCGCGCGCCACTTGAACTGGCGAGCCGTAAAATTGGTACTAAACCCGCGCCACTTCACGGGGCTTGCAGGATACTAAGAGTTAATAATTAAGTTCGTACAAAATTATCAGAAAAGGAGCCCTGTCGAGCCAACTATTATACCGACATAATCGTTATGAATTTTAATCATAACAGGCCCATTGCGGTTGTTCCACAGCCAGCATGATGCCCTTTCCGCAGTTTCACAAAGCTTCTTCAGTGCCCTTGTTCTCGACTGTCCTCTCAGACCCAACAGTTTCAATAAATCATACACTGACGCAGCCATGAGCCCTCTTGCACCCACCTCAATAGCCATGACCCTTGCAGTGAACCCATCCGTGGCCAGATCACTATACTTTGCCGCTTTGAACGAATAATGCTCGTCCAATCTGGATTCAAATGGCACGGTCAGTTCAATCATTATAACCTGCTGCGATGATGAAGAATGCAGCACTATATC
This sequence comes from Oreohelix idahoensis, assembly GCA_024509875.1. NCBI lineage: Eukaryota > Metazoa > Mollusca > Gastropoda > Stylommatophora > Oreohelicidae > Oreohelix > Oreohelix idahoensis. Next base: position 206,380 of record JAMPIV010017012.1, on the reverse strand, counting down.
TGGCCGTCTTCGAGATTTTCTGATACTCTCTGGATATGCCCCTTGTCCATGTAGGTCTACCGCCATCTCCCAGTCATTTGCATAGTCAAGAAGAGATGGTAAATTGCTACCTGTTTTACATGTTTGGGGTGTACTGACTTTCCTGCTCTCAGAAAGTATGTATTTTCGGTGCTCGGCCTGACTTTGCTATTCGCCTTCATCCTTGCCAGGTCTATTGTCGCAGCCAGCTTACTTAGCACTTTGTTGTGGCACTATGTGTATCGCCCTTGCTTTAATGCCACCTTGCAGGCTGAAAGCATGTGTTCAAGTGTCTGCCTTTCCTGGTATATTCAGGCGTACTAACATCCTCTGGGCCTGATCTTCATCTGATGTCAGAATTGTTGTGTCATCCATGAATGCTCTGAGTGGTGGCATGTGACACATTCCACTGAGCTTTGGACCTATAGCCATTCCTTCAGCCGCATTGAGGATCACCTGCATAGCCAACATGAATAGTGTCGGAGAGATGGTACATCCCATCGCAATTCCAACTTCAAGGCCAATCCACTTTGTTGTGTACTCTCTGGTTGAAAATCTGACAGAGAACACTGCGAAATACAGCTTTAGCATTGCTGCATTCTCTTGTGGAGCATGATACATTTCTAGGGCCTGCCACATCATCTGGTCTTCTCTTCGTCATGGACGGACGTGTTTTTGATCTGCTCTCACATTTCGCAGCATTAACGCAGGAAGTTTAAGTCACATTCCGTGGATTTTTATATCAGTATATTGGTTATTAGACGGTGACATTTTTAAACATGATATTGTGTTAATGTAATGTGTAACATTTTATAGAATACCGTTGAAATGTGTATCAGTTTTTTCTCTATGTTATTGGAGGATATTTTCAACAATGACTACATGACTCATCCGAATGTGACCTTCGCCAAAGCAAGAGGTCAGTTGTTGGTCAAGCGTTGCGTTCAAGCATCATAAAATTTTCCCAGTATACAATGTTCCTCACCGATAACAAAACCCCCTGTGGAATGTAACAATGTCATGCTTGGAAGAAGGCGTTAGTTCGCAGCTAACAGTTGGCCCCAGGGACGCTCGTTTAAGACCAACGACCATAAAAAACTATGCTTTGAACAAAGAGAGGGCTATTCAGGTAAAACTTAAAGGTTGTAGAACCGGGTCCGGTATAACCTTGAAGCTATCAAGTCTTGGAAAATGTGTAACTATAACATTCCAGAACACCTTTCAGTACGAGGCATTTCGTTTCATTGTCATTAAATTCTACGAAACAGGACTTGTAGAGTCAAGAACAGACATAAATGGTGCACTAGTAGAAGACGTTATAACAACACCACTTCTCAAAGTTCACCTTTATCACACTAAGAACAAAATTATGGCCCAGGGGACTGCTGCAGCTATCGAATCATGGCTAGAAACAGAATTTGAAGAATTAAAAGAATCTGCAAAAATTGTAACTGATGTTGAGTTAGAAAACACTAAAATGGACTCCGCTGTTTCTATGCCCCACTTGGCAGTAGACACAATGATTCCAGGCATAAGTGACTTTACTACCGACAACAACATTCTCAACATCAGCTGCAACCCAATATCTTACAGTGAATCAGAAATTCTACCTTCTGCAGTATTGGATACAATAACAGACACCCCTACAATTTCTAAACCTATGTTGGCCATCGAATACCCCATGGACCATGAAAATATACGAAAAGCTGAAACTGTATCTCTTGAGCAACAAAAAGAAGACACCACGAAGTTACCTGTGTCGTGCTGCCAGGAGCTAATGCAAAATATGGAGGACACGCTACGAAGTTTAATTGGTGATCTCATGTCTAGTATACAGACATCGCTCAAGGCTGAAAACGAACTTCTTAAAAGGGAGATAGTATCTCTGAGGGAAGACAATTCTAGCATGAAGGACATCATCGAAAAACTGCAGAGAGACTTCTCACTCTATAAGATAAGACAACCAGATCATCCTCAAACAATAGTAGAAGATTGCGAAGAATCCATACATAAAAATACGCCAAATCAGCAAAAAGGTCACCACCAAAGTGTACACAAAAAACACGAAGAGACACTCACAAACACAACATATCCCATTGGAGTCAAAATTACCAACAGATTTCAAGTTCTTGAGGATTGTTCAACAGAAAATGAGCAGGTATCAGCATCCCTACCAGACAACGTTCCAGTGCCCGAAAACCAAATTCACAAATCTCAGAGCCATCACGACAGTCCACAAAAAGAACACCACAAAAGGCAGCAGCATCAATCTAATAGAAAAACAAAGTGAAGAAATACGTAGTGACGTTACACATATTGTAATTGGTGACTCCCTCTTGAAGGGTATTTATTGTGAAAGAATGTCCACTACAAGAGAAGACATCGTTTCAGTTATGACAGTGCCGGGGGCTGGTATTAAAAGACTACTGGACATAATTAATAAGTTCGATATTAATCACAAGATAACAAAAACAACACTACACGTAGGAATTAATGATATCATGAATGAGCAGAGCCTAAACCCCTCAGGATTGGTGGCTACAATAAAACAAAAATTTCCCAAAGCCTCCATCTTTATTTCATCAATCATACCACCATGCTATGGGTTTCAGCGTCGCACAGCTGACACTTACAACACAAAACTACAGAACTATTGTAAACAAAACGGCCTTGGCTTCATCAACAATACTCCATTCTTTACATCTAACTCAGGAGCACCTAAGAAACGACTCTACAGAGATCAAATTCACACATCCACACTGGGAAGCAGCATCCTGGCCAAAAACATAAAATATCCAGAAAGGACACAACAAGACAGCTCAACCCATATAGAGAATGCAACGAAATCTACTGAGACATCAACCTATAATTACAACACATCACAAACCCCACCTACCCCTCAAAGAAGCACACCTATTGCAAGCAGGCAGCCTTCCAGCTATCACAACGCCACTTTCAATCAGGAAGCCGAATCTTATGATACCATGTTTCCCCCATTAGTCACAAGGCAGCCCCACTCAGGTACCTCTACCAACAGTATTCCAATGTCCCAGGCTCAGAATACTCCTACCAACACTACAACAAGGACGGAAGAAATCAGAGATCACCATGCTTCCTCCCCTAGTTCTTATTATCGTCCTCAGTGGAACCCTGAACTTGTCTATCTGATGCAATTCAGCCCTGCGTCACTTAGACAAGCATTAATGATGTCTGCCCAAAGTCACCCCTATTATCTGCACGGCAGAGACGTCAGTTATTGACCAACAAACACTTTGCTTCACTAAATCTCTGTTACTACAGCCTTCACTCCATTTGAACATTTGTTGATTTTTTAATACAACGGTAATAATCAGAACTTTTAATAGTTTATCGGTTAATATCCTCTAAAAAATTTTTCTTTGGTTACTTATTTCGTTACAATTTAAATTTCTTATTATCACGCGTAGCTTCAATTTGTTAGAATTTTCGGTGTTAAGGTGTGAAGTGTTGTATACTTGTCTGACTTGTGACTATTAATAATAATAATAATAAATTCTTTAAGCACCAAACACGGCGCATAAGGCAGAAACCAGTGCTCTCCAGGTTGTTCGTTGTGACGCCACTCCTCTTAGCTCTTGCACATTATTTAGGCCCAACGTTCTTCCTTCTCTTATTATTGTTCTTCTGAGTGTTTCTTTTGGTCTTCCTCTTTTCCTCTTACCCTCAGGAACCCAATTGAGCGCCTGTAGTGGTATTCTGTTGTTTTGCATTCGTAGGACATGACCGATATAAGACCATCGTCTTTTCCTTATATAGTCGGAGACATATTTCTGCCTAGAGTCTTCTCTTATTTGTCGATTAGTCTTGAATTCTTTCCAACTGATGTTCATGAGTTTTCTAAGACATTTGTTCTCGAATGTATTCAGCTTGTTCTCCAATGATTTTGTTATTTTCCAACTCTCACAGCCGTATGTTAACACTGAGATAACATTTGAATTAAACAGACGAAGCTTGGTATGTATATTCAATGATCGTAATTTCCAAATGTTAGCCTGGTTCTGTTTCGGTAACAATAGCTTGTTTTACGATAGTGAATTGTTAACATATTTGTGACTATTAAGTATTATTAATTTCTTCCATCTCTCGTTTAACTTTACTTTGTTGCGTTGAGCAGTTCTGGTGTGATATGTTGTATGCCTGATTGTTTTGTGACAATTTTCATATACTCAGTTGAAATTGTTTTTTATTAGTTGTATTAATTATTTTAATATTGTATTTTCTGCAATTTCTCATTTCTTGAATTCCACTTCCTTGGTAAAGTATTAATTCGTAAAAATATTTTGCGCTTTTTTGTGTGCATAACTGTTTTTTAACTTGTAATTTTTTATTTTATTTTTTATTTTTTTTTAAATATATATTTCTTTTTACTATACAAACATGGCTGGTAATTATGTACCGTGGCTTCACAAGGATGGTCTACGACTTGGTCATCTGAATATTTACCATCTTCTAGGTAAACTCCCCGAACTTACATACATTCTAAGTAATAATTTTCACATTTTTGGACTTTCAGAAAGTCGCCTAAATGACAGAATAACAGACGATGACATTGCGTTAAATGGTTTTAAAACTATTCGGCGAGACGCAAGCAAAAAACAAGAGACAGGTATAACAGTTTATATTTCCACTTCCCTTAATTTTCGCCGCAGAAACGACTTAGAGACAGCAGAGATAGAATGTGTATGGTTGGAAATAAAGCTACCGAATCAGGGCCCATTTCTGGTGGGATATCTTTATCGAAATCCTAGTGCAGGACCTATATGGTACGAAGATTTCACCATAATGATGGACAATGTATTTGCCACAGTCAAGGAGGTTGTTCTTCTTGGTGATTTCAACATCGATATACACAATTCAAATCTAACATGGAAAAATATAATATTATCGTACAACTTAAAACAAATAGTTAACCAGCCTACAAGAGTAACACAAGCATCAACCACACTGATCGACCACATCTACGTAACTTGCCCAGAAAACATCATGGAATGCTCTGTCCCTAATATTGCAATGAGTGACCACTATCCAGTATGCTGTACATGGTCAAAGAATAAATGTAAAGTTCCAAAAAATAAACATGTAAGTATCAAATTTAGAAGTTTCAAACATTTCAGTAAGGAATTATTTTTAAATGACTTGCTAACTGCACCTCTCGCCCGTGTTTACCAACTTTCTGATCCGGATGACGCTATTGAATACTGGACAAAAATTTTTTATAATGTTTTTGACACGCACGTACCAGCTAAGGAAATTCGCGTCAAACGACAATTAAAATCACCGTGGATCACGCAGGAAGTGTTGGAGGCTATGAGGCAGAGAGATCAAGCGCACAAAAATAAGGACCTCAACACATACAGGGTATACAGGAACAAAGTTCAATATTTAATTCGGAAAGAAAAGAAAAATCATTTTAGAAATATGGTTCAGAACAAATCAAATAGTAAGGAAATATGGAAGGCAATTAACACCTTAGCGAAAAAACGTAATGCACCAGACTCATTCTCTTCCAACACTTCATTTACTTGCACAGACTTCAGCAATCACTTTCAAGCAGAAATAAACGGTCTGAAATCCACAATACCACCTTCCTGTAGTGACTTAGACAAACTTTCAGCATTCTGTAAGAACAAATGTACAAACTCAGTTCCACCCGACATTCCTTTTATGACAGTTAATGAAGTGTATAACTATCTTATTGGCCTTAAGGATAATAGCTCATCAGGGCTTGACGGAATTAGTAATCGAATACTGCGTTACGCCGCACCAGCTATTAGTGATTCACTAACTTTTATATATAATCAGTGTATTGCTAAAAGTTATTTTCCTTCGGCCTTTAAGATTGCCAAAGTATATCCTCTCTTCAAACCTGGCTCGTCAGATAACAGTAATCTTGGTAACTATAGACCTATTTCTCTTTTATCATCGCTTTCTAAACCACTAGAAAAAACACATACATAAAGCAACACTACATTACCTAGTTAGCAATGACTTGCTAATTGACAGTCAGTCAGGGTTTCGACAAAAGCATTCATGCCACACAGCTCTAACTAAGATGATAGACAACTTGCACCTAAACATAAATAACGATAACATATGTGGAGCAATCTTTGTAGACTTTAGGAAAGCATTTGATATGTTAGATCATGCTGTTTTAATAAGAAAATTAAAAACAATGAAAGTTAACTTTAAACTAGTGACATTACTTAAATCATTCCTGTCCGACAGACAGCAAGTAGTGTGGTACAATAACTCCTTGTCAAGCCCAACTATTATTGACACCGGTGTTCCTCAGGGTTCTATTCTCGGCCCTCTACTTTTTTCCATTTACATAAATGACCTTCCACTACACATCGAGCACTCATTCTGCGACCTATTAGCCGATGACTGTAGCATTTATACTAGTGATAAAAGTTGCAACACGCTAGAAATATTATTACAAAGCGACACAGACAATCTTATTAAGTGGAGCAATGAAAACTGCATGCAAATAAATATCACTAAAACAAAATGTATGATAATATCAACTAGACAAAAATTACAAAACTCGCCGAAAACAACACTTCAGCTCTACATTGGAACCTCTTTAATTGAAAATGTAAATGAATATAAAACACTAGGACTCATAATTGACCAACATTTAAGTTGGAATTCGCATGTACAAGCACTGACCAAACAAACGGCACAAAAAGTTTACCAGTTAGCTAAAATCAAACATTTCCTAGATGAGGAGACACGAAAAATGTTCTATACATCCCAGATACAAACACATCTAGACTATTGTTCCACAATTTGGGATGGCTGCACCATGTCCAACACTAAAAGACTCTTTTCATTACAAAAACGTGCAGTGCGCCTAATTTCAGACAAAAACTTCACACAGTGTGTAGACGCATATACATATCTTAACATATTACCACTAGGGAGCCGCGCTGGTGTAATGGCTTCGGCGTTGTACTGGCGACCAGGTGTTCATGGTTCAAACCCGGGCGTCGGCGTTTGAAGAAATGTTTACGGCCGGAAATTTGACTGAATAACCTGAACGGCTCCTGTGATAAACCCTCTGTGGATGGGAAGGAGCGAAGCTCCTGACCGGGTTGGAAGAAAAGTCCTCAGGTTCCCCAGCCTCGCAATGACATGTCATTGGGCCGAAGGGCTGAAAGCCCAAGTGCCGCTGGTTAAGGAAAAAAAAAAAGGAAAAAAAAAAAAAAAAACATATTACCACTAAGAAAGCGCCTTCTCTTCAACAAAGCCAAATTTATTCACAAAATCTTGTCACAGAATGCTCCAACGTATCTGTGGCCTATTTTCAAATACAGCGGAAGACGCAGTCAACGCTTAAATAAATTATACATGCCCAAGCCTAGGCTCGACTTATTCAAGAAAAGTTTAGCTTTTTCTGCTGCTCATCTGTGGAATACTCTTCCACACGACTTAAAAAATACTCTTAGTCCATATTCATTCAATCACAGACTTTTCAAATACATCATGAGTGCAGATTATATGCCACCCTAATTTCGTTATGTTCTTAAATAATTACATAACATCATATGTAGGTTTTAAAGTTAATTTTGTCCTGTTTAGTATAAATTATGATACGCATCTGTAAATCTGTGTAACTGTTATTGTACTGTTACAATGTTGGGATTTTATTTTATTGTACTTTTTTGTTATTTTATTATTTAAGTAACATTTAGGATACGTGTGAGAATAAATGGATTAACTATGGAAGAAGAGAGAAAGGAAGGGCAGAATGTTAGACGGGCCTGCGTGCCCAATTCTAAACCCTTTGAAAATAAAGTTTGTTCGTTCGTTCGTTCGTTCGTTTGGAACGCATCCATAAGCATTTGCTAGATCCAACCAGATTACATGGAGGTTTGTTCTGTCAGACTTTGCCTTTTGAATTGCTTCCCAGATCATTGTGGCATGCTCTAGACATCCTGGTGTACCTGGGATACCTCCTTTCTGAATGCTAATGTCAATGTACCCATTTGCCAGGAGGTATGTAGTGAGCCTTTTTGCCATCACTGAGAAGAATATGTTCCCTTCCACATTAAGTAGTGAGATTGGCCTGAACTGACTGATGTCTGTGCAATTTTTTTCCTTCGGGATGTAGACTCCGTTCGCCTCTCTCCATTCCTTGCTTACAAGCTGGGTTTTCCATGCATTCTTCAGTAAACAGAGCAGTCATTTGAGCACCTCAGGGCATCTCTTATACACAACATATGGAACACCATTAGGACCTGAGTTGCACAGAGCTTTCTGGACAATGCTTTCTATTTCTTGCATTGTTAGGGGCTTGGTGTTAAATTCAGCTCCTGGCTTACTAGGCCATTTAAGGCCTGCCATGCTGCTGAGCGGCTCATCTTTGCGAACATTCTAAGGATATATATAATTATATATATAAAATTTAATAAAAATGAAGGCAAAATACTACCATGTTTAAAAGCAAAAATATCATAGTAGTTGTAAATTGATATGCTCTGAGAATGCACTGCCCTACCGTTATTCCAATGAAAAAATGATCATTATTATGCTAGTTTTAAATTAAGGAATCCATCCCTTGCATAAAATATTGTGACTACTACCACGACCTCTGACTCTATCTACGAACTTTCATTTTTCTGAATTTTTTTAAGGCCGTACCAAACAGATGGCCCGCTGTCCTTCATTTCAACCAAATTTAGAGATGCAGATTTAAAGGAAAAGGGTCGGGTATGTAAAGGGTTAGGTTTAGGAATCATAAACCTAACCCTATACCCTAACTATAATTCTGACGCTAACAACGTATTTCAATAGCATCAAAGAACTCGTGATACTGTGCTTTATTTCCACCCAAATGTACACATTTCTCACCGTTTCGCTCAGGGAAAAAAACAAAGGAAAATCGTATTTACAGCTTTTTCACGCGTAATAACGTGCACAAACACCGCGACCATGCTAATATAATAATAAAAAATGAATTAAATTAATTCATGTTAAAAAAACAAACGCAGTAATAACATACGATAATCGCACACATGCCCCCGTGTAATCGACTGTGCTGACTAGTTTAACCAATTTACTGTATGGATTTACTCTAGAAACAGAAAAGTATATGCAAACTAACTTTTTTTCTTCTAGTTATGTAGGGCCTACACAGAATATCATGACATTAATTTATTGGTAATATTGAAATGGTCAAAATATAACTGGAAAGATTAAAAAAATACAACGAAGCAAAGCTAACAGCCCATATCAGTAAGGAATCAGCAACTGGTACAGACAGACACCTTCACATACCTAGGATGCATAGTAACACCAGACGGCGGGGCAGGCAAAGACATCAACATCAAAATGAATAAGGCAAGAACAGCCTTTTTTAGCCTAAACAACACCTGGAAGTCCTCTCAATACAGCACAAGCACAAAATTAAGATTATATCAGAGCTGTGTGCTTCTCTATGGTGCGGAATGCTGGAGAGTTACAGAGAAGGAAATGTCGAAATTGTCCTCTTTTCACACAACATGCCTAAGAAAAATTCACCGAATCTTTTGGCCGAATACCATCACCAACCAAGATCTGCTTACTCGGAGCAAGCAAGAAGACATGCACACCATCACAGCTGGCAGATGCTGGAGCTGGGTTGGCCATGTCTTCAGAAGAGACCCCGATGCCATCACAAGAACAGCTATGCTTTGGACCCCTGAAGGAAAACGAAAGAGAGGCCGACCAAAAACAACCTGGCGGAGGACTGTGGAGGCTGAGATGCAAAGAATGAACCAGAGTTGGGGCACTGTACGAAGGATGGCCGCCGACCGAGCAAAGTGGAATCAATTTGTTGTTGCCCTACAAGACGCCACTAGGCGTGATGGCCACTGACTGCTTTGATGGTCGGCAGCTAAGGATCAAAGAAGAAGAAAGCTAACAACAATAAAAAATTAACCAAATTATGAACAGAAGCCTAGATGAAATTATCATGCTCGGAGATTTCAATGCCAGATTGGAAATGACCATGCTAGATGGGGTGGAGTTATCGGAAGATATGGAGAAGATACTCTCAATGACAATGGAAAGTGACTCCTTAGATTCTGCAGTGATAAGAATCTGATCATTACAAACACAAAGTTCCCCCATAAGCGCATACATGCATACACTAGATGTGAACCAACAAAGAATGAGAAGTCAGTGATTGACTATGCCATCCATTGTTAGGAGGAGCTCATTCAAATATGTCCGGGATGCTAGAGTTTGGAGGGGGCCAGAGATTGGAAGTGATCACTACCTGCTTTCAATCAAAAGAACAACTGAAAGAGTTGCTCAGCTTAGGAACTGCCCAACATCACGCAAGAAACTAAGTAAACGAATAGGAGAAATGAGCATTAAGACCTACAAGCTGAGAGAGCCAGAAATTAAGAACAGACATCAGGGGCTTATTGCTTCAGCGGTGAGCAACACAGAAGAATGACCTGATGACTTGGAAACCCTCTGGCTTAAATTCAAGGACATCATAAAGACAGCAGCTGCAGAAGCATGTGGTGAAGTCCGACTTGGGAACAAGAGAAAGAGGACACCTTGGTGGACAGAGGAAGTCAGAGAGAAAATAAGAGAGAAGAACATGGCATGAAAACAATACTTAGGAACTAAAAACACATCAGGACAAATGGAGAAATATAGAGAATATGTGACACTCAGAACAGAAGCAAAGAACAAAGGGCTAGCAGCAAAACAGAAGTCCTGGGAAGAATTTGGAGAAAAGCTAGAAAAAGATGCGCAAGAAAACCAGAAATTGTTCTAAAAGACCCTAAAGAACACGGGGAAGGAAAAACAATGCCCTGTCAATTTTATTAAGGACAAGCAAGGCAAATTGCTTACTGCCCCGAAGGAAGTAATGAAAAGAATATTTCTCAGAACTCCTGGATGGTTAGCAAGGTCAAGCATCAGAAATGATAACCACTCGCACAGAAGAGAAAACCAATGGTGATGAAGATGACATAAAGATGGAAGAACTGAAGGCAGCACTGGAGAAAATCAAGATGGGCAAAGCAGCAAGGCATGATGGTATAACACCAGAAATGGTTAAGTACATGGGAGCATCAGGCGACCTATTACTCTTAAGGGTCCTACACGCAGCGTGGTGCAACAAGACCGTACCAAAGGATTGGGAGATTGCCATCATAACACCAATTTTCAAAAATAGTGACAATCGACAATGTGGTAACCATAGAGGCATATCCCTTCTCAGTGTCCTTGGTAAAATCTACTCTAGAATCCTAGAGCAGAGACTCCGACGCCTAGCTGAGCCACAATTGGATTAGGTCCAGTGCGGATTCCGAGCAAACCGAAGTACTCGAGACCTAATCTTCACACTCAGACAGCTGAGTGAAAAGGCCCTTGAGTATAAGATTGAGATCCATCTTTGTTTCATAGATCTGGAAAAGGCATTTTACAAGGTCCCCTGGAGCAAACTTTGGAACTGTTTGGCAAGGAAGAACATTCCAGCACCTGCAGGCCCAAGTAGAACAGTCCCTACTAAGATGGTTTGGCCATGTCTGCAGAATGGGAGATTGGCTACCACGACAAGCATGGGAAACAAAGAGCGAGGGATCCAGACCCCCAGGATGACCCAGAGTCCGCTGGGAGGACATTAGACAATCTTTGAATGGCCGAGGACTAGAATGGAACTAGGCCAGGAGGAAGACAGCCGATATTCTTCCAGCGCTCTCTCTTCCAAACCTCTACACCTCACGATAGAAGGGGAATGACTAAGTAAGTAAGTAATATATTTATATAAAAATATATATATATTTAAGGGCTAGGACCTTTAATGATTAATTAATTGATTAATCTGTTTAAAATGTAATCGATTAATTGATAAAAAATTTTAATTGATTATTCCATTTTTAGCCACATGTTTTGCTGAAATGAGAGCATTTTCTATGTTAGAGGTTTGTGATATGGCATTTGGCAAGTATGGTCAATAATAATTGTCACAAGATGGATTTTGGGGGCGACCTCTTTTCGATCTCTCTTTCACTGCGGCAGTAATCAGTTACATTTTTGTACTGATTTTATTGCGATTTTTTTTCCGAGTCGCACCCTTTTCTTTCTCTGTCCACTGTAGCAGATATTTTGTATTTTCCTTCTTTCACTCCTCTCATGGATAAGTCGTCGATGTCTGTTACCTGTCCCTTCCCTAAACATTTGCAGGAGTGGCTGAGATAATATTGTCAAAGCCATTTGACACTCCTTGTTGCTGTATGCATAACAGTTGCAAGGGCGCGGCAAAGCTTTGCTAAGATTAAACGCAGATTACAAACATACACGCAGCAGAAACGTATGACATAAGCTCTTCCTGTCTGACTTGTTATGACAAGATTACTTGTTACATCTGAAACACGTTATAGTATGAGTTTGCCGATGTGTTTGTGAGAGTGTACAGAAGGCAACGGTGGTTTTATTGCCATATATGTATAAGTGACCTCTGCATTATGCACAGAATTTTTCCATGTCGGAAATATTTGAAATCCACAAACCCCCCCCCCCCCCCCCCCCCCCCCCCCCCCCCCCCCCCCCCCCCCCCCCCCCCCCCCCCCCCCCCCCCCCCCCCCCCCCCCCCCCCCCCCCCCCCCCCCCCCCGCCCCCCCCCCCCCCCCCCCCCCCCCCCCCCCCCCCCCCCCCCCCCCCCCCCCCCCCCCCCCCCCCCCCCCCCCGAAAACAAAATTTATGTTTGAAAATGATTGGAGCTTTTGAGTAGCTCCATAACAAACAGATGCGGGGGAGGACAGTGAATATAACCTGACAAACTTCAGTGTTAAGACACTGAGATTCACGCTTGCCAAGGCACAACCAGACTTGCCAGAAATTAGAATTCAGAATTTCCATTTATCAGGCCGGACGTTGTGGAACATTCTTGAAGGACTTACATAACCCAGGAAACCCATTTTAATACGGAAGGTTGAGGAAACTGAAACACACGGAGTCATAGAGGGAATTATCTTATAAAAAGTAACGACCCCAAGAACACATGTAAGAGGCCTAAGCAAGTGCCTTAACTTCATTCATCTGAGCAAAAAGTCTGTGAGCCACGATTGGCTTGTTGGTGGTACCAGGAGGGTACTAATCTCTGGAACAAAGTGAGGGTAGAAGTGGACTGACGTAGAAATGCGGGACCAGCTTGGCAGTTACTCCTTGATTGTTCTGGGAACGTGCTGCACCTTTAAGCTTAACGAGAGATGTGAGAACTCCAGTGACCTATCTGCACAGAACCCACCAGTGGGAGCAGAAACTACTATTGGCAGCCAAGTGAAACCGATAAGCTGCCAAAATGAACTTTTTTCATAAAACCTACTATCATTCAATGATGAACATTTTCTTTAAAACTATTCAATTATTTTAACACTTGTTAAAACTAAATGATTATTAAACCTGTTATTTGTTAATGTACAAATTTAATTTCGATTTAATCATTTTAAATGTACTGCATGTTTGTCTCAGTCAATTTACTAAACACATTCTAAACAGAGCTATACCAGAATAATACAAATTCCACTGAGTCACTCCCACGGGATAGAAGTGTCATTACCCTTCTATCTACGACTCTGCCAAAAGTAATCTTGTGCGAAGGTAGACACCTTTGATGCACATTTAGATACTCTTGAGTTTTAGCCACTGTTAGACCACTACTGCAAAGCAGGGCAGGCAATACCGTCACAATAATAAATTGTTTGATTGTAACTTTTCGGTATTTTCTGGATGACGTTGCCTTATATATCACTAGTCAACAAATTTTCAAAAGTTATTTGTACCAGAAATTAAATATACCATTTCTTATTGATTTTGACATGCTGATTTCAAATATCATAATGAAATTCACTAATTGGCTCTGGTTTTTTGTTAAATGATGAATTTACATTACAGTAATACAAATAATGTATGCTTGTTTAATTCTCTGGGGTGAACAGCTAGTCTTTCTACTTTAGCATTATAAAAATTGTGGTTACATACTCAATTAATTGATATTTCAACATAAAATGATAGAAAAAATAAAAACATTGTTACGCACAAATAATTACTTTTTTCCAAAGTCTTTGTATGATCGTTTTTCGTATGTATGATCATTATTTGACTGAAATGCATGTTATATATATTTTATGGTCAAAGGGACAGAATCCGATATATCGATACTGCTATTTTTTATGAGTTTACCTCCTCTTGTATAGAGACACGTTCGGTCTATAATGTCTTGAACGAAGCGTGACCATATCTCCTTATTTGGTAGTATCAGTCAACTGTTGTAGATGTTTGAAACCTTTCTTAACGCTTCTGTTCATGTCCATAAAAGGCGCGACTGTGTAAGACTTTTATCTCGAATGTTCTTAGAATCGTCTTATTGTGAACAGCGACTCAGAGATTGTCACTCTGCGCATGTCTCGTCTTGGTTGTCGTTTGTTGTTCCGCCCAGGTCGGGGAGTTGAGAAATGGACTGATTAGCGAGCGGACGCGACTGCGTCTTGTGATTCTCTGAGGGAAATACATTGTCTTTGTGAGTTAGTTAGCTAACTAGACTATTTCCCCGTATTATTCAAGCCTGCCTGGAGGCATATGTTCATGGTTGATTTTCCAAAATAAGGTAATTCCTCTTGTATCGAACTTTAGGCTATCATCTAGAGGTTCGTCATTTTGTCGCCTTTTTGCTCGCCTGTGTGATTCAAAATGGAGAGGTACTTTGACTAGGATTAAGTCACCGGTATCTTTATACCTGAACTAGTTATATATCTATGGGTCGCTCTAGACCAACAAGACTATTGTCTGTGTTCCAGGATTCGTTATATCAGAGATCACGTCCAAGTCAGATGGTTAGACTTAGGAAGGTTATAAAGGTCGAGCTGACCTGTAATCCATGTATGCTACTCACGTGCAGACAGTAAACGGACGTATTGTATACATCTGATCTGCTAGCATCAGGAAGGAATAATTATTATTGTCTATGAACATTAAGGATCTGCAGCTGACCACGGTTGCAGAAGTTATATGTATTATTTATCAAGCTTCGCTATGATATTTGTTTTCCCATACAACTATTGAGTATTGACTTCTACATGACTGTCAGTTAACATGAGTTTGAATGCTGCATTCGTTGTGCTATGCCGATGATAACATAAGTATCATGACTGTTTTGTGGCGTGCAATAAATGGTATAAACCTAAAGCGAAGTTACCATTTTTATGACTCTACACGTCATGTTGCCTGTGGTGTACCTGTGAACTGTTCTACTGCAACACACACAGCAACAATCTAAACCAGATAAGACACCCACATCTTGCATTGTAATACCTGGTGTCGATAGAGGTGGTAATTTGACGGCATCCTAATTCCACCCTTATCAAACATTATTTAAAGTTCACATATCATGTTTTAAAAAATTACATTTGTACCCATTCCGTCATTATTCAGTCGCTGTTCGAGCTCTCTTTGCTTGCTTCTTGTAGTCAATCGATGAGGTGTCTCTTGTCACAGTCCAACAGTAATCAGCAAGCATTGAAGCGCTCCAATTGCCTTGATACCTTGTCTCCATAGCAGCACGGTCCTGGTGAAATTGTTCACCATGCTCATCACTGTCCGCTCCACAGTTTGACGTAAAGAAATCCAGATGAGAATCCAGAAAATGAATTTTCAAAGACATGTTGCAGCCAAGACTCTTATACTTCAGAAGGAGATTTTCTACAATTTCATTGTAATTATCAGATCTGTTGTTTCCAAGAAAATTGTCCACCACTGACTTAAATGCTAGCCATGCTGCTTTTTCCTTGCCATGCAACACGCAAAGAAACTCGTCATCATGAAGAAGTTTTCGAATTTGCGGACCAACAAATACTCCCTCTCTTATTTCTCACTCAGTCTTGGAAATTTTCTGATGAGGTATTTGAAAGCCTCATCTGTTTTCTCCATTGCCTTGAAAGTTTTTCATGAGACCCAGCTTAATGTGCAAGGGTGGCAACAAAATCTTGCTGGTGTCAAGTGCTGGGTTCTCAACGTTCTTACTGCCAGGCTGCAATGACTGCCTGATTGGCCAATGTCTTCTGATGTAATGGTCACTTCGTGCACGGCTATCCCACTCACAGAGAAAGCAACAGTACTTGGTGTATCCACCCTGTAGTCCAAGCAAAAGAGCGACCACTTTTAAGTCACCGCAAAGTGACCAATGATGATGATCGTAGTTTATACACTTCAAAAGCTGCTGAATGTTTTCATAAGTTTCTTTCATATGAACTGCGTGACCAACTGGAATTGACAGTAACACATTACCATTATTCAACAAAACATCTTTAAGACTCGTCTTGGATGAATCAATGAAAAGCCTCCACTCTTCCGGTATGTAATTGATTTTGAGGGCTGCCATTAAACCAGAAATGTTGTGGCACGCAGAAAGGTCACCCTCTTTGAAAAAGAATGTAATAAGCGGCTTCTGGCGGTTCCTATACACAGAAATTGTAACATCTTCTGCCAGGAGATTCCACTGTTGCAATCTGGAACCCAAAAGCTCCGCCTTGTTCTTCGGTAAATTCAGATCTCTTACAAGATCATTCAGTTCACCTTGGGTTATTAAGTGTGGTTTAGTGGATGTAGTTTGCTCAAAATCTGGGTCGCTTGAGGTTGATGGTTCAGGACCACCAATGTCCTCTTCTTCATCAGTGGAAGCAGCTGAAAATGATTCTTGCACTTTGGGAACTGGTAGGTCATCGCCATGAGGTACCGGACGTATTGCAGATGGGATGTTTGGATATTCCAGAGTCCATTTTTTCTTCTTTGATATGCCTTTCCCAATTGGAGGGACCATGCAAAAGTAACAGTTGTTGAGATGATCAGTGGGCTCTCTCCAAATCATTGGGACTGCAAAAGGCATAGCTTGCCTTTTGCCAGTCAACCACAGTTTAAGATGTGCTGCACATGTATTGCAGCATATGTGTGGCACCCAGCTCTTATCTTGATCTCCTATTCTGCAGCCAAAATACAAACTGTACGCCTCCTTAATCACTTTAGTTATATTTCGTTTTTGTGATACAAATGTCACCTCACCACTTATATAACAGAAATTATTAGCACTGTTCACACATGTCATAGGCATTTCTAACTACAATACTTTTGATAAGGACAAATGCACTAACTAATGGCAAAATTTTATCAGAGATAAGATATTTATACACAAAGGTGATGTAATCATAGGTAGGATTGCATCATCAACTTCTAGTTACATTTTTATTGGTCATTAGAAAAAATTATGCAATCGTCCACAACAGTTGCGTCATATATATAAATTGACCGTAATTAAATAAACTAGTAGCATATATCTTGAAAACTAGAGCCAATCAACATTTTTAAATGTCATTTTCGTTTTCAGCACACCAAAATTAGTTAAGATCAGCTATTTTCATTTCTGGTACATTTTTTTTGTTGACTAGTGATAACAAGCAAAACAAATAACGTCCTTAGTGATTTTAAGAAAAAATGTTATTTATGATTTTTCTAGTTGTTCAAAATTAATCGATTAATCTTCGAATAAAGAAATGCGTTTAATGAATTAAGAGGTTTTAAAGCAATCCCACCCCTATTATGTAAATGTATATTGTGAAAGTAACCCCTAATTTGTTTTCATTATAGGGGTTACTTTCACAGTTGCCTCCAGCTGGCAGAAAACAGGAGTGAAGTTGACAACTGAAACCAAGGTGGAGTGGGTTCATTTCTCTGCACAAGACATCAGGAGTCATGACTCAAGGGGGCCTGCCCCTCTTAGAGTATAAACTCATCTTTAGCTTCTGAGGCAGAGTAGGAGCATACATACTGACAAGGGAGATGGGACCTGCGCTAGTTTGCAGGCAGAGCGTTAACAGGCATTCTGATCCACCTGGTTCAACCATCTTAGTTAGCGATTCTTTTACCGCAAAACATACTCCGTGTTCTCTAGTTTTATTAAGATCTTTCCCTTGCCAATAAAATGTGTAGTCCTTCTCGGTCACCATTCCAGAACCTGCCAGCGCGTTTCCTGAAGTGCAGCTATATCCACCTGAAGTCATACCAATCATTAATTAGCTGTCTTCCTGACATCGTTTATGTCCTGTAGGTTTTCGGATAGTCCAGTCAACATGGTCTGGACGTTCCAGCGTCCCAATCTGAGAGTTTGCTTATTTCTATTATGATAATTGCTTGGTGCAAAATTTTCTGTCCACAGTTCGAGTTTGACCCTAATCCCCATGCAACCAATGGGGAAAGCAGACAGTGGCGTGACAACACCTAATTGACTGGGGGCTGCCCAGCTTGAAGCGGGCAGTAGCTGTCCAGTGAGATCCTAGAACCTCTCCCACTGTCGAAAGTAGCTCCTGGCGCCTTGCCCTATGCCAATTGGGCAAAATGCTTATAACCGGTAACTGCTACTTCCCGTGTTTTGCCAATACCTATAGGGTGAAGCTGGAGTGTCCTCTCCAGGGCACGAGCTTGGGCATAGTTATATGGAGATCAAGCTGTTGCCCATGCAGCATGGTTCCCCCTCTCCACGCAGCCGGTATGGTCCTAAGGAACGGCAGTAGCTGATACAGTTTGGTACCAGCCACGTCGCAGGAGTTGCCAGAATAATGTCGAATCAACATTAGACTACCTTAGGGACTCTGACTCTGGACTAATCCTTGGGGTTTACTCCCGAAGCCTATTCCATAAATGGATATTTTCGCAAGGCAGTGGTGGTTTGAATTCAGAGTTCCTTCACTTAGATAAGCTACCGAACAAGGTTCACGAGCCCTATCTGCCCGAAGCTGCTGGTTTTAAGGCACGTGGTTCGCCTTAGCCCCTTCTCCCGTCAGTGGAAACAGTTCCGCCGGGCTCAAATTGAGCCACACCTGAAGTCCAGGAGCTGGGCTTGGTTGTCAGAGGCTATTTGAGGCGCGTGCCATAGAAGTATTTATCTGCAGTTAGAGCTTATCCTCACTACAACTCCCGGCTATAATAACCTTCGTATACATACACACACATATATATATATACACAGACACACACAAACTGACAAAATTTGAAAGAACTATTTCCACTAAACTTATTCCTTCCCTAACAGATCACATATATCAGGAGAAAAACTGATCTTCAGTATTCTCATAACATTTATATTTTTTCACATGTTGGAACTAAATGCAACTTTCAAATTATATATATATACTCAAGTGTAGGTTGATCTGACTATAAGTTGATCCCTAGACTTTAGGACATGAAAAGCTTTCAAAATGAATGACCTTCTGACGATCAGATGGCCTCCTGTTGTATAATATTTCCGATGTTATATATTTATATATATGTTATGTATGTACGTATGTATACCATATGTGCCATATACATACCATGTATTACTCAAGTGTCGGTTGATCCCTAAACTTTAGGACTTAAAAAGCTTTCAAAATTAATAGCCCAGTTGTAAGTCGAACACGTTTTTCATCTATTCCGAATAGCTGCTTTGCATTGGGATTTCCCTAGCTTTCTGCAAATTCTACCACTTTCCTAAGTAGCTATGAGATCTCGTTATTAAGCGAGACATGAGTTAAAAATAGATTTCCCGTATACGAAAAGCTTCTGTTTTCTGAAATTTTTATTTTTTTTTTTAAATTGCTCGATATTATGATTTGTTGGGATTTTTTAAAGCCATGGCATTCCAGGCTGTTGAATATTAGCTGTAGTATCTGAAAAATGACTTGTTATTTGATCAGGACACTTGTTATGGTGCAGCCGAATCATATGTGGATATTGAACAACAGTGACACTGACAAAAGTGAATCTAGTGATAGATCAAACAAAGGAGGCTAGCCAACAAAGCGTACCCAAGTTGAAATTTGTGACTTTTGTAGGAAACTCTGGACCTAAACACACTCTAGATCTAGATGCTGCATCTTATAGTTACTTCAGTTTATTCACAAGTAAAAAATGTTTAG
This sequence comes from Oreohelix idahoensis, assembly GCA_024509875.1. Classification (NCBI taxonomy): domain Eukaryota; kingdom Metazoa; phylum Mollusca; class Gastropoda; order Stylommatophora; family Oreohelicidae; genus Oreohelix; species Oreohelix idahoensis. Next base: position 186,380 of record JAMPIV010017012.1, on the reverse strand, counting down.
AACATATGCTCAGTGCAAACAAGAAAGAACCTCAGGACACAATTTTTTTTTAAAACTAAATGCTGGTGTGTTTACAACAAATGACTTAAATAGCTGTGCATGCAGGTGTATGCATGACAGGAAGTACGAAAGCATGATGGAAATTTTGTATTGATATCGAGTGTATGTTTTTATTGTAATAATTACCACAATTAACAGCCTAATGGGAGCCGCATGGTGTAGTGGTTACCAAACTGCGCTGGCGACCGGGTGACCCAGGATCAAACCCGGGCGAGGACATTTGAAGATTTTTCGTCGACTGGGATTTGGATTGGATTAACTCGAGCTCTGGCGAGGACATTTGAAGCAGTGTCGTTGACCAGGGACTGGCGGCTCCTGAGCCGACCCAGCTCTGATGGGTACCTCCAGAATTGGCGAGTATCTGCCCGAATGGCGAGGGACACCTGTCTCTGTACAAGAAAAAAAGGGATACTCACATAAAAATCAGTCTCATGTTAGACATGCTAACCTGATATTTCGCCTCGAGTAATAGCGGGCGTACGAAAAAAAAAAAACAGCCTAATGAAGCGGATTCAAACATGTATTAAGATATTTTGATAAAAACATTTAATAAAGCTGTTTTGTTTGTTAAGTGTAAAATTCTAATTCTAATATTTACAGGCTCATATGTTCAGCAGAAGAGCAGACATGCTGACAAAAAGCCGGAAATATGAAGAAGCCATCAGTTGTCATCACAAAGCTGCTGGTAAAACTAAAATAAATTGCAATTATGTCACTGCTTTACCTGTGTTGCAACATAACTACAACAAACAAATGTAACTGCTTTAACTGTCACAACATAACCACAGCAACACAACAAACAAATGTCACTGCATTAACAATCACTTCATATCACAACAAATGCCACTGCTTTTAAAATCACAACAATTAAATGTTACTACTTTAACTCACAGCATATCACAACAGATAAATGTTACTGCTTTAACTGTCACAACATATCACAACATTCAAATGACTACATACAGCTCTTGAATTGATTATTCCACGGAAAACTTGCTTTGTCCAAGCATTAAAACTATCCAGTTACATTGCATGACCAATTCAAACAGTGTGTTGATGCACCAAACCAAACAGTGTGTTGTCATATCAAACCAAACTGTGTTGTTGCAACTAACCAAATAGTGTGTTTTTGTCCTAAACTAAACCAGTGTTGTTAAACCAAAGCAAATATTGTGTTGTTAAACCAAACCAGACAGTGTGTTATTGCACCAAACCAAACAGTGTGTTATTGTCCTAAACTAAACCAAACAGTGTTGTTGCACCAAACCACAGTGTTGTTGTCCTGAACTGAACACTTTGCTGTTTTCTGTGTGTGTGTCAATTTTTTTTCTCCATCTCTTGTTTACTAAGGGTTATGTACAGTCCATGTCCACTTACATGATCTTGTTTGTGGCTGGATGTCTGTTGTTGTGGCCACCTTCTCAGTTTTCACATTATGGTAAGTTTACGAGTTCCTGTATTTTTTCATATTATAGTCTGTTACATATCAGAACAGCCTTCTCTTTTACATTATATGTTCTGAGTTTAGTATTTTCCCTCTCTCTCATTTTGTGTGTGTGTGTGTATGCATGCGTGTATGCATCTGCCTGTCTGTGACAGAGAGATTTTTATGTATCTGGTATGATTAAAATTCATAACATTTATGTCAGTATTATAGGCAGTTCGATAGGGCTCCTTTTTTGTGTATTTTATACGGAGTCATTTATTAATAAAGGAAGTGACGTCATTCCTATAGGGTTGATTAGCAGACGTGAATATATTAAGAGCAGAAGTTAGGAAATCGTCTGCAAGAAGAGATTTGGCTTGTGTTCTGAAGTGAGCGGACGCATGTGTTTTGAGCTCCTGCAGTATTTTGTGTTTTTCCTGAATTATTCGATCACCAGGACACCAAGATACTTGGTTGAGGTGTCCCTGGCTTTTTGTAGTAAGGAAATCTGTGATTATTCATAATGGTGTCCAAGGGACGATATTAAATAAAATTTGGAACGAGTGAAAATGACCAGCGTTTCATAGAGAACGGACTGGATGAAACTGTAATACTGCATTTGCCTTTGGGCCTACATTAGTATAATTGGAGCTGTTTTGTAGAAATATAATAAACTATATTTGTGTATAACTGTGAGAAATGTGTTGGTCCGCTCAATACAGTTATACTGACTACGTGTTGTTGGACTACCCCTAATTTACTTTGGCCACGGAGACTCTCTCCGAAACAATTGACAGAATGACATGTATCAGTTTTGGGGGCCAAGTCGGGATTTTGAACTTTAAGATGTGGAACTGTATCCAGTATTGCTACGTGATTTTCAAGTATTTACAAGTGAAATGCAAGTAAGTTGTCAACTCGGTGGACTCAAATGTTTGCAAGTGAAAAAAATTTTCAAGATGGCGGCGCTGATCGGCTGCAGGCCTGAATTCTAAGTCTAACCCTGAGCGCTACACTTAATCTGAATTTTTGTTTTCCTGAGGCACAGGCTGATGCCAGGAGGATTTTTTGCATGAAAAAGCAGATAAGTAAATTTATTGATTCATGCAGTGTGAGGCGTGAAGAATCTCTTTTGACAGAGTTCTTTCTTTTACATGTTATATGTATTTTTGTATCTACATGTTTGTGTATTAGGCTGGTTGGTGGGACCTATGAGTTCATTATACCTCATTGACGGTCGTGAATTCGTAGGCGTTCTTTAGTTTTTGCATCTGATTTTTTCAACTTAAGGGGCCGGCGAACATAGCTGTGTGTTACTGCCTTGAGTGAATTAACCAGATTCATTATTTGTCTAGTTGTGAAGGTTCTGTAATTTTGTATTTGTTGTCAAGTTAATTGTATTTTATTTGGTTTATTCTCTGTCACAGCATGATTAACACAGCTGTGGACTGGTGGTGCTCCGCTGGGAGCCGGTACGTAATGTCAGTCGTGTATGAGAGGTAGTCAGTAGAGTGGTCTGAACTTAACAACACGAAACTGCGAGGTCAGCAGGTCAGGGGTGAATGCAAGGAGAGTTCTGATTGGGGCAGTGAAGAAACGGGGGTCAGGAGAGCGACGAGATTTCTGGTGGTGATGGTGGACGTGAATTGTCGAGTGCGAGAAGATATTTATTTGTGATAATTTAATGCATTTTGTGATCTGGGATTGTCATGAATTTGATACACTTCGCTGACTATATATATTGTTGTAATTTTGTGGTGACAGTTATTTGAATACATTGGACAGAGTTGGGAATATTGCTAGTGTTGGTTATTACTTGAATGTGTTCCACTCCATCCCTCTCTCTCTTGTTTAGTATTTCGAGGACTAAGACATATGTGTATTTAATATAAAATACTCTGTGTCATTCTCCATTATTGTTTGTAAATTTGTTCATCTAATCTTGCTATCCCTCTGTTATTAGATGTAATATATGTTGTGAAATTGTGCTTGTATTGTCATAAGTGTGGTAGAGCATAATTTTTTTTCATTTTTCTACAGTTCATACATTTCTGCCTTGGTTTTTTTCATTGGTATTTTCTCTGGTTGGCTCTTTCACTGTTATTCTGTAATCTTGTTGGTATCTCTATTTTATTTTGCTCCTAAAATAACATCTATAGTTTCATGCAGTTGATTGATATTGAGTGGTGAAATAATTCTTGCTAATATTGCTCACTTATTAAATATATATATTATTTAAATTATTATTGGACAATTTGGAGTCACAATAATAGTGAATTATGGCTACCTTGGAATATTTTACCAAGCTTGGAAAGGAGTTTAGTATGGAGGGTGAAGCTTTAAAAACATTTGCATTCAATGAGCATGCAAAAGAGTTAAAGAGGTTAGAAGACGTGGCAAGAGATAAAAGAATCTTAGCTAAGGAGAAGAGAGAAGAAGATTTAGCTGAGAGGAGAAGACATGAAGAATTGGCACTTGAAGAAAATAAATTGGCACATGCACATGCTCAAGCAGAAATAAAAGCACAACTGGAACTTGAGGAAAAGAAATTAGCCTATGCTCAAAGAATGGCAGAACTTGAGTTGGAAAAATTAAGATTTCAACATCAACAGGCTAATCCAGCAGGTGTTGAGGCTGGAAAAAAAGACCATGCCTCTACTTTTAAACTAAATTTGCCAAAATTTAGTCCTAATATAGATGACATTTCATGCTTCTTAAATAGATATGAGACATGTTGCCAGGAGTTTAAGATTGATAGAGCTACATGGCCCAGCAGGTTGATGAGTTTATTAGTGGGTGAGGCTCTTACTGCAGTCTGCACCATGGATGATCATACTAGAAATGATTATGATGCTGTGAAGGCTTTGTTGCTAAAAAAGTATCAACTAGAGGAAAATGGTTACAGATTGAAACTGAAATCATTGTTGCCTGATTCAGCTAAAGATTTTGCTGAATTTGTTTCATCAATTAAGCTTTGCTTTTCTAGATGGGTTGATTTGTCAAAAATTGATAAAACTTTTGATGGGCTGGCTGATTTAATTTTAAGAGACAAAGTGCTGTCTTCGGTCAGTGGTGACTTTTTGTCCTTTTTGCAGGAGAGAAAGCCTGAAACTTTAGCTGCTGTAGAAAATCTTGGATGACAATACCAAATTGCACATCCTGGTAGAAATCTTAGCAGGAATAACATAAAAGATTCATTGCCAGTGGCATCTGGTAGAACTATGATGTCCAATTCACCCAGACAAAGATCATATAGCATGGACAGAAATTTTCTATTAAATCGAGATAATAATAATGGATCTTTCAGAGGGAGGTATAATTTTAATAATAGGTCACAACAACCTCAAAGAAATTTTCATTCATATGATGATGGATATATACCTCAACAATCATCTTTCAGACCTAACAGATGTGGATATAATTTCCAGTCAGGCAGAGGCCAAAAGTCATTCTATAGGAACGATGACAATAATTACAACAACAGAAATTCTCAACAGAACAATAACTTTCAACGTTCTAGGAATCCAGAACGTTCCAATGCAGTTGTGCATCAAAGTGACAATAATACAGTCCAAAATAGCAATGTTGTTTCTCATGCAAATGCATGTAGTGGGGACTTATCCAATAGTACTAATTGTTCCTAGGCTCCTGTGTGGAGATCCTTTGCCAGTCATGTCCTCTTATAATGGGACAGGTTCACTAGTGTTGTGCCTCTTGGACAAACCAATTGCTGGAATAACCCTGGGAAATAATTCAGGACTTCATGAAAGCACTAATGATGATATTTTAAAATGGGAACAGCAACATTTGATTATGGCAAATGCTGTCACGACTAAAGCTCAGTCTTGTGCAGGGGTAAATGATCATGTACAAATTGAAAATGTTGTACATGAGGTGAAGTATGATGACTGTGGAGGTGGTGACTGATGAGGTGATAAATGATAAGGAGGGGGCAGATAAGGATGTTTTACATGTTGAACTAATTGATAAAGAATCATTCATACAGCTGCAGAATGATGATGATTCATTAAAAAAAATTTTCATGTTGCCAAGTCTGATGATGTGATATATAATGATAATTCTGGACACTGGTACACAATAAAGGATGGGATCTTGATTCGGAATTTCCAAGATTCCACATCAGTAAAAAAACAAATTATGGTACTTACTAGCTTCCGCCCATTTGTTTTGCGACATGCTCATGATGTTAATTGTGCAGGGCATTTAGGGATTGCCAGGACAAAACAGAGGGTTTTGTCTCATTTCTTTTGGCCTTGGGTGACAAGAGATGTAAAAACTTGTCGCACGAGCAAAATTTGCCAAGATGTGGCAACTAAACGCCCCAAGCATAATGCGCCTATCCAGGCGTCAGATATATAATTGCGTCCTTTCGCAAAGATGGCATTTGACCTTATTGGTCCACTACCAGTCACGTCAGCTAGTGGTCACCGTTATGTGCTGACATGCATTGATATGTGCACGCGCTGGCCAGAGGCTATTCCTCTAAAAACAATATCCACTACAGATGTTGCTGACGTGCTATTTTTAATTATTAGTCGATTGGGTTTTCCCGAAAACATACTATCGGATCGCAGAACTCAGTTTGTCTCTGACGTTATTACTCAAGTTATGAAAGAGTTCAAAATAAATTGATCTGTAAGTAGCATATATCACCCCAGCGCAAATGGTAAAATTGAAAGGCTAAACCACTGCCTTAAGCAGATGCTAGGCAAGGTTACTGCGAAATACCCGCAGGATTGGGATAGAGTACTCCCAGCAATATTGTTCTCCTATCCGGAAATACCTAACGAACATACTGGATTTGCGCCGTTTGAATTAGTCTTCGGTGCCAAGCCAAGAGGTCCTATGTCCATTCTTAAACAGTTATTGGTTGGAGCTGACATGCATGAGGATGTTCAAACCGTTCTTTCAAACCAATTTCTTTTCTTGGTCATAAGGTAGGAGATGGTTTTCTTAAACCCGAAGATTCAACTATCTCTAAAATCTTGAATCTTGAAATTCCTAAAACAAAAAAAACGGGTCCTCAGTCTGTTAGGTTTAGTCGGTTTCTATCGAAAATTCTTGCCTAAGTTTTCGGAAATTACTTCAGTTCTGTCTTCGTTGTTAAGAAAGAACTCCCCAAATAAGATTGTTTGGTCCCATGTTTGCGATGCTTCTCGAAATGTACTTAAAACCTGTTTTTCCAAATCACCAATTTTGAGATTACCTGACGCTCGATTTCCCTTTATCCTTTGAGTCGACGCCTCTGGATCAGGAATCGGTGGTACGCTTATGCAGGAATTCGATGATTGTCTGCATCCAATCCTGTACGTCAGTCGAAAATTAACTCCAACGGAGCAGAAATACCCTTTGTAGAAAGGGAACTCCTTGCGGTTGTCTTCTGTTTCTCCAAACTCCAGAAATATCTTATGGGATCAAGATTCGTCTTGGAGACAGATCAGAAGGCTCTGTCCTATCTAAAAACTGCAAGATTTAGGAATTAGAGGGCTGCCAGGGCATCTCTTGCACTTCAGCCTTACGATTATGAAATATGGGCTATCAAGGGCAGTCAGAATGTTCTGGCAGATGTCCTGTCTCGGTGTGTCAAGGACCCTATGTCACCTTTCAACTCGAGAAATGCAGGCGACTTATGATGTTGCAACTAACCTATGGACTGACTTCGTGATATGGTGACCAGTGGAATATTGCACTTATGATAACGTTTTTGTCTGACACTTCTGCGGTTAAACAGAATTTTCGATTGTATTAATGAAGTCCAAGGGTAGAGGATACCATAACTTGCTGTAAGATGCCAATGCTGGGAACTATGTTAGATTTTCGCATTTTGAAGAAAATTTTTCAATGACTTGTGTGACAATGCTTACAAGTATTAATCAGTTCACACGGCACCTGATGTTGATGAGTGCTAAAATGTTCAATTTCATGTAGTAACTCTTTCAACTCAGCACATTACGTGGACACATTGTGCCTTATTGACAGTGATCATATTCGATCTACAGACTAATGAACGCACATTCTATCTTCTTTGATCCTTAGCCGCCGACCGTCAAAGCAGTCAGTGGCCATCACGCCTAATGGCGTCTTGTAGGGCAACAACAAATTGATTCCACTTATCTCGGTCGGAGGCCATCCTTCGTACAGTGCCCCAACTCTGGTTCATTCTTTGCATCTCAGCCTGCACAGTCCTCCGCCAAGTTGTTTTTGGTCGGCCTCTCTTTCGTTTTCCTTCAGGGGTCCATAGCATAGCTGTTCTTGTGATGGCATCGGGGTCTCTTCTGAGGACAATGCCAACCCAGCTCCAGCGTCTGTCAGCTATGATGGTGTGCATGTCCTCTTGCTTGCTCCGAGTAAGCAGATCTTGGTTGGTGATGGTATTCGGCCAAAAGATTCAGTGAATTTTTCTTAGGCATGTTGTGTGGAAAGAGGACAATGTCGACATTTCCTTCTCTGTAACTCTTCAGCATTCTGCACCATAGAGAAGCACAGAAAGCACACAGCTCTGATATAATCTTAATTTTGTGCTTGTGCTGTATTGAGAGGACTTCCAGATGTTGTTTAGGCTAAAAAAAGGCTGTTCTTGCTTTGTTCATTCTGTTGTTGATGTCTTTGCTTGCTCCGCTGTCTGGTGTTACTATGCATCCTAGGTATGTGAAGGTGTCTGTCTGTACCAGTTGCTGATTCCTTACTGATATGGGCTCAGGGTTGCTCACATTGAGCGCCATGACCTCTGACTTCTTTAGATTGATGTTCAAGCCCACCTGCTGGCTATACTTATTAAGTCTATCCGTTTTTTCCTGGATGTGTTGATGTGAATGTGCTAGTAGTGCAATGTCATCTGCATATTCCAATATCTTCCAATGTAGAAAATGTAGTACATCTTATTCCTCTTGGTCTGTTGTCTGGCGCATCACCCAGCCTATGACTGTTAAAAAAAGAGTGGTTGATAAGGGAAATCCCTGTCGTACTCCTGTCTTCACCTCAAAGGTTAGGTTGCTCTACCCAACGCTACACGTAAAGTTGGCATAGAGGCTTTTTATGATTGACACTATGCAGCTTGGAATTCCATAAGCCCTCAGTATTTTCCATGCACTGTCCCTATGTATACTGTCAAAAGCCTTTTCAAAATCAACAAAATTAATGTACAGCTGTCTTTGCCATTCTGAGCACTGCTCTATAATGTTCCTGAGGGTAAATATATGATTTACACATCTTCTGTTCTTTCTAAATCCTGCTTGTTCTTTCCTCAGTTTGTGGTCTACTGCTTTTGAAATTCTCTGTATAATTATCTTGCCTAGTATTTTGCTGGGAACTGAGAGAAGAGTGATTCCTCTCCAATTATTGCAGTCTGCAAGATCTCCCTTCTTGGGCAATTTGACAATTATTCCTTTGTTCCACTCTGTTGGTGTTGTCCCTGTTTTCCAAACTTGTGCAAATCGTGGTTCTAATAGTTCTGCTGCTAGCTCAGGGTCTGTCTTAAATAGCTCTGCATTTAAGTTATCATGGCCAGGAGCTTTTCCATTCTTTAACCCTTTGATTGCTGTGATGATTTCTTCTTTTCATGGAATGTCTGTATTAACATCTAGATCGTTTTCAGCCTCAGGAACATTCAATTGCATTTATTGTGGTTCCTTGTTCAGAGTTTCTCTGAAATGCTCTGCCCATCTTGTTTCCTGTCCTTCTGCTGTCGTGATGAGATTTCCTTGCTTATCTCTTACTAATGTAATATTGTTTGCACCTCGTTTTCCGCTGATGAATTTAGTTATTTTGTATACTGTGCTTTGTTAATTTCTCAGTGCTGCCTCTTCTGCCTGTCTTGCAAGATCGTCTAGGAAATTCCTTTTGTTGGCTCGGGTTTGGCGTTTAACTTCCTTGTCCAGCTGACTGTACTGTTCGCTATATAGTTGCTTTAACCTGGGGGACTTCGCTTCTGTTTTCTTTCTTTTCATTTCCTTTCTCATCGTTATGGTGTTTAATGTTTCTGGTGTTATCCAGTCTTGCTTCTTCCTATCCTGGAATCCCAAGCATGATTTGCTGCTTTCCTTATATATTGTTAAAATGGTGTTGAATTTCTGATCTATACATCAGTCAATGTCTTTTCCTGACTTTTGGCAAATTGATATCATTTCTTTATGTCAGCCGCAAAAGCTTTTCTGGTAAAGGGGTCCTTCAATTTGCTGACATCAAACCTTTTCTGTGTAGTTACAGTTGGTCCAGCCCTCTTAGTTTCACTTTCAGTTTTGCTACTACTAAATGGTGATCACTTCCCACATCTGCACCTCTTCTTACCTTCATATCTTGTAATGCATGTCTCCATCTACCATTAATCATGATGTGGTCTATCTGGTTTCTGTCCCGACCATTTGGTGATTCCCATGTTAATTTGTTAATTTCTTTGTGTGGAAAAAGTGTTCCTCCAATGACCAGGTTGTTAATGCTACAGACACTTATTAATTTATCCCCATTTTTGTTGTTCCGCTGCCGTATTTTCCCATTACTCTTTCATTATATGTATTGTGTGTTCCAACTTTCGCATTGAGGTCTTCCATTACTATGATAAGATCATATCTAGGTGTGTCTTCCATTTCTTTCAGCAGTTGTTGATAGAATTCATCCTTGACCTCTTCATCGCTGTCGTTCGTTGGTGCGTAGCATTGTATTATTGTAGTATTGGTGAATCTCCCTCTCAATCTTAATCGTATCAGTCTGTTGTTGATGGGTTTCCATTCCAGTAATGTCCTTTCTATTCCTTTCTGTAGAATAATGGCAACACCTTCATTGTGCTGTCCATCCTCTCTTCCAGAGTAAAGTACTGTTCCTCCTGTTGCTGTTTTAACTTTTCCTACCCCTGTCCATCTGCTCTCGCTTATCCCTAAAATGTGTAACCTATAGTTTCTCATTTCTGCCGTGACCTGTTTTAGTTTACCCGTCTCGTTCATTGTCCTGATATTCCAAAATCCTATTCTTGTTTCACGTTTTGCGGTCAGAATGTCCGTTTTCATGTCAGTGGCTTCCTTTCTTCTTTCACCACCGACAGTCAAACGAGCCTCAGACTCCGGATGTCCGTCCCGCAGCAAAGTTTGTTCATTTGTTGTCGTTTCCGTAACTTCATTTCTTTTTACATAGACAGGGGTGTCAGCCCTATGTTAAAACCCCCAACCTGGAGGACCAGGGTGTCTGCTTTAGTCTGATCCCTACCCGCGCAAACCTGTCCAGCTTGGTAGAACCTTCCAGGAGTAAAACTCCCGCTGGCATAGCTCTGGGGGTAATCAGGGTGCCCAGGCCGCCATACCTCGACACGGAATTGACACTGGTGATGGCACATTCTATGAGATGATGAAAATACTGTGACTTGAGGATATTTCGTGCATACATTTATTTTCATTTTAATATGGATAACGGCATCTACAGATTAAGGGACATAACTCTAGAATGACTCACATGATCAAGGGAAATTACTAAGAAATTTCCTATCTGACGTTTTTCGATTTTCGATCTGGTTGGATTTGAACATTCCTATTTCAGATAAACATACTATTGTATGGAGGATAATCAAGAACATTGACAATGAGTTATTTGGACATATTTTCACTGGACTTTAGTTTAATATGTAATGATTGTGTATAATTTCAGTACACTATGCATTTTAACTACAGTGCTTAAGTTTGGTGTTAATTAATTTTAATTCGCCAGATGTGGTTTGGTCTTTGATACAAATTATTTTCACACACACTAGATTTTTAATCAATAGATGGCTAATACTCCATCAATTCGTAAAACACATCAGCATTTTCGTATCTAATTGCTCACACAATTGTGTTAGATGCAAGATAACATTTTTTTAAAATACCACAGTACACTTTTGCTGACTAGTACTTAACTCATTCCATCCAAACTGGCGCGTCACGCGCCAGATAGGAGTTCTGATCTGTCCATGGCGCGTGGCACGCCAATGTGATATATGTCGAATTAGAACGGAAAGTTATAAAATACCTAGCAGCTAGCCAGTTTTAAAATCATTTCATTACATCTGGCACATGTTGTGGACGTTTGTGAGCGGGGAAAAAAAATCTGTGAAGCTAAAATTGTGTGTTTTATATCCATTTCTAATCCTTTGTTTACAAACAAAATGGATCGATGTGGTTTTGAGAAAAAAAATCATAAAAATTACATCCATGAAGTGATAGTGATAAAAGTTTCCAGATATGTTTCAAACTAAATGTGCACTGATATTCTTAATATTTTATTGCCGTACATTAATTGGGAGCTGAAATATTTAAGTTTAAGTATACAATTTTATTTTATTTTTTAAACATTTTTTAAAATCAAGTCTACACTTCACAAGACATAACACACACCTATTCATATCAATTAATTATATGAAGCAATTCATAAGATTTTCCAGTCAATTTCCCACATTTAAATGTATAACATCAACACCTAGTTAAATAAAATGTGTATCTACTGCCTGTTTTTAAAATATAACCTGAAGAGAAAAATTGCACACATTTTGAGTGGTTGTTTTTTTACTAACATATGTGGTTTTGAGAAAAAAAAATCATAAAAATTACATCTATGAAGTGATAGTGATACAAGTTTCTAGATATGTTTCAAACTAAATGTGCACTGACATTCTGAACATTTTATTGCCATACATTAATTGGGAGCTGAAATATTTAAGTTAAGGAATACAATTCTTAAAAAATTTTTAAACACTTTTTTAATCAAGTCTACACTTCACAAGACATAACACACATCTATTCATATCAATTAATTATATGAAGCAATTCATAAGATTCTCCAGTCAATTTCACACATTTAAATGTATAACACAAGTACCTACTGAACTTATGTATTTGTCCAATGTCTGTTTTTAAAACCTCACCTGTCTGAAAAAGTTGCATCCATTTTCGGGCCTGGGTAAAACCCAAAAACAGCCTGGGAGGGAATGAGTTAAGAGGTACACTTAACCTTAATTTTTGTTGATGTATAATGTTGCATTCATTCACTTTCTTAGTATGATTGTCTGCCTCTTTTCATCTGTTTACGCTATTACATATTTATATTATCTTTAATGCTTTGCATTATTGCTGTTGATTAATAAGAAATTAATTGACTACTGATACTGGACTTGACAGATAGGTGTTATTGGACAGTGTGAGGTATGTGAGTGCATGTATTGCTACCATCATTTTTGTTATATGTTGAGTACTATTAGTTATGGCGACCTCACATTGCTGTTAAAAAGGAATGTGTCCAAAGTAGACATTGGCTTTGGTATTAACCATCGACCACACTTTTAGTGTTAAATTGCCTACCCTAGGGCAGAAACCTGGGTGCTATGCTATTTCGTGCTTACAGTGAAATCTGATGTTACCATATTTCACTCTGGTGATGTTATACTCACACCATGGGAATAATGAAAACTTTGTTTCCATTAATTTGGATGGGGGGGGGGGGGGGGGGGGGGGTGATATGATTAAAATTAATAACATTTATTTCAATATTATAGGCAGCTCGATAGGGCTCCTTTTTTGTGTATTTTATACAGAGTCATTTATTAATAAAGGAAGTGACATCATGCCTATATGGTTGACTAGCAGGCGTGAATATATTAAGAGCAGAAGTTAGGAAATCATCTGCAAGAAGAGATTCGGCTTGTGTTCTGAAGTGAGCGGATGCATGTGTTTTGAGCTCCTGTAGTATTTTGTGTTTTTCCTGAATTATTCGATCACCAGGACACCAAGATACTTAGTTGAGGTGTCCCTGGCTTTTTGTAGTAAGGAAATCTGTGATTATTCGAAATGATGTCCAAGGGACGATATTAAATAAAATTTGGAACGAGTGAAAATGACCAGCGTTTCATAGAGAACGGACTGGACGAAACTGTAATACTGCATTTGCCTTTGGGCGTACATAAGTATAATTGGAGCTGTTTTGTAGAAATATAATAAACTGTATATGTGTATAACTGTGAGAAATGTGTTGGTCCGCTCAATACAGCTATACTGACTATGTGTTGTTGGACTACCCCTAATTTACTTTGGCCACGGAGACTCTCTCCGAAACAATAGACAGAACGACACGTATCAGTATCATTATTTCAACATATGAATTTTAGTATTAAGCTAATAATTTATTAATGTAATCTTCTGCATTTTGAAAAAAACCGAGTGACATTCTGAAGTAAGATGACTACAAACTTCAAAGTTACAAAATGTCTATTTTTTGGTTGTAAATGATAGCTTCAAAAAAATGAAATTACTCCATTTCAGAGTGTCTTTTACAAGCCATGAAAACAACGTCGTCGCCGACACTTTTGGAATCCATGGCTCTGCAGCATAAAGTTTACCTGGCACAGATTGAGAGACTCCATGCAAAGAGTCAGCTGTTTGAACTGATGGATCGCAATAACAAAACTACAGCCACAATTAGTCGGGCAACACAGACAGATGGCATGCACACTGTTGAAACAAGTGAGCAGGTGGCTCTTGACGAAGATACAATTTATCAGACCTTGCGTGAAAATGATGATTTACTCAATCGTATTTGTCTCAGAAATTCAGAAAAGTCAGACTGCAGCCAAGTTTCAATCATCAGCTACAAGTCATGCAGTCTTTTAGAAGATGACACTTTAAATAATGATAAGGGTCTGAATACTTCTAGAGTGATTAAGCCTGATGGCGGCACCCCCTGTGATGGTTTAATATCTGTGGAGGAGCTGGTCAAGATGAATGAGAAATTAAGTCAGGCAGTTTGCAGCTTGTTGCAGGAGCTTGGTTCAACAAAAGCTGAGAAAAAACAGATGGAAGAAAAACTTGGGGAGAGCCAGGAAATACTTAAACAAGGTTCTGAAGCCTTGAAGTTTTCTAGTTTAGATCTCCCTCCATTAGAAGCTTCTTACCCTGAACTGGCTAACTTTCATATTCACTCATGACACTAGGCAAATCTTCTACAAGCACTTTCAGACACCATCTTGAATATCTTTTAGAAAAGCAGTAGTTAGCCTTAGGTCACTGATATAGAGTTTCATCTGGACCATTGAAGATCGTAACAGGCTTTTTCTGTTCCTCCTATGTCAGGCACTCCTGCAGCAGTCATGTTATCACTTGTCTGCGTGTGTTTTACTGTATTACCTGGGCTTTTGCTGCAGTTGCTGGCATCCGCCTCTGCGCTTAAGATGCTTGAAAATTTCCCTTTTCTTACTGGCAGTTTTTAAAATTTCTTTTTGTACCATTGCTTAGTATCAGAAGGATGTCAGATAGATATACTGACCTAGTTTGCCTGACTTCACTTTGTGTGTAATTTACTTGAATTTGTGAGGATGGCAATATACATTTGTGACAATGGCCAAAGAATTATTGTTTGTCATAACTGGCATTAATGATTTTTCAGGGTGGTGCGAGGTCTCGTGATGCGCCAACCTTGTCTCTCCTCTTCTCCCCCTCCCCCAAAGCCATACTGTATTACTGTATTGTACTCTTTTGAGCCTCAATTTTATGCTGTTGAGTTGGATCACACAGTAATTTCTGGAAGTGTTCATTGTAACATTTTAGATAAACATAATACACTTATTTTTCAAAAATTGTATGGTAGGTCAGTTTTTTAAATTCATGTTGAATTACAGATATGCGCACAGTGCACTGTTTTTGAGAACAAGGAATAGAAAGAAAACATGGAGTGATAGAAAAATGTGTATTAAGAAATGAAGTAAATGTAAACATAAAAATAGTCGTACATTAAACTCCGAAAACAATCCAATTTCAATTGTTCTTTTAAAATTGTAATTAAAAAAAAAATTTTAGTCCATTCTTCCCCCTGCTCAAGAGCCAACTCTGGTTGTCATCAAGGGCTGAAACAGACATGACAGAAATCATTAACAAAACGTTGTCTGAGATTTTCACATGATCAGAAGAAAAAAAATACTAAATTTTTATTTTCAGGAAAATGGAGCACAAATAAATAAGTATTGCGGTAAAACTGATAAATAAGTACTGTAGCAAAACTGACCTAATGGTATGTGTCCTGGTAGACAGTAGTGACATGGAGTGTTTCATGAAAAATGATTCATCTTCAATAACAAACCAGAGATACATGGAAGATAAAACACATAAGTAGTGGACAAATCATATCTTTACTTACTCATTCCTCTTCTACCGTGAGGTGTAGAGGTTTGGAAGAGAGAGTGCCATACTATCCTATCGGTTGTCTTCCTCCTGGCCTAGTTCCATTCTGGTCCTCTGTCCTTCAGAGATTGTCTAATGTTGTTTTCCCAGTGGACTCTGGGTCATCCTGGAGGTCTGGATCCCTGGCTCTTAACTTTCCATACCTGCCTTGGCAGCCGATCTTCTCCCATTTTGCAGACATGACCAAACCATCTTAGTTGGGACTATTCTACTTGGGTCTGCAGGGGTTGAGTTTTTAGGCCTTGACGTATCATCTGGTTGCGAGCCATATCTCTTGTTACTTCAATCACCTTTCTCAGATACCTCATTTCTGATGTTTGAATCTGACTTTTGTGGGTTATAGTCATTGCTCATGACTCGCATCCATATGTCAAGACTGGGACCTAGGTGGAGCGGTATACAACCATCTTCGTGTTTTTGCTAACTTCTCTTTTGCTGAGGAATCCTTGATGTGTGGCCTGAAAAAGTCTCCCAGCTGCTGTTCTTCTGGTAGCCAAATCATATCTATGTTTATTAACTTGTAAATTTGGACAGGACAACATTATGGTTGAAAACTCTCATGTTGTATTTTCTTAAAATGTAAAAATTACCTGTTTTCATCACCCTTTCCCATTTTATTAATTGTTCCTGCTTTGTATTATTAATGGTCATCTTTACCCTAGAAGGGTCACTATATGAGATTTATTGTTTGCTGACAATGATGCAGTCGTCACTCACATTCATCAGGAGCTCCAGAGCTTGATGAATCACTTCTCTCAAGCATGCAAGGACTTTGGCCTCACAATAAGTTTAAAGAAAACAACTGTGCTGGGTCAGGATGTGATTGTTGTCCTAGTTATTACTATCGATATCTATGAGTTGACAGTGGTGCACCACTTCACATACCTGGGGTCTACGATCAACGACAAACTCTCTCTGAACACAAATTGACAGCCGCATTGGCAAAGCTGCAAGCCATCTTTGCCTGCCTCACAATGCATGTTTGGGGAAACTCGAAACTCCTAATGAAAACAAAAGCTTCAGTATACTCTTGTATAATGCCTGCATCACCAACATCCCTCTCCATGACAGCAAAACACGGACCACTTATGGTAAGCAAGAAAGAAAGCTCAATACCTTCCAACTATGGCTTCTACACCACATCCTTGGTATTTAATGGAAGGACAAAGTGACAAATGTCGAGTTGCTGTCACGTGCTGGCCTTTAAAGCATGTATACACTGCTTAGACAGCGCAGACTGTTCTGACTTGGCCATGTCCACTACATGGAAGATGGTCGCATCCCCAAAGATATTTTCTATGAGCAACTGGCAGATGGCAAAAGAATAGTTATGTGACTGCAGCTAAGGTTGAAACATGTGTGCAAGAAAGACATGAAGGCACTGGACATAAATCCAGCAACGTAGGAGGATGAAGCTGCCGATCGCACCAAGTGGCGCCACCTCAGATTGGGCAAACAGAAGCTCTTATAAGCATAAGAGAAAAGAACATGCTGAAAGGACCATCAGGCCAAAAAAAAAAACAGCTGAGGGCTATCACCTCAGGGACGTATTCCCAAAGTCACTTTTGACTAGGGGGCTACTATAGGTCATCTTTAGGAGAACACTTTCTCCATACTTACAAAAACCCGGCACACACAAGAATTTGTGGCATTGATTTTGTCCCTAACATTTTATGATGGTACGTGTTGTTATGGCTTACCATCACCTCCAAAAGTTATGAACTGTCAAAGTTAGTCATAATTACAACTTTGTCAACCAGTCTGTGTAGAGGTATATATGTGTCTGTTAAATAAAGCACTTGGGTTATTTAACCAGTTTTAGACTGCTGCACGTGTCTTGGTTTGGTTTTATTTTGTAAGGACCATCTTCAGTGCACACGGACAACTCCATCAGTGCCCCAATATCCTCCCTTAGATCACACAAGGAGGATCTCAGCACAGTGCATGAACTCCATAGCACTGGCGAGAATCCCAATGTGTGTACATAGGAATCACACATTCTATAAATATTTTTGTGGTGGGTAGGTTTCTAATTTTTTAATTTTGCCAGGGCAGCGGCCTTATGGCCTACTCTTTACGATTTCCAACTGCCATGGGGTGCACAACTTGCACACTACTATGTGCTTTCAATTACAGAAGATTGGACTTAGGGAAAGGAGACACCAGACAAAAATTGAATAGACAATCTTGAAGATTCAAGGGGAAACCCTTTTGATGATCAGATTGCCTCCTGTTGTATCACTCTGTATAGAGTTTCCTATCTTGGTGTTTTGAAATAATTCGGTCAGGGGGTTGAGATATTGGGAGGAGGGAAAGCCAGAGAGGTTGCAGCTTCTAGTCCTGAGACTATGTTGAGGGGCCCTGACAAATTTGCTATCCGGGGGAGCCATTCTGCCACACGATGGTTCCAATTTAGGTCATAGCTGGGAAACTTAGGGCTATGACTTGGTGGTCCATATTTAGGTCACAGTTGGTAAACTTGGGGCTATGAAAGCATTTGACATGATGATTTACATGGGCAAGCTCTGAGAACAGGGAGGATAACAGTTTGAACTTAACAAAATTTGATGTAAGTTTGGCTGCAGAGATGTTGATTTCATGCTGCTGGATGTGTGCATCTTATAGCAGTTGAGGCATACTTGCCGTCTCATTAATTGGTAAAAAGTTTTTTTTACGGGATGGGGTAACCAGCCCCATGCCCAACCCTCCTTAGTCGCTTTTTATGACATGCATGGTAGGGTACAGTGTTACTATTCTTTGCTCCTCTTTTGGGCCCTGGTAACACATGGGTGAGGCAGAGGTAGACCAAAAAACACGAGAAGAGAACTGGATACAGAGGTGAAAATGATGAGGAAAACATGGAAAGAGCTTGAGCGAATGGCACAGGACAGGAAGGCCTATGCTCCTCGGGGAGCTAAAGGGTATTGATTGATATAGTTGCTGGTGGCATTAATTTTGCATGTCTTTACAATGTAGAATGTTAATGGAAAAAAAATTAATGGCCTCTCTGTTTTGCTAACATTTTCTGATAATACACTTTCATGTATGTATTGTTGACCTCATTTAGCTGTCGTCTAACTGATTATTTCCAGTTTGTCACCTTAATGTCAATGAACCAACCTTTCTTGATTTATGACATAAATAAGACTGTGCTTCTATTGTTCGAGTAGAAAACAAACAAGACATTTTATGTAAGGATCAAGAGCTAACATTCAAATTCTGATTTCTCCTTTGTTTGTTCTGGTATAATAGTAATAATACACATTTTATTGTCTGTTTTATTATCATATTTACTAGGAACATTACATAGTGTGCTATGGAAATATTATCTAGCATGTTATTGATTGAACATTTTTTTAAATATCATACCAACTAAACAGAACATTTAGAGACATGTTTATTAAACATGAAATAGTAAAAAACCCATGTGACAATTTATTTCAAACAAGGGGGTATAAACTATACCAATCAGAAAAGGAATATCAGGCTCTGAAAGAAATAAGTTATTAAAATGCTTTTTTTTGTTCTCATCATGAAGTGCTGTAATTAAATGCTTTCCACAGCATGATTGATACATGTAGTCTGTTCAAATTTTAAGCTGAGAAATTGAACATTTATATTATAAGTGACCTGTCCAGATTGTAAGGTGAGAAACTGAACTTTTATGATACTGTGGCATAAAAGGGTCATTATTTTGAGGAAAACATAATTTGTTTTAACTTTAAGTCGACTGGACAAAAGGCATACAAGATGTAAATAATGAGAGCATCAGTGACCTGAGTTAGTCATGATAAGAAACACAAAACTGTTATAGTGTAAGTCAGAGAACCATTAATGAGGGATTAAACTTTCCCAAGTATAATCTTTGGAACAATGAACCTAATGGTTATGAGTTTACATCTTTATGGGTGCAGAAAACGAGAAACAGAACGATCTTACTTCACTTACGTAATTAATTTATAGAACTGGTCAGATAACTCTTTCTGGGCAAGCTTTCAATTTCCGAGATAATGATGGGAAATGAATTAATGACATTTAGATAGAACTATGGGATATAAAATATAACAAGAATGAGAAAAGGCAGTCAATCCTAGGTCTTCTCTGAGTCATAATACGATGGAATATTAACCTCTGTGAAATCTAAATTAATGAATTATTTTGTTACTTTTTGTGGGACATTAACCTAGCCAAAGTCTGAGAACCAGAGGTGATTGACTGGGACGAATGAAGTTGAAGGGCATTTTCAGGAACCTGTCATGGGATTGTCTCTCCTGTTCTGCAGTGATGGTTCAACAGTGGCCAAAATTTAGAGTATACAATGAGGGTCTTTAAAGGCATCTACCTTTGCTCAAGATTACTGTAGGCAGAGTTGTGTGGCAGGGTGCCTATTATTTGCATGTAAGACTGGTTCAAAGGCACCAATTATAAGTAGTATGTAGCCGTCCCACCCAGTGTTACAGTATTCCTTGTGGGACGGCACGGTACTAATTGTCATACTATGTAGCCGGGTCAATCCAGTGTTTCAATCTTTATTTATAATGAACTGTGTGAGAGATTTTAGTTACTGGCTTCAAGCTCGCCAGAGTTGTTGATTATCTCACCCTATCTGTGGGTTATAGGTATCGATCCAATATTCTTCTACTGTTGGTGTAATATGAGAGCTTTACATCCTATTATTTAAATTTGAACAAGACCATGCACCCTTACAGTTCAATCATGCCCAAAGTCCTCAACAGCCTATAACTTAGTTTCCATAATTATTTATTTGGTTTCAACAAATGGTTCAAGTGGTTAAATAACCAAAACTCAACATTAATTTACATGTATGTACAAGTATCGAAGTTTGTCATTTCTTGGCATAATATGCATACTTTTCAAATTCAAGGGAATCACAAATAAATGCCTCAATGTCTCATTATTTTCCATTTTCTCCATTTCTTCCAATATTCGGGATTATCCAAAACTTTATGTTTATTTTCCTCCCATTGGTTTTGGTTCTATCCATTGGCTTATTTTTTTTTATTTCATTTCAACTGTCCCTTCAAATTAGGGTCAAAAACCATGTTTCATAATGCATAGCGAAACGAGCTGGAACATGGAAAAATGGCATAGCAAGGTTCTGTACTTACATGTGTCCATTAAAATTAGAAAACACATTTCCATGTATAACATCATACATGGTGGAATCACTGTATACTAACATCTTGTTGAAACTTCAACTGAAAATGAGCCAGTTATGGTAACGTCTTACTACATCGCTCATCTTTTCTGGACTGCTTGACTAAAAATCACTTTTCTCATTGGACAACAACGTCACGTGATAAAGGCGTTATGTCGCTAGTGTTAGCCCGCATTCAATATTGCTATGACTACCGCTGGGTAAATCAGCGTGGCTAATGCCAAAGGACCACCGTTCATTTTCCTCCCCCAGTACTTCGGGTTGATTTTTATTTTAGTTAAGAATTGTATTTGTTATTTATGGGGAAATGATATTTTTTAGTTATCCATGACCAGACTCTAGCATGAATAAATGCTCAAGTGGTCGGTCAAACGGCCACAGTTGATAATAGGAGGATGGTGCTTCTATTTCAGGGAGTCGTCTTAGCATTTTCAGAAATCGAGCACTACGCTGAATTTATCAAAGCAGTCATAAACTTGGCATCTGTCTGCCCTTTCTATGAAGAGAAAGATATATTAGCTCGCTTCTGGGCCCCAACTTAATTACTCAGGAAAATATTACTTTAGTAGCTCTGTTGTATTTATATTTAAGATAACTAATTCGGGACCGAAGACGCAGCAAAAGAGGTGAATACAGTCAGCAACTCATAGCTTGACTGCTTGCATCAGGGTCAGCGAACCAGAGCTGACCAAAACCCTTCTCCACCTCCAAGTGGTGGTCCTGGAAACAGGTTGCATCACTGCAGTCTGGCCGAGAGAGTAAGGATCAAAGAGGGAAGGCAAACCCAGTCGCAGAAAATGCTGTGTGGAAGTCGGATATATCGGGCCACAAGGCGCAAATATCGCAGCTTTGCTGTAAACAGTGACACAATGCAACATCGTCTTTTTCAGGACGAACAAGGAAGAAAAATAAGAAAGATAACTGATTCATACGTCTGCACTTCTTTCTGTAATAATTAAATCAACTATCAATTTGTAAATATATATAACAAATTCAATAATCAATTATTGTTTGACACTAGTAAATAAATAAGTAAATGAATTTAGAAACTGAAATAGGGATTTTTTTCCTCACAGAAAATTAAAGTGCAGGTGAATTTCTGAGGAGTGTATCTTTTGCTATGGCTGGGTTAAAATCACTTAACTGGCCAGATGTTGGACTGGTTTGCTGACTGCTCCATCAATTGTAGACTTCTATGGTGAGGGCAACTCCCAGACATAGTTGCAGGGGTAACTGTTCCGAACGTAAGGCAAGGATCTTCACATCTCGTCAAAGGCAGGCATCTAGTGTAGACCACAAGCTCTTGATCCACGAACTTTAGAAGAAACAAATGTCTGCTAAGTATTGGTTTCCTGACATTAGTCAGGCGCCATCCCGACGTCACTTGCGCCATTCCTTTTTTCTCTGTAATTTTACTCTCCCTGAGCATTAATCATAAACCCAGTGGATTGGATTATTACTCAGTTAATTTGATGAAAAAATGTGACTGGACATCGGAAACGACTTATGCTTGGTTTACAATATTAAAAGGTTAATATAAATATGTACACCATGTCTTCATCATCCACTCCCTGCTCCACTTGGACCCTGAGGCTACCTCTGCTTCTGGTTCCCTGTGAGAAGAGGCATGAAGCAGTCACCAGCGCTTGGTGTGGTGGTTCATGACTTATCATTTTCATATGCTGAGGTTGCCAGCCTCGTATTAACGTGCTCAGCCACCAGCGAGGTAAACGTGCCAAATGTAAAATATAAAATTGTATGAGTTACAACTTACCCCGTACCAGGTTAAAATTTACACAAAACTTCCTAATAATAATGTCGGGCCACAGGTTTTGAGGCCGTCTTACAGGTAATTGAGAATTACGTTAATTATAATCCACTATTATTCTGTTTATATGTTCCGAAGACTTTGTAGTTTCCAGTATTATAAAGTCGAGTTTTCTTGCTGGTTAATTTCAGAAGATCCTCAATGACAATGCTGGGTCCAATCCTCTTTATTGAAATCCTACTTTTCTTTGGTCCTGGCTTGTCTGACGGTGTCGTCTTGACTCAGTGGAACACAGTGCTTGGGTCATGTTGTTTAACTAGGGCTGCTGAGATTCTCACTCTTTAGCAGCCAATACCAAGTTGAAGACTCCTTTGCATTATCTACACTGAAGATCTAGGCTTTTCCTGTGGCTCTTCTGCCATTCCGAAATGTGTTGAGTTGAAGTCATGAGCTCCAGCTTGGCTTGCATCTAAAGGATTGCCACATCTGGTCCCAAGCTGTGCGTAAGAAGAGCGTAGCATACTGTGCATTCCCCGCCATCCAAGAGGCTCTCCAACTATGCAGAGCTAAACTACTTTACTCTGGTTCTGGGCTCTCCCAATGAATTGTCACGTCCTGCACAGAACCACTTCTCAGCTTTCCCTGCCTATCATTTGGTCCACAGTGAGATCCTTCGGCGTGCAGTCAACCAAGCCAAATAATTTCGCCTGGGGCTCAAGTGACTTCTCCAAGCTTAGTGTGCAATGCTCGGTTCTCAACACGTTTCATCACGGGGGGAATCTCTGGAAGTGTATGGATAATTAAATAGTCAATACGGATGTAATTAACCTCGCAGACATAGGTTCACTTCCACGTATATATTTTGTGCATAGCTGGTGGTCATATATGACCCAAGTGCCACACCTTGAAGTGGTGAGGCGGCTTGATTGCCTTGAGGAAATTATGAGCTATATCAGCGGGAGCTTTTGCTCCTGGTAGGTTCAATCAAGCTGAGCCGGTCAAAATGGAAAGGACAGACAAAGTGGGCACACCCTTTCCTCCAGGTTGAAGGAGGCTGGAGAACAGGGCTGACAACCCTGCCGGAAAAAACAAATTGTCACACAAACGGAAACAGTTGAAGAAAGAAACATAAGCCGAAGTCAGGAAGAATCCTCGCAAGAGACGTATGACGCAGACACCTCATGAAAGCCAGTGAATGGAAGTCAGGCTGCCGACACCTCTTCTAACGACGAAGGCAAAAACCAGAATAGGCACCTGGAACATACGGACAATGCCGGAAGGACAGCTCATGTAGCTGGAGAGATGAGATGATACGAAATAAAACTCTTAGGGCTAGCAGAAACGAGAATAAATGGAACTGGTGAATTCATGACGAATACAGGGGAGAATGTCATATATTCAGGACACGAGGATGCAGACCACACACATACTGAAGAGTTTGCTTTTATGATGTCCCGGTAAGCCAGAAAAGCGTTAATAGAATGGGAACCAATATCACCCAGGATAATAACGGCAAGATTCCAGGGAAAAGGAAGAAATAACACCATCATTCAGTGTTATGCCCCACTAACAATGCAGATGATGATAAGAAGCAAGATTTCTATGATGAACTCCAAGGAACACTGGACAAAACACACAGGAGAGACTTTAAGATAGTAAAGGGAGATTTAAATTCAAAAGTAGGAGTAGAGAACAAAAACTGGGAACTAATCATGGGAAAGAATGGCAAAGGAAACAGAAATGAGAATAGAGAGCTTTTTGTAAACTTTTGTGATTTGAATGATCTGTTTATTGGAGGGACTTTCTTCCCACACAAAGACATACACAAGACTACATGGAACTCCCCAGATGGGCAAACGCAACATCAGATAGGCCACTTCACCATAGAAAGAAAATGGAGACGCTGTCGTATATTTTTTTATAGGAAATTAAGATCAATTATGGTCCCGTCTGGATAGAACTAGAACAGGTGATAGCTCAGTGGGAGATAAGGTAAGAAATAGATTTTCACGAGTGAAAGGTAAAGTCTGTCCCTGGATTTGATAGATAATCTATCCAGCCTATCGGTTACGACTAAGATTCTTAGATCGGACAGTTTCCCTAAAAATATATATATATATATTCAATCACTCACCTCTACACACACACAGATACGTGACGACAATTAGACGCACAGACGTGAAAACTATAGCTATGGAATCGGAATCTTTTGGGACGAGCTGACCAACACACGTAAATAAAGTTTATGTAAATTTTAATTATCATAAAGAACTACAACAGCAATATTTTGAATATCAAATCAAATACAAATAAACATAATGAATTAATTAAAGAGTTAGACTCATAGGTGTAATCCTCCCTCCCTCTGTTGAGACAAGATCCCGTTAGAAGAGAAGTTATTAACCCCCAAAGAGTCAAAGGTGTATACGCTGTGGTCTAGGATTTCCCTCTACAATAAAGAACAGAGCTTATACGTTAATCTATTCTGAAAGGGGCAGCATTAGCAAAACTTGCACAAAAAAGATACAAAGTTAGTACATGGGTTATACAATGAAAGAATTATTCATCCGTGTTTTCTCTCGCTCTGACAGATCTGTGATCACAACCATTCACTCTTACCTAATATGTGCTTTCACAACATCTGGAACAATCGTAAGGTACACACAGCCCATCCAAGGTTTGGTTATTGGCGAATCAAGCCCCAGTTTTTCCAAAGACTAATTAATCAAAACTGTTGGGAAACGCTTGATTCGCTCCTGTTAAAAGGATGCTGTTTATGTCACTTCAATTTTTGTCCAGGTAGTAAAATAATTAAGAGATCTTATGTTCACAGTGTACAATAGCTTGGAAATCTTCAATCGTTAAATCGAGTGTCAGGTAAATAAATCTGTTCAGGATAGATCTTCTTCACAACACAGTTGTTGTTATTCAAGTAATGTCAATGTTTGATTACGTCGCCAGCACAGGCTGAATGTATATGAACTTGGGAAAAAGAAATCTGGATATTCTATAAGTCCAGTTACAATTGATTCTTAATATTCTTTGGGTTGGTACTCTTAACTTTTTCTGGGTGTAAAACACGAGGCCAGACAGGTCACCTTGAAAACCCGATATTTATATCAGAATGTTCTTTGTAAGGTAATACTCAGATTCATATGGAAGCCGCTGGTAAGGTTTAGGGTTTGACCCAAATACTGTGTAAAGAGAAAAGATATAAATACTTAACATAATATAGTATACACAATCCTATCCTTACCCCGTGTAACATAGAATATATTTATCCACTTTGGTTATTTAACTTTAAATTATAAACTACAAGCTTAGAGCTTGTCTTATCGTTTGAAAACTTCCGTGTAATAAATTCTAATCATTAAAAAAAAATCAGTCATCATGAATTAGAAATAAATACATATTTCGTCAATACTCATGATGAATCAGTGCATTTACTTAGTTGGTTAAAATATTCTCTGACTGGTTACTAGCAGTAATTACATTTATATTATAGCTGGAAGAGTTTAGCTAGAAATTATTATCTGTTCTGCTAGCCAATGTAACACAGTAAAACCTAGAGAAATATAATTGACGGACCTATCTAGTAAATCGCTCTGAACAAAAATCTTAGAGAAATATAATTGGCGATTTAACTACTTAAATCACTCAAACTACTAGTATAATAATTACCTTCACACAAACTATTGAGACTATCTCCACCGAAAACTAAGACTCTACTTTTACAAGTGATTCTAGAATCGTAGCTAGATGTCTTCTGAATCTATGGAGTACTGGATAACTAGAGTCAGACTGCTGGGGTTTATATATATATATATATATATATATATATATATATATATATATATATATATATATATATATATATATATATATATATATGGAATCAAAGGAAATGAACACTATAGACCGAAAACCAGACTCTCTGCCGGATGTTAGCACCTACGTTCAGATTTCGGCTTATGTGTAAATCAAAGCCGTTCTTCACGCTAGAGCCGAAAACCAGAATCAGGCATAACGTAATTTGCTAATCAGTGCAAATTTTACACGTCTCTGCTCGTATGGGCCATCTCGCGAGCAGTGTCCTTTGATCTGGCAATTCGCCGTATTAATTAACTTTCTAACGAACGGATTACAAGAGAGGTAATAGCAATTTGCTCACCTTGGTTCCAAATTTATCTGCTCTTAGTACTAAAAGTAATTCATCCTTGATCGCTGTCTTATCCTATTACCACGATTTTCAATCGCTGGCGTTAAGAATAAATTACTGATCAACGTAGCTAAATGGTCTGCTGGTTGAACATCATCAAAAAAAATAGCAAACAGCAATAAAATATGCGTGCTAATTAGAAAAAGGGCAGATCTCTGAGTATAGGAATGGTTTTATGTTATCGAAACAGGCGTAGGTGAAAGTTAGGTAAAGAAAAGTGTAGATAAAGAAATAGATAGATGAAAGCTATTTTCATAATATGTCACAGACGTCCCCGCTTAAAGATATGAAACCACTTCATGTCCACTTTATGGAAATAGATTTACTATATCAGTAGCTTCCGGGTGACTGTTATCTTCCCTCTCAGCTTCCCCCTCCGTCTCTCCAATTCCTACTCATGAAATCTGCTCCAACGTTTTCTTTCTCTGGAATGTATTCCGTGTGCGCTTGCAGTTGCAGCTTTCAAATTCACTCCTATTTTCTGGCAGCCGGAGACAATTGTGAAAGTAACTCTATGTAGAAAACAAATTATTGTCTCGAGTTCCATAGCCCGTTGCGGCTGTTCCACAGCCAGCACGATGCCTTTTCCGCAGTTTCGCGGAGTCTCTTAAGTGCCATTGTTCTTGACTGTCCCCTCTACCCCAACAGTTTCAGTAGATCATGCACTGAGGCAGCCACGAGACCTCTTGCAGCCATGACCCTTGAAGTGAACCCGTCCGTCTCAAGTCCGCGGCCAGATCGTTATAATTGGCCACATTGAACGAGTGTTGGTCGTCTATTCTGGATTTAAATGGCACGGTCAGCTCAATCATTATAACTTGTTGCGAAGTTGAGGAATGTAGCACTATTTCTGGCAGTCTTCGAGATCTTCTGATGCTCTCTGGATATTAGTCTACTGCCATCTCCCAGTCATTTGCACAGCCAAGAAGAGATGGTAAACTGCTACTTGATTTACATCATCTGACTTTCCCATCTAACAAGGTTCGCGGACGATTGTAGGAGGTCATGCATTGATCTGATAATGAAGCTGAGCCTAAGAGGTGCCATATGCCACATATCATTCCATTTCAATGACCTTTGCAGGGCTCCGTCCCATGTAGTCCATTAGCCTTGTTTAGCCTGCTGCACCGCTGTTAGCATCCTCTTATCATTCTCAGCTCCTCGTATCTCCTGAATTACCATGTCTCTGCGTACCCTGTTTGTACCTTGGAACACCAGCGGATGTCACCATGACTAAATTCCCGTCTATTTCACTGTGTGTATCTGATTACCTCCCTCAGCTTGAGCGATTCTTGGGCAGCACTAACAGCTTCATCCAATTTCCACTTTCTTCCAGTTTTCAGTGTGGGCTGAATGGACTAAACTACGTCATATACTGATTCGCACAGCATCATTGCGAGCGTTGCCTTTCCTGCTTTGTATTCTTCAACAACTGACCTGAAGGGAAGCACAAGCTTTGCCTTCTTGCAGTACAGTGTTATGTCTGACAGACCTGGTGGTACTCCTAACCATTTCCTTATGAACTGGTTGACCTTTCGCACTATCTTCCAATATACTTGTGCTAATTTCATATATAAGCAGTGGCCATAGCAATTTAGTTATCAACATGAACTGAACGCACCACAGTTTAAACTTTCCTAGGAATCTGCTTTGGTCTATGATCTGTAGTCCTCTGTCTGCCATTTCTATTGTCTGTTGTACTGCCTTTGAGTCTTTTAATGAGTCATCATACACCCTGCAAAGACTTTTCATAGATTCCTCAATGACAGTAGTAATTCTTTGGTTTGAAACCATGAATGTGTCCTCAGAAATCTTCCCTTTCCTGACTGATAGGCTTCTAGACTTCTTAGGTTTGAAGCTCATTCTGCACCAGCTGACTAGTTCATCCAGGCATGCTAACATTCTCCGGGCCTGGTGTTCATCTGATGTCAGAATTGTTGTGTCATCCATGAATGTGGTGGCATGTGACATCTTCCATTGAGCTTTGGACCTATTACACATCTTTCAGCCTCTTTGAGGATTACCTGCATAGCCAACACGAATAGTATCGGAGAAATGGTACATTCCATCGCAATTCCAACTTGTAGGTCAATCCACTTCATTGTGCTTAAAAGACACAATGCGCCTTACCATAATCAAAACGGCGCATGAACTATTTGCTATTCTGTAACTTTATTGCGTGCTGCTCCAGAAATTAAGCATTGTTTGTGTTACAACATCAAACCAGGTTTCCGATACGAGGGAAGTTCAAGTTGGTTAACATGATGGTTTTGGGTCTTCTGAACCTGACAATACGCACAATAGTGACACAGAGAACTGTGCAACTCCAGAAATTGCAGAATAATAAATATAACATGACCGTGCTAAGGGGTGTGAAAAAAAAATTAAAATTAATCCCTATTAGGTAGTGTTTTCTCTTATTTTTATAGTTTTATGTTCTCTACTTAATTCTCGGAGCCGCGGTAGCGCAGTGGTTAATACACTGGCTTCCTAGCTCGGCGGTCCATGGTTCGATCCCCAGTTGAGGTGGGATTTTTAGACCACAAACGGCTCCGGGGTCTACCCAGCCTCATGAATTGGGTACCAGAACAATCATGGGAAGTGTAACCGAGACACCTACGCTAGCATTATCCGTGCTATTGTTATGATTCAGAATGAGACAAGCAGTTAGGACATCTCACAAAAGAAAAAAAATAAAGAATGAAAATAATAATAAATGTTACTGACAACAGTTCAAGATAGCAGCTCACGTTTACCAAAAGTGAGTGATCATAACAATCTAGGGACGTAAATAGAATGGTCGAGGATAGTGAAGGTTGACCAATTAATTTAATCCAAAGGTATGGGGTTAACGAATCAGAAAGTGGCAAGGTGACACACCACGCTGAGGTGACTGGAAGTCATTATTGCTTAGGAGATTCGAGGAGTAGCTGTGCGGAGAGAGAACACACTAGGACAGGTTATATGTCTGTGGTTGTACAGACTGGCTCTCACGAGTATATACATATGTCCAGCTACTTCAAGCAAGTTTTAATCTATCAAGAGATAGATATTATTTCTGTGGTGTACAAGAAGTGTATATTTCTATATGAGAACAGAGATTATGCTCTCTCTCTCGTGAGTATCTGATAGTAAGTACATTTCATGCATTAGATTGATTCTTGTTCTAGGGAACGTTTATAGAGGCATAATTAGCCAGTTCGCCAAGAAAACTATAAATATCTAAAAGAAACTGAATGCTACAGAGGAGCATAAGCACCACTAGTTTATAGTGTCGGATTTGGAAGACTAAGAATATTTAAAGGAGACAATGTTGTAAAGAGGAACAAATTCTATAAGTTATTGAGCTCACGTAAGAAATACCAGTAATGTCTAAGGATCCAACTTTTGACTGTATGCGAGCTCCATTGTTTGAATTACCTTGTCATGCCTGTTGAACGTATTATCTTATTAAAAGTTTTAATGGCACAGCTTGAATTTGATTGCGTCATTACATGTTGCTGAGCTTGTAACATTATTGTTCATACGACCACTATATGAGAAGTCACTATAATACCATCATAGAAGGAACTGAACGAACCTGGGATATTGAAAAGATAGAAATATCATCCAAGAATCACCATCTCTGGCGGAGTTGTCCAGTACAAATTTAATCTTTAACTTGGAAGATAAAACGGAGAAGTTTAAACTTAAACCATGTCACTAGGCCTGCCATCTAACACCTAGTGATTCTACCATACATACAACTAAGTGGTCTTCTGGCGCTACCACATACCTCTAATTGGTGCCGTGACTACGCGCGACCACAGAAGGTTAAGGTGGCCGGCGTGATGCTGACCACATCACTCATAGTGTGCCGATTGTCAAGAAAATACGGGCCTAACACCGTATTTCCAATATTCCCCAATAGGCGTGTAACGGGTTCCTTTACCTTTAACTTACTTAATTCTCACTTTCTTTCCCTTCTGTTTTTCGTTTGTCTATCCCTGACGAAGGCCTTGTGGCCGCAACGTAGGATTTTTCTTGTTCTTTCTCCCAGTAAGACGTATCACTATTTGTGTTTTTATTTTTTTCATCTTATTAGGTGAAAAAAAGGGGGGGGGGGGGACAGCAAAAAGCCTAGAGGCCCTTCTTTTCTTAATCCAGCCTTGACGGAAACGGAAACGCATGTTTAGGAAACCCGTTTCAGAATAAGCTGAAAAAGTTGAATGACAAACAGATCACAACATCCTGTTATTATCCCCAAAGTAATGGTCAGCATCACCCGTGTGTTACCGGGGCCCGAAAGGGGAGCAAAGAATAGTAACACTGTCCCCTGCCAAGCATGTCGTAGAAGGCGACTAAGGAGGGTTGGGCATGGGGTCGGTTACCCCATCCTGTAAAAAAAAATGTAAACCACAAAAAACTTCAACAAATATGGACAAGTCAAATAAAGAAAATAAAACACAGCCATCCAAGACAGGGGAAGGTCCTCTCGCGGGGAGGCATATGATGCAACACAGAGAAAGCCGAAAGGAGTCTGTGTTGCTGACTAACCTTCTTTCTTCTAGGAGAACTTCCAGATTTGGCACCTGGAATGTTCGGACATTGAACGAACAAGGGAAAGTGGCACAAGTAGCAGCAGAAATGAGGGAATACAAAATCGAGGTTCTGGGAATGTGTGAAACAAAGTGGAAGGGGGTAGACAGGAAGAAACTCATCACAGGTGAATTGGTGCTGTCCTCAGGACACGAAGACGAAAGTTCACACCACAGTGAAGGGGTAGCTCTTATGTTATCTAAAGAAGCACAGAAAGCACTCATTGAATGGGAAGCTGTGGGACCCAGAATAATAACAGCTATTTTCAAAACTGCTAAAAAGAAAATTCATGTCAATGTCATCCAATGTTATGCACCAACTAATGACAAAGAAGAGTCTGTGAAAGAAGCATTTTATACTAAACTACAGGAAATTATGGATAAAGTAAAAAGAAGAGACATCACAATTTTGATGGGTGACATGAATGCAAAGATAGGTACAGTCAATACTGGATTTGAAGAAGTCATGGGAAAACATGGGCTAGGAGTAATGAATGAAAATGGAGAACTATTCGCAAACTTCTGTGCTTCAAATCAACTGGCTATAGGAGGAAGCATGTTTCCACATAAGAGAATACACAAGGCAACATGGATATCACCAGACCATAGAACAGAAAATCAGATCGATCATATATGCATAAAGAAGAAGTTTAGATCATCATTGCAGGATGTAAAGGTATATAGAGGAGCAGATGTGGCATCAGATCCCCATCTTCTGATAGCCAAAGTAAAAATGAAACTCAAGAGATATGCAACAATGCAAAATTATAGACAACAGTTTAATGTAGGACAGCTAAGAAATCAAGAAACAAGAGACAAATTTGCGGTCACAGTATCCAACAAATTCCAAGTGCTCCAACAGTTGGAAGATGTAGAGAATACAGAAGACTATTGGCAGCAGGTCAAAACGGTATGGAAGGAGACATGTGAAGAAATACTGGGGAAAAGGGAAAGACAACAAAAAGCATGGATAACAACAGAAACCATCAATAAGATAAAAGATAGAAAAAACAAGAAAGCAGAGTTAAACACAAGCAAAACCAGAAGTTCCAAAGCCAAGGCTCAAGAAGTGTACACAGAAGCAAACAAAGAAGTAAAAAGAAGTATCAAAAGAGACAAGAGGAAGTATATTGAGGAGTTGGCAAGAGAGGCAGAAGATGCTGCAGCCAAAGGAAATATGAGAGAACTGTATAGCAGCACAAAGAAGCTAACAGGGAAATACAAGCAAACAAGTTGCCTCATAAAAGATAAGAATGGGAAACTGCTCAGCAATATACAAGAGCAAATGAAGAGGTGGACAGAATATTTTGGGGACCTTCTCAATAGACCAGCTCCACAAAACCCGCCGGACATCCAGCCAGCAGAAGAAGAGCTACAAATTAACGGAGAAAGACCAACGAAGGAAGAAATAAAGAAAGCCATAAAGCTTCTAAGAGATGGAAAAGCGTCTGGACCTGATAGCATTCCAGCAGAGGCCATCAAAGCAGATATCGACACGGCTACAGAGATGTTATATAAATTACTTGGTAAAGTCTGGGAAAAAGAAGAGATACCAGCAGAATGGAAGGAAGGATATCTGGTTAAGTTGCCTAAGAAGGGAAATCTACAAGAGTGCACAAATTATAGAGGAATAATGTTACTATCAGTGCCAGGAAAGGTATTGAACAGGATTATCCTTGAGAGATTAAAGGAGTCCATAGACAAGAAATTGAGAGATGAACAAGCAGGTTTTCGACAAAACAGATCATGTACAGACCAGATAGCCACTTTGAGAATAATAGTTGAACAAAGTCTGGAATGGAATTCACCACTATACATCGGATTTGTGGACTACGAA
The DNA here is from genome assembly GCA_024509875.1 of Oreohelix idahoensis. NCBI lineage: Eukaryota > Metazoa > Mollusca > Gastropoda > Stylommatophora > Oreohelicidae > Oreohelix > Oreohelix idahoensis. Next base: position 153,110 of record JAMPIV010017012.1, on the reverse strand, counting down.
AAAGCATTTGACAGTGTGGACAGAGAATCACTTTGGAAATTGATGAGGCATTATGGAGTTCCCCTGAAAATCATTAATTTAATAAAGAAAACCTATGAAGACATGACGTGCAGAGTTCTTCATGAAGGACAGCTTACAGAACCATTTGGGATAAGAACAGGAGTGCGACGGGGATGCCTCTTGTCTCCATTTCTTTTCTTGCTGGCAATAGATTGGGTTGTGAGGTCATCGACGGCACACGGCAGGGGTGGAGTCCGGTGGACTCTGACTGGGCGGTTGGATGGTCTGGATTTTGCTGATGATTTGGCTCTCCTGTCCCATGGCCGTAATCGGATGCAGGACAGGTTGAAGGCACTCGATGGGAGGTCACAGCGGTTGGGTCTGAAAGTGCACAGGGAGGGGACAAAAATAATGCGAGTGAATGCAGGTGGTGAGGACACGGTTGAGCTTGAGGAGACGCCAATGCAGGATGTGGAGTCGTACACATGTCTTGGCAGTAGTGTAGACAAGGTTGGAGGGACGGACAGCGATGTCAAAATAAGAATACAAGGGGCAAAGGGGGGGGGGGGAGGCTTTCATTGCATTGGGAAATGTATGGAGATCGGGAGAAATAGGATCCAACACGAAAATGGGAGTCTTCGGCTCAAATGTGGGGTCGGTCCTATTGTGTGGCTCGGAGACATGGAGAACGGCAGGGACGGCGGCCAAAAGGCTGCGGACTTTCATAGATGGGTGCTTGCGTGGAATGGAGGGATTGGGATGGTGTGGCGGGGTTGCCAATGTGGAACTGATGACAAGAACTGGACAAGTGCCAGTGGAACAAGAGATGAGAAGAAGACGGTGGCGATGGATAGGACACACACTGAGGAAACCTGTTGATAGCATTACAAGGCAGTCCTTGTTCTGGAACCCCCAGGGCAAGAGAGGCAGAGGAAGACCAAGAAGTACATGGAGAAGAGAGTTGGAAACAGAGGTGAAAATTATGAGGAGAACATGGAAAGAACTTGAGATGATGGCACGTGACAGGAGGACTTGGCATGTGTTTGTTGAAGGCCTATGCTCCTTTGGGAGTGGAGGGTTATGAATGAAATGGTCAGCATGAGAGGATGTATGGCGCCATTTACGATATCATTAGTAGATATAGTGTGGGAAATGCTGAACAGTGGACTGAGATTTTACTATAAGCTGTGGAGACTATTTGATTTAACGTGAACGAGAGTAGAACATTCTCACCCATTTATATGCTTTACGGTAGAGATACGTATTTCCGCTTGAACGGTTATAGAAAACAAAAAAGAAATAATTTTGACAAAATTTTGTGGAAATCATTCTGCAAGAGAAAAGGAAATTATATTATTTAGTGGCGAGACATATTGAAAAGGCTTTCGAAAGGCAGATAAGAACACCAGTTTACAAGAGTTCCAACCAGGAGATCGAGTGTATTATCGAAACCAACGACGAAGTTCGATGGTAGATGGATTGAAGAGTATAAGATACTGAAGTGAGCATCCAACGACTCCTACAATATTTGTTATGCGATAAAAGTGCAAATGATTAAGAAAAGACGATCACAGACCATTACTGACAATTGATAATAGAAAGGAAGCAGTGACCATAATGTTCGAAGAGGCACATATGGAATACCCCTAGATAGTAGTGATAAAACTGAGTTATCGGAGAACACCGTTGATATGGAAAAGTGATAAGGGAATTGTGCAGGAAAATTGAGCTAATACTAGTTTACCCCATGACTTTGGAGTTGGTACGTCTAAACAGAATGATCAGACACTCAAACAAGATCCACTGGTTAACAATGAATTGAAGGAATAAAGTAATGAAGATGATGAGTCTACTGACAGTGATGCACCTTATAAGAATACGCCACAAGCAGTTAGGAAGAAACAAGAAAGTACAACTAATAATATAGCAATTGTTTGAGGAAATGTCGAGAGATTAGAGTAATGAACTGGATCAGTCAAATGACGGGTCAGATGAAAATGGAGGGCAGGCATGCTCCTCCCAGGCTAAGAGTGTGCAAAGAAAATTAATGAGCATGATAATAATACAAGACAAAGCCAGGGCAAGGAAGTGGATGTTAAAATTGATAAAGACCATTTGGCTATGGCCAGCACGTGACAACACCTAGACATTTGTCACTGTGTCCTTCAACGAAATAATAAGGATGTGGCGTAGACATTGTAGATGTAAGGTATTAGCCTTCTTTCTTGCTTAACATAGGTTGTCCTACAGAAGTGTGCTGGTAACGCAAGTGTTGTATACTGCAGCTTTGATTCTCGTTATGAGGTTGGAGTTTCTCCAAACACGCGATGTGAGGTGGGAAAGGTGGCTGCAGTTTTACCAATGTGCCTGTCAATTTCTGTGTCAAGGGAGAGTTTGTCGTTGTTGGTAGACCCTAGGTATGTGAAGTGGTGCACCTCTGTCAATATATATATATATATATATATATATATATATATATATATATATATATATATATATATATATATATATATATATATATATATATATATATATATATATATATTAATGTGGAAAAAACATAAGCTAGAAACAGAAATAAACGAAGTACAGGAGGGTTTTCGACCAGGTAGAGGCACTAGAGATCATATATTCAACATGAGGTTCATCATAGAAAAGTGTAGAGAATTCAACGTTGACCTACATACTTGTTTCATTGATTACACCAAAGCTTTCGATTGTGTACAACATCAGCAGTTATGGGCTATTATGAAAAATATGGGATTTCCAAACCACCTTATACAACTCATCGCACTGCTGTACCAAGAACAACAGGCAGCCGTAAGAATAGAGGGGGAAATCTCAGAATCGTTTGAAGTACAGAAAGGAGTAAGACAAGGCTGTACCCTTTTCCCTTACCTGTTTAACATTTATGCCGAGAATATCATGAGAAACGTAAGAGATGACCAAGAACGCACAGAGTTTGACTCATTTAACATCGGCGGGTACCAGATCCCGGAAATCAGATATGCTGACGACACAGTCCTCCTATCGACCAACCCAGAAGGACTTGAACAATTACTTCTGTCCACCAAAAAACACAGCGAGGCCCAGAATCTATACCTAAACACCAAGAAGACCAAAGTATTGACAACAGACAAAGTAAAGACCAAACCAGAAATTGAAATTGATAACGAAGAACTGGAAAGTGTTAATGAATTCGAATACTTAGGATCAATCATCAACAGCTCTGGTGACTGTGCAGTAGAAATTAAAAGAAGACTTGCAATTGCTTCACATAAACTAATACAGATGAAAAACCTATGGCAAGGCACAAGCAAAGAAACAAAGTTACAACTGATCAGAGCATTATATTCCCAGTAGCAACATACGGCTGCGAGACTTGGACACTCAATAAAACAGTTGCAAAAAAGATTACATCATTCGAAATGAAATGCTACAGAAGGATGTTGAGAATAATAATAAATTCTTTAAGCCCCAAACACGGCGCATAAGGCAGAAACCAGTGCTCTCCAGGTTGTTCGTTGTGACGCCACTCCTCTTAGCTCTTGCACATTATTTAGGCCCAACGTTCTTCCTTCTCTTATTATTGTTCTTCTGAGTGTTTCTTTTGGTCTTCCTTTTTTCCTCTTACCCTCAGGAACCCAAGTGAGCGCCTGTAGTGGTATTCTGTTGTTTTGCATTCGTAGGACATGACCGATATATGACCATCGTCTTTTCCTTATATAGTCGGAGACATATTTCTGCCTAGAGTCTTCTCTTATTTGTCGATTAGTCTTGAATTCTTTCCAACTGATGTTCATGAGTTTTCTAAGACATTTGTTCTCGAATGTATTCAGCTTGTTCTCCAATGATTTTGTTATTTTCCAACTCTCACAGCCGTATGTTAACACTGAGATAACATTTGAATTAAACAGACGAAGCTTGGTATGTATATTCAATGATCGTAATTTCCAAATGTTAGATAATCTATTGAAGGCGCTAGCTGCCAAAGCAATTCTAGTATGGATTTCTCTTGTTGTGTCACCATCCTGAGTCATTTTACTGCCTAAATAATTGAAACTTTCAACTTTCTGTAGTTTTTCCCCGTTCAAGATGACATCAAAGGTCTCATTAGAAAAGTTCATAGCTTTAGTTTTAGAGGCATTTATTTGGAGACCTATTTTAACCGAGAGATGACACAAATTATTTACTGTTTCTTGGGATTGTCTGGGTGTTGAACTTAAGAATGCTAAATCATCTGCGAAATCCAGGTCCCCCAGGAATTTTCCATTTGTCCATTTTATACCTAATTGTTCATTGTGGGTATAGTTTCTCATAACCCAATCAATAGCTATTCCAAAAAGTAGTGGTGACATAATACAGCCTTGTTTCACCTCCTGTTTCTACTGTAAACCATTCTGTATTCCCTTTATTTGTTCTAACACAACATCTTGCATTGTCATATAGCGCTTTGATTATATTCACATATTTTGTTGGAAAACCATAGATTGTAAGTATCTTCCACAATGATGGGCGGTGTAGACTATCAAAGGCTTTTTGAAAATCGACCAAGGTGATAATAAGTGGCGTTTGCATTTCCACTGATTCTTCTAAAATTGTTCTTAGTGTGAATATTTGATCAATACATGATCGTTTCGGCCTGAAACCAGCTTGTTCTTCTCTGATCTTTTCGTCAGCATGCAATTTAAGTCTTTCTAACATCATGCAACATAATAATTTCCCAGCTACTGATAATAGAGATATACCACGCCAGTTATTACAGTCTGATAGATCACCTTTCTTCGGTAACTTTACAATAATACTGTCTTTCCATTGTTGTGGTGGTTGTTCTTCTCTCCATACTTCATTTATAATATCTAAAATTCTCAAGAGGTTGTTGTCATTAACTGCTTTAATCATTTCCCCTGAAATTTCGTCAACTCCAGCAGCTTTAAAATTTTTAAATCTTTTAACGGCTTGTTTGATCTCGTCCAGCGTGAATTCATCGCAAGTTATTGGCAAGGTGGTTGTGGGTGTTTCATTATTAAAATCAGGTGTTACTGTTGGTGGTGGTCTGTTTAGCACCTCCATGAAGTGCTCAGCCCATCTCTTCATTTGTTCTTTTTCTGTTGGTATTGAATTCCCTAATTTACCTTTAACAGGTGTTTCCATAGCAGTAGGCTGGTGACATAGTTGTTTTGTAATTTGATAAAGGCACCTACTATTACCAGTTCTTGCAGCATTTTCAGCTTCTACGGCCAGTTCATTGATGAAATGTCTTTTATGTCTTCGAGTTTTTGTCTTCACTTCTTTATTTAACAAATTATAAGTTAGTTTGCAAGATTCAACTGCATTATGTGTACTTGCCGCTAGTAGTTTAAGTTTTGCTGTTTTCCTTTCTTGTATTTTATCCCAAGTATCTTCTCTCATCCATTTTTTCTTTTTATGTACTAGGTATCCGGTGGTCGCTACAGCTGCTTCTGTCATTGCTGTTCTCAGTTGTTCCCATTTAGTATCGACTGTCTTGGTGGTGATATCGTTGTCAATTTTGCCTAAAGCATCGAAATAGTTGTTCATTTTGACATTATATTCCTCCTTTATATCATTTGATTGCAGTCTGTGTACATCTATTCTTCTATTTTTATTCGGTTGGTATAACTTCTTCAGTTTAATTCTCAGTTTAGCTATGCAGAGGTTATGATCGCTTCCGATCTCTGCACCTCTGTATGCTCTGATGTCTTGAACTGATGAGCGAAATTTTGCGCTTATGCAGAAGTGATCTATCTGGTTCTTAGTTCTGCCATCAGGTGAATTCCATGTTATCTTGTGGATATTCTTATGTGGAAAGATGGTGTCTGCCACAACGAGGTTTGATATTTCACAAAGTTCTAGAAGTCTTTCGCCATTTTGATTCATACAGCCTATGCCATGAGTACCGAGATATCTTTGTACTCCATCGTTGTTGTCACCTACTTTGGCGTTAAAATCGCCCATGACTGCTATTATGTCATGCTTGGGTATTGTGTTGATGGTTCTTAGAAGTGCTTCATAGAAGTCATCTTTTGTGGTATCTTTTGTGGTGTTGAGAATACCCTGGACAGAAAAAAAGACCAACAGAGAAGTACTACACTCACTAAACGTACAGGAACATTGGCTCCTAAATACCATCGCAATAAGGAAGCTGAAATTTTTCGGTCATATAAAAAGACACAATAGTCTGGAAAAAACAGTGATGGAAGGCATGGTCCCTGGAAAAAGGGGAAGGGGTCGACCTAGACGACGGTGGAACCAGGACATCACAGAGAGTCTGAACTTGTCTTTGGCTGATGCAGGTCGACTTGCCCAGAATCGTTATGCGTTCAGAGCAGTTGTAATGGAGACAACGTTCTGGAAAGAATACGTCACATAATGATGACAAAAACATAAAGGTATGTTTTCAGGCACTCGTAAGAAATAAAGAAGTAGAACACTAGACAACAGAAAAACAACAGACATGAGTGGCTTACCCAGGATTTGAACACTGGACCTTCCGTGCGACAACCCCGAATAGGCGGGGTTGTCGCACGGAAGGTCCAGTGTGTGGTAATATGAGAGGTTATTGGTGTTACTCAACTAAGTGTAAACAGAGTGAGGTCAAGCTGTGTAAGTCCCTGAGTCTAATTGTTGATGATGTTGTATTCTCAGGGTACCTATCTGCTACCTCTCTGAGATCTCACTCTGGGAAATATTTTCTGGGTATGTTATATGGCTACGTGTCTAGGGTAATGTATTTTATGTGATGAAAGAAAATGTCAAACAAAACTTTAACCCAATAAAATTAAAGTAAGTAAGACTTTTGATGAAGTTTAGGTAATTATTTTTTACAATTTAATCTCCCTGTACCTCAATTTTATGGGCCAGGGATTGTCAAACTCAATCGAATTTTTATTTACACTATTTAAAATAAATAAATTGGAACTCTGTCCATGTTTCTTGTTTATACAAAAGAAAATCACTGAAGAAATCCACCCACTGTTCTGTTTACCGGCTTGTACTGATCACTGTTAATATGTTGGAAAGACTGTTGAGTTCATCACTTCCAGGTGATTATATTATTATTATGGTTATTATGGTGGAACTTTATGATATCATTAATTTTGTCAGTGCCTTTTCTAAAGGACTTAACTGGCATGGATTGAAGAAAACAGTTGGCCCATAGGTCCTCCGAATCAACAAATGTGGTGCTCCTGGTCGAAGGTCTGGGGCTAGCTACAACTTGAATGCTGAGCGATCACTCCCAAGATTTTCGTCCCTCACCAGGTTTCCTGCCACCAATAAGTATTCTGACATATAACCTGAAATGAGAGGAACATTCCCTCCCATAAAACTCTCATCTATAATTCTTCCACACATAACCACTGTAACAACTCACCCTGATCAACTATGTGTGCTGATCATTACACCAGTCTTTATTTTTCATTGTTTAACATCACTGCTGTGTAAACATTCTTCTTCAGTGATAGTACAAAGCCCTGATCCCTACCTCCAAGGTGTCGCTTCCATGTAATAGGCAGGGGTGTACATACCCAGCCCTTGACCCTTTAATGATTCCCTTACAACATCTTATACAGGGTTTGACGTTCATACAATAGATAGGGTGTGCTTACTCTAGCACTGAAACCTGTGGATAAATTCGTCCTAACATTTTCTACATAATTATACATAACATTTAAACATTTATGGCAATACAAAAGCCAATATCCATTTTGGTCTACTGCTTTGGCATTCGCAAACGTTGTAAAGCCACTAGCAAATATTTTATGCATTTATTTCACTCCGAAAGACTGCATTCCTTCTTAGGCTATCGTAACACAAATTGTGGCTTACACGTTAATTAAATCAATACAAATATTTATTTTGCCTCACCCTCAAGTAAGAATTTCTCATAACATAAGCTTGACTAGGCAGTAAATGGGTTCTACCACTGCTTTAGTGTTCCAGACGGCGAAAGCTTTGGTCACACAGGCTCTCCCGCTGATGTCAGCTTAGTTAGTTTAAATGGCCGACTTTGCAAGCAATTGTTAATTCTTATTGCCCCTTCCTCAACTACGCCTAACCAATCAGAACGCGCGTCAACAAATTTTAACTTTTTTCCAAGCTACCAAATTGAGCAGTCTATAAGTGTGTTTGCTCGTCTGTTTTTATTTTGTATATTATATATCTCATTTATTTATGGACAAATTTTTAATATCAAAATAGATTATTATATCTATATATATTATATATATTTTTGGGACTGTTTGGCAAGGAAGAATATTCCAGCACCTCTGATTCATGCTATACAGAGCTTCTACAAGTCTTGCAGAAATTATGTGAGGACAGCAAACCATAAGTCAGAAGAGTTCAGGACCACCACTGGTGTAAGACATGGTGATATCCTATCACCTTACCTCTTCATACTCCTTATGGACGATGTCATCAAGGCATGTAAGGAGAGAACAAGAAAGTATTCAGTGGGGTACTGGAAGATGAGACAGGTCTATATTTCGGAGCTGGCATTTGCTGATGATGTTGCCCTGATTGCTAAATCAGAGGCACATCTCCAATCCAACCTGCAAGTCTGGAAGGAAGGGCTGGAGAAGAGAGGGATGGTCATAAGCAGCTCTAAAACAAAATCCATGGTGATATCACGAGAAGAAAGAAAACATCAGATTAAGTTGGGAGAACAGGTCCTGGAGCAGGTCGACCACTTTAAATATCTCGGAGCTATTATAGACCGAAAGGGAGGCATCAAAGAAGAGTTGGCCACTCGAAAAGCAGCGGCTGGGAGACTTTTTCAGGCCATAAATCGTGGATTCCTCAGCAAGAAAGAGGTTGGTAAGAAAACGAAGATGGCTGTATACCGCTCCACCTATGTCCCAGTCTTGACATATGGATGCGAGTCGTGGGCAATGACTACAACCCACAAAAGCCAGATCCAAACCTCAAAAATGAGGTATCTGAGGAAAGTGGTTGAAGTAACAAGAAGAGACATGGTCCGCAACCAGACGATCCGTCAAGGCCTAAAATCCCATCCGCTGCAGACCCAAATAGAACAGTCCCAACTAAGATGGTTTGGCCATGTCTGCAGAATGGGAGAAGATCGGCTACCATGACAAGCATGGGAAACAAAGAGCCAGGGATCCAGACCTCCAGGACGACCCAGAGTCCGTTGGGAGGACAACATTAGACAATCTTTGAAGGACCGAGGACTAGAATGGAACCAGGCCAGGAAGAAGACAGCTGATAGAATGGTCTGGCGCTCTCTCTTCCAAACCTCTACACCTCACGGTAGAAGGGGAACGACTAAGTAAGTAAGTATAGATTATTAAGCGGCCAAATGCCCTCTATCTATCTATATAGGTTTCATCTAATTATTCTTCCACATTTTCATCTGTATAATTTTTAAGTAATTAATTATGCTTTTTTTCGACTGAAAATATTACTAAAATAAAATTTTCTATGTCAAAATAATATTATTACGGGGAAATCTTTATGTCAATATATTAAGCAATATTAACCCTATATTTCAAGATATCTCTCTCTTTTTAATTCTCTTTAGTTTTTGAGAAATAAATTATTTAATTTTATTCCAAAGCACAGATTAGGCATATTTTCTCCTACAACCAAGATTTTATCGTCACTATAAAACGAGGTAACAATACGATTGGTTGTTAATTTTTACGACGTTTGTTAATAAATATTGGGAGGGGTAGTGCGTGTAAAAAGGGGGTAGTAACCTTTTTAACTTAGCGTAGTGGAAAATTCAAATTCTTTAGTTAAAATGTTGGCGGTTGATGTGACCTTGCCCTTGACAAATTTCAAACATAGTAGTAGTGGGTTATGGGTTGTAAATTTACGTTAAGTAGATTTTTGGAAGCGGGGAAAATTTTTGAACGGTATGTCTTACAGATCCACTTTACGACACAGTGTTCAAATCCTGGGTAAGCCACTCATGTCTTTTTTTTTCTGTTGTTTAGTGTTCTACTTCTTTATTTCTTACGAGTGCCTGAAAACATACCTTTATGTTTGTTTCATATTAATTTACAGTTTACAAGCCTCGGGTTTTACTTCCTTATATATATATATATATATATATATATATATATACATATATATATATATATATATATATATATATATATATATACATATATATATATATATATATATATATATATATATATATATATATATACTGTACAGTACTTTGCAAAAAAAATGGCAGTCATATTGCTCAGCTAAATAAGCTGAAATCTAATTAAATATGCATGTTCTGCCCCAAATTTGCACTCCACTTAAGTGAGCAAACACTACCAAAAGTTAAAAAAAAATTAGCGTAGAGTAACGTCCCTTGATATAAGAGCAGACGACAATTTCTAATGCTAGTGACAGAAAATGGATACAAAGTCAAAGTGTATGTTAATTTCACAGCTTTGGAATGAAGGAAATCAAACATGTTCCAACATTTCTAAAACCTTGAACATTCCTGAGCGGACTGTCTACAGAGTTGTGAGTAAATTAAAAGCAGGTAATGGAATCGAGCGAAAAGAAGGTAGTGGGATGCCAAGAATTTTGGTCACAAAGGACCATCGGTGTCTCGCCCAAATCGTTCGGGCTGGGCCAATGAAGAGTGTAGAAAACATACGGCAGCGCATGATCGAGTTGGGAAGCCCAGAGGTATCTAATGCTATTGTCAACCGGGAGCTACACACGATGAATTACACAAAAAAGCGGGTAATTTCGTCACCATTGCTCACAGAGACTCACAAACAGATGCGCTTGAACTGGTGCCACGAACACCAAAATTTGTCATGGGACAATGTGATTTTTTTCAGATGAATGTTCTCTTTGGTCTTATCCTGCTCAAATAAATATTTGGACGAAAGGCTCTGTAACGCCTGTGTACCAGCGACCGAAACATACCTAGAAATTCCATCTTTGGGGAGGGGTGTCAGCAAGAGGTGCCACCCCACTGTGTGTTTTCACAGGAATTCTCACGAAAGAAAGGTACATCGACATACTAGAGGGACACCTTCTGCCATTTATGCAGGTCATGTACCCCGATGGGTGCACATTTCAACATGACAATGACCCAAATCATACAGCTCATACCCCCAAAGCATGGCTGCAAGAGAAGAATGTGATAGTGCTGAAGTGGCCCAGCAACAGTCCGGATCAAAACCCAATTGAAAACGTTTGGGCACTACTCAAGAATCATTTAAAAAAGAGTGGACTCAGAGACGTTGAACAATTGAAGAAGGTAGCTGAAAAATACTGGGACAGTCTGACTCTCAATTACCTACAAACATTTGTGGGAAGTATGCCTCGCCGCATCCAGGCTTGCCTTGCTGGAGAAGGCAACATTATATTGTACTGAAACCACTGTTAATAGATAGGAGAGATACCAATCTTCCTCTGGACATACAGTTTTTATTATTATTTGCTTCTATGAGTATGCTGCGTTGCGAAAATATGACTGCCATTTTTTTTGCAAAGTACTGTATATATATATATATATATATATATATATATATATATATATATATATATATATATATATATATATATATATATATATATATATATATATATAGCACATAGCTAAATGTGCTTGAACCTTGTCCTAATGACAGTACGTTCGTTTGTGATGTCGACGTGATGTGATTGTAATAAATCGTTAGAACCTTACAAGTGGTCTTTAACCTTCCTGTCTCCTATATGTGGTACGAACGATGTATTGTACTACAACATCACCACCCACACTGCTACATATAATAAGAACGTACTTCTACACTGTCTACGAGTACTTCTACAGCGATGGCCAGTATGGCCTATGGACAACAGTAATCAGAAACTTTTAAAGAAGTCAGATACTCCTACAGTGTGGCATAATACTCAGAGTATGTACTTCTACAGTATTGGCCAGTATCGGGAGATGTACCTGACTTGCTGTATCAGAAAATATATAGATTAACATTGAGTACTTGGAAGCCCGCTATCTATGCGGCCTATTTTTGCCAGAGATGTACCTGACTTGCTGTGTCAGAAGATATATAGATTAACATTGAGTACTCGGGTTTTACTTCCTTATATATATATATATATATATATATATATATATATATATATATATATATATATATATATATATATATATATATATATATATATATATATATATATAATGGTAGATCTTTAGAGGTTTCAGTGTTACTAAAGTAGATCCCAAAATTGTCTCGGTTGCAGACACCTGAACTACACTATCTATCCTAATTATAACGCATCAAGTGTTGAAACGGGATATATAAATATATATATATATATATATATATATATATATATATATATATATGTATGTATATATGTATGTATGTATATATGTATGTATGTGTGTGTGTGTGTGTATGTATATATATATATATATATATATATATATATATATATATATATATATATATATATATATATATATATATATATATATATATATATATATGTCAGAGTAACAAACTATTGATGCTATGGATTTAACACATGGCAATCTATATCCTCTGGCTCATTATCTAACGATATGACCACAGCACACAATAGCTGACATTAAATAATGCAATAACACCTGAAACAGGTTTGGTCCCTTTAATAAATATTGCGCACACACAGAAGCCACACACGGCTAATAATACACATAGGATAACGTTGCAATGGAACTGCCAAACTACTTGCCATAATTAACAGCTCAATATAGCAGTAACATAATCACCGATCTAATCTATCCTGTGACTACACAATGACTTTCGCTCACTAGCTAACCCCTGTACTGAAGCAAGCACTCCATGAATGCAAGATACTTAACATAAATAATATCCAGGAAAAAACCACTAGAATTTACACCAACGTTCTAGCAGTATACCAAATAATCCTGACCACCTGAAAATCGGCAAGAAATATAAACCAAAATAGCATTCACATAATCCCAGCACCACAGCTGACAAAGGGACAACTTCCGCACGGGACGGTAGACATCTCCTAGAATGCCTTCCCTCCAAAAGTTTTATATCCTCTTCCGTTCTGGCCCAACTGATAAAACGGGTTTTAAATTAGTATCAGGGTCGACACTCTACAGCGTGACCAGCTAAATATTTTATAATATTTATACTGTGACATCCGCCCCCCCCCCCTAAGAAAGAAAAAGTTTTCTTTCACCGGAGGAGTCACGCCCAACCCCCTTTGGAGTATGGACGAACAGAATGCCAAGACGGCACCTCCTCATCAACCTGGAGAATGCCTAAGTTGTCCCATACCATTTTCGTTCATGCCATCTCACACCATGCCCCAAATACAATTTGAGAATGTACTAATCGTCCCAGGTACTGGTAGTCGTGAAAAATAACAATGACTGTCCAGACCTGGTCTATGAAATACAATATATGTTACAAATTAATTATTCATGTCAAGGTATCAATAATAAGGCATAATCTCATAGTACAAACAACCTGTCTACATACTGTAAATATACATATATAATACCATGACTTACAGATATATTGAATATAAATTTGTCCATATTGCCTTTATGGCATAGTGATAAATAAATCATATAACAAGGCATAGTAAAGTATCAAAATGACCCTTAAATATTACAAGACCATCATATTCCATAGGTCTTTGATAAATGCACGCCTGTCCTGCCTACAGTATGCCTGCCTACAGTATGCCTGCCTACAGCGCACCTGCCTACAGCATGCCTGCCCACAGCGCACATGCCTACAGCATGCCTGCCTACAGCGCACCTGCCTACAGCATGCCTGCCCACAGCACACCTGCCTACAGTATGCCTGCCTACAGTGTACCTGCCCACAGCGTGCCTGCCTATAGTGTGCCTGTATGGCATAATGCCACATTAATACAAAGTACGACATAGCATAATACAGCATAACTATGTATTGTAAAGCATTACATAACCTGTACAAGTCTACAAAATACACATATTCATATCAACATCGAACTGGGGGCGTGGGTCAGAGCAACTCAGGTTCGGTTCGCATCAACCGAAACATCTTACTGAACGCGAATCCGAAATCTAACCCTACTACTGCTGGACTATCAGCAGATGGTTCTGAAGCAAGGACATATGCTTCTGCCTGACTGCCTTACGCGCACCCCAACTATTCGCAAAGGTCACCCGTGCTATTTTGGTATTGTCGCGCAACGACAATACCTCCACAAATCTAACCCGCGCGACCTCATTAAACACTCGCCTGAGTGTGCGCCAACTAGCACTCGGGGGGATATTCCACACTCACACTGTGCGATCATTAGCTTTCGGACCCTCGTATAAATTCCTACTGCTCCTACTCATGTCACCCATGGCCTTGTGCACTCCCTGTACATTGCCGACGATTAAATCGGAAATCGGATCCTCAAGGACGAACGCGTTCACCCTACCCGAGAGGAACGGAGTGTCCACCTTAATACTCGCCTGGGGGTAAGACTCCGCTTTGCCCCCGAACGTGGTGCACTTTACCGTTTTGCCTGTAAGGCAGGAGTCGTCGATGCATGATCGACGCACCCCAATTGTGGTGCAACCAGTGTCCCGCAACACTCGGACTGGTCTATTCTCCACCTTGCCTTCGTGGAGAGTCACTCTACCAGTCTCATGGACTGCCGATAAACATGGTGCCGCATGCCCGCATTGAAGCACTACCCTCTCGTTTGCGTGAAACAGAGGGCGACACCCCGCACAGTCCTCACTATTAATTGTGTCCAGCACAAACGCGGAATTCGCGTGTTCTATCGGGGTGGGGCACCTCTCGGCGCAATGATTCTTGCCACCACAACTGGAACACGTGCTCTCCTTCTTCTCGTCGCGTGTACTTTTGTTGGAGCTTTTCGAAGACGAAGACCCTGCATCCGAGTCAGACGATCGACTCTCTGAGAAACCACTCCTCTGCTTGTGATGTTTCGTTTTATACCAAAACCGGTCTTCGTCCTGAGAGTCTTCGAAGAGTACCTGCTTTCGCGTTTGGCGCTCCCCTCTGTCGCTACAACTATCATATTGTCGGTTCTGCCATCTCAGCCGACCATTCCTGGGATCGAAAATTCCTATGGCTACCTTTACGCGGCTGATAGGGCTGGAAAGCTTCTCATACTTCTGCTCTTGGCTCCTGTCTACATTGCCTGACTGGTTTCGCCAAGGATGGCGTTGAATTTGCCGACACTGGCAACTAAGTCTTCTGACAGACCTGACTTCTGAATAGGTTTGCCCGGGTGGGCAAGGACATAATGGTGCCCCAATTGGGCCATGGACTCAATGTCCTTTGGTTGACGTTCCTGGAAAAACGCAACCAACTCACCGGAACACGAGGACAACACTTTGTCCCGTAGCACCAAGTCTAGCAAGCCATTATAGTCCTTCAGGATTCCCTCCATTTCAATCCATCTATTCAGCAGGAGCTTTATCTTTGAGATAAAGTCCTCAAAGTCCTGGTCTGCGCTTGGCATCGCGTTTTTAAAACGCGTCCGGTAGCCGTCAGCCGTGAGACGGAACTTCCGGAGCAACCTTTCCTTAACTTTATCGTAATCGGCCCTTTCCTCTAGTGGGAGGCTATAAAAAGTCTCCATCACAGGCCCCACTAGCAGCGTCGATAACAGAGATGGCCACTGATCTCTGTCAGCCTCATAGGCCACACATGCGGTCTCGAATCTTTCAAGGAAGAAATCTAAGCTATCAATTTTATCATTAAAATTTGGCAGACGCAGCCTAAAGGGACGGTGAGCCCCACCAGAAGTTGAGTTCTGACCACTCGCACCCACTTCCAATTTCTTCAATTGTATTTCCTTATCCATCATCTTCTCTTCCAGAGCTATTCTCATTCTCTCCTTCTCTAACTCTAACTCTCTATCTTCCCTCATCTTCTTTTCTTGCAATTCTCTCTCTATCTTCTTTTCTTCCAATTCTCGCTCTATTTTCTTTTCTTGCAATTCTCTCTCTTCTCTCAACTTCTTTTCTTGCAATTCGAACTCTCTCTGTTTCCACTCGTTTTCATCTTTCATCTTCCTTTCTTGTAACTCGAATTCTTTTCTTTTTATCTCTAGCTCTTCAGCTCGAATCTCTCTGTCCCGCTTCTGCTTCTCAATCTTTTCCTTCTCCTTCTCTTCCTTGTCTTTCTTTTCCTTCTCTTCCTTTTCCTGTAAAGCTTTTTGATTTTCAACTGAATAAAATTCAGCTTTGGCATAGTCACTTAATTCTTTGGCAGTGTACCCACATTCTTTCGCAATCTGAATGAAAGCCTGTAGGTCCATGCTGTACACTTAGAATGCTCACTATTATCTCTGGCTAAAGATTTTGCTACAGAAGTACTCAGTCATATATATTACACTTATATCACCAAATAGCTCTCTGCTTGCAAAATATGCAGTAATAACAGTAAATATTGATATCACTACTCCAATATACGCCCCTATATATATATATATATATATATATATATATATATATATATATATATATATATATATATATATATCTTGATATATATATGTATATATATATATGTATATGTATATATGTATATGTATATATATATATGTATATATATATGTGTATATATATATATATATATATATATATATATATATATATATATATATATATATATATATATATATATATATATATATATATATGTAATTATATACCACCTAGCCTCTCACTGTATACACACCATCCACCTTTATCTCTTATAGTATATATAAAGTCTTGCTGTGCCACTTGGCTACAGTCTCAACACCTTTGAAAATTTCGTCTTTCTGACCACGTAGTCTCTATTATATCCTCAACAAACTTACAATAGTCGATAGTTGTATAATAACAACTGATGAAACGTTCTGGTACTATGACACCACTATACCAACTTGATCCTCAATCAGCTTTTACCTCAAAGTCTGTTACTGGCACCCACACTGGTGCTATACTCAGATAATACTTCACTTACTACTAACCTCAACAACCTCTGTTATGCAAGTACTACAATGGAAAAATGAACACTACACAGATGAAATAAACCCATACATCACATTACGAAAACAAAATTCCAGTCACGAGGAACAAGATGATAGACCAAGAAGAGAAGAGGTAGATTAATATATACAATGCGTGACTGCACACAAACTTAAACAAGGGATACCTGTAAACGTATTTACAAGATAGCAAGATGGAACAAGAGAAAACACCACTTAAACACAACAAAAGAAATACTGAATGTAAATGTACACGACAATATAAATACACACTACACGAATACGCCTAAAATCAACAGGGCTTGGAATGTTAAGCAGGGCAGTCACTGGAAATTCCGTCTGCCTGACTCCACCACTGAACAAACACAGCCACACCCTATAAGAATCAGTGGCGTATCCTGGTAATGCGAGCTAGGTGTGCTGCTACTTGAAATGAATATGTACGCCTACTATTTAACTTCTTCCCCTCTTAATTTAAAAACCAACTATATTCAATTACGCAACGATAGTTATTAGGAGTATATGTCAATTATCTCCGAAATACTAATTAACTTACAACTTGAAACTCACTGTCACTGTAATAATCTGCATTCCCGGCAACTAACAAAAATTAATCACAAAAAACACTGGACGGACACAGCCGATTTTTACAACTCGAGAGCTGCAAGACCACCGCACGCATGTTCGTATTGTATTGACGTATCTGGCCATGACCCCGATCCACACAAACCAGTCTTCAAACGTAAAACCGAAAGCTGCAGCACACATAGTGACGGAATTACCCGAGAAACTTAGGGCGATTGCTACCAACCAAAAAAAAACTGCACTATAAAACGCGTGTGGGAAACTGAAACTAGATATACTCGTAGATTCTATGCGGGAAAATCCGTTATCCTGATGCGTGCGGTCCGAAAGCAGAACATTATAAGAGAAATATTTTATAGAATAATGCATTAATTTTTTATTTTCCTTCGGGCATAGGTGTGCGCAGCATGCACAGCACACATAGAGAATACGCCACTGATAAGAATTGGTCTAATCCAATCTTTTCCCACGAGAGGCCAAGAATGGATTAGGCTCACCACCCTTCCTCCCTTGAACACACCAAAACAGTATAACACCAAAGACTCAACAAAAACTATAGTCAACAATGAGGTACTGGAAGCTATCTCTTCCACTGAGCACTGATGAACCACTCCGGTGAAAATAAACTAAATAACTTATCAGCAAAATTAACTCTATAACACTATAAACTAAATCATCTAATCACTCCACATACTAAAGAACATAGGGAAAGATCTACTCCAACTATTCACGTTCATATATAGACAAACTAAGTCATACTCGGAAAATAGGAAAAAAAAGACACAACAAAAGGAAAGAAAACAACAGCAAACCAAGAAGCACATAAAGAATCAGCAGTATATTACTATACAGATGAGGCTAAATGATAGTTAGTACCAGATAGAAAGACAGACAAGAAAATTTAGAGTTTCAGAAAAAACAAGAAAATATCAATATAATACATTATACAAAATCAAACAAACAATAACTTATCTGAAGGTCCAACGACACTTGAGTAAGAAGTATCCTCAGCACTGACGATGATGATGAACACGGTACAAACCAGACTCCACACTTGAAAACGTTGAATGGAACAAGTATAACTCCAGCGAAATAATATAAGTCCAGGAAATCAGTCTTCTATTGACCGTCTGTCTGCCAGTTGACAACAATAATGTTCCTTGGCACAATAGTCTATAACTGACCATGTAAAGCTCACTTCACAGCAACAGTCCAGAAGTCACAGCACAATATAGTATCCTCCAGAAATTGTAACAGTCTTCAGCACAGTATACTGTAGAAATCGTAGCAGTCTTCAAGGTATCGTAATCTGTCTCTTCACTGGTCAGCAGGCTTCACTGCACATAAGCATTCACCCCTGGTTGGGCACGTCTGCGTGGTAAGGTAACGTAACAGGCGTCAACTTTTACCCTTGGTTGGGCACATCTGAGTAGTCAGGTCCCGACAAGATGTCCAAACGAATGACCTGAGGTACCAACCACCCTATCAACCTATTATCAAATACAATTTCCTAACACCAATCTCCTTCCACCCTATACCGAGGTTGACCAAGCTATCTCCCATATGACACTCCATTTGCCGTCTGGGCCAATCTAGCTAGATGGTACCAACACCCAAACTCCGCTGCTCCACCTGGACCACCGTCAACAAACGACCAACCAAACCTTGAAACAACTCAAACTGCACCGCCCAAAGCAAGCTGTAATCCTACGCTACCACTTTGAAACATTTCCAATCATACTTGGAAGCTCTAGAGTAAACAATTACAAAATTACTTCAGCACCACAGTATCGACAACCAAACTGCCACATATTTAACGATAGAAAATAGCAACTTACACTGCGACGCTGAAACTAGGTCAGTTACCATAATCGAGGTCAGGTCAAACGACCGTAAACAGTAGACTACACTGACTGACAAACACACTGACTTTCTACTGGACAATCAAAAATATCTCTCGGTTAAAATAGGTCTCCAAATAAATGCCTCTAAAACTAAAGCTATGAACTTTTCTAACGAGACCTTTGATATCATCTTGAACGGGGAAAAACTACAGAAAGTTGAAAGTTTCAATTATTTGGGCAGTAAAATGACTCAGGATGGTGACACAACAAGAGAAATCCATACTAGAATTGCTTTGGCAGCTAGCGCCTTCAATAGATTATCTAACATTTGGAAATTACGATCATTGAATATACATACCAAGCTTCGTCTGTTTAATTCAAATGTTATCTCAGTGTTAACATACGGCTGTGAGAGTTGGAAAATAACAAAATCATTGGAGAACAAGCTGAATACATTCGAGAACAAATGTCTTAGAAAACTCATGAACATCAGTTGGAAAGAATTCAAGACTAATCGACAAATAAGAGAAGACTCTAGGCAGAAATATGTCTCCGACTATATAAGGAAAAGACGATGGTCTTATATCGGTCATGTCCTACGAATGCAAAACAACAGAATACCACTACAGGCGCTCACTTGGGTTCCTGAGGGTAAGAGGAAAAAAGGAAGACCAAAAGAAACACTCAGAAGAACAATAATAAGAGAAGGAAGAACGTTGGGATTAAACAATGTGCAAGAGCTAAGAGGAGTGGCGTCACAACGAACAACCTGGAGAGCACTGGTTTCTGCCTTATGCGCCGTGTTTGGTGCTTAAAGAATTTATTATTATTATTATTAATCAAAAATAACTCACTACCGTGAGTTGATACTAACTAGGAAGGCGCCAACACGGCTGCCAACTCCTAATACACTGTGTGTACAATTCTTAATGGCCTGACTATAGCAAACACAGGCTCTACGGCTTTGCTATCAAATATTATAAGATACTTCAAAACCACTGGCCCCAAGGTATATAAAATAGACACGCCATTCAGATGTCAGCTAGCTGGGAATTAATATTACAAAATACAGGCCCCACAGCCAAAAGAATGGACGAGCCCGCAGCTGTCAGAACAACAAACTATTGATGCTATGGATTTAACACATGGCAATCTATATCCTCTGGCTCATTATCTAACGATATGACCACAGCACACAATAGCTGACATTAAATAATGCAATAACACCTGAAACAGGTTTGGTCCCTTTAATAAATATTGCGCACACACAGAAGCCACACACGGCTAATAATACACATAGGATAACGATGCAATGGAACTGCCAAACTACTTGCCATAATTAACAGCTCAATATAGCAGTAACATAATCACCGATCTAATCTATCCAATGACTACACAATGACTTTCGCTCACTAGCTAAGCCCTGTACTGAAGCAAGCACTCCATGAATGCAAGATACTTAACATAAATAATATCCAGGAAAAAAACCACCACTAGAATTTACACCAACATTCTAGCAGTATACCAAATAATCCTGACCACCTGAAAATCGGCAAGAAATATAAACCAAAATAGCATTCACATAATCCCAGCACCACAGCTGACAAAGTGACAACGTCCGCACGGGACGGTAAACATCTCCTAGAATGCCTTCCCTCCAAAGGTTTCATATCCTCTTCCGTTCTGGCCCAACTGACCAAACGGGTTTTAAATTAGTATCAGGGTCGACACTCTACAGCGTGACCAGCTTAATATTTTATAATATGTATACTGTGACAATATATATATATATATATATATATATATATATATATATATATATATATATATATATATATATATATATATATATATATATATATAACACCATGGCAGCTGTAATTACACAGTTAGAGGTACAGGAGTAGAGAAGAAAAAGAAAGATACTGTAACAAATGTGGCGGAAGGAAGAGGCACATGCAACAGGAGGTGGGTGATACACGACAGGGTGATACACATGCACGGTTGGTCAAGAGACTTTAGCAAATAAAGAACTTGATGCATGACATCTGCAGAAATTTTAGAAGAAAACAATTTTGCTCAACCAAAAATAAGAGCACCACTGAAAGGATTCAGGAGTGCACAATTGGCTGAGCGTCCTTTCACGATTTACTTTCACAGCAAGCCGATGGCACCATTTGGTTGGTCCTAGGCTTGGTTCCAGGTAAGATTATAAGTTATATTTTCCTTTCTGTTATTTGGTGTCATCCTGTATGTCCAATGAGTGCCTGTTAATCACCTTTATTTACTGTTCACGGGACTCAGGTTTCATTCATTATTTATTGAACGAATCAGACAATAATAGATGATAGGAATCTTTATACAGAGCGAGGGGGCAATCTGATCAGAAGAAGAAGTCCCCCGTCGATCACGTTTTTCGCCCCTTAATCTCCTTTACACTCTAAGAGGGGCGGACCCAGTTAGGTCATGTCTCCCAAGTGTCAGCCTCCTGTTGTCTAGTGCAGAGAATTGAACGCACCCTATCTTCTGGTGTCATGTATTGTGGTTTGCACTGTTGACCTGCCATTGAAACATAATTTTTTGATGATGCGTAGATGGCAGGGCAGATAGTGTGATTCACTTGCATGGCTGGGCGGGGTTGTCGCACGGAGGATCCAGTGTTCAAATCCTGGGTGGGCCACTCATGTCTGTTGTTTTTCTGTTGTCTGGTGTTCTACTTCTGTGTTTCCTGCGAGTGCCTGATAACATACCTTTATATTTGGTTCATATTAATTTGCTGTTTATGGGCCTCGGGTTTCCCACCCTTGTGTGTAATGAATGTACATGTAAGCCTACCTTGTCGTGGTTGGAGAGCTTGAGTGCCCCAATGATCCAGGGAGCTATGCCGGCGGGAGTTTTACTCCTGGCAGGGTCACCCAAGCCGGACAGGTCCTTGTTGAGGGGTCAGACTAAATGGGCTGAGGAGTACGTGGAACCCTATAGGTGTAGATGCAGAACCCACCGGCGAGTGGTACATGCTCTGGTCTGCACCAATCGACCCCCACTTCATGGGACAAATGCTTTCTTGCCTCATTCTTCACTGTTTGTCCTCTATCCTTTAAAGCCAGGGAGTAAACCCTGCAAAAAAAAAAATAATCAATGCAGGAGGAGCACGATAGTCTTGGTTGACAATCCACCTAAGAGAAGGACAACTTCACACAAACCCGGGTAGGAAAGACTCGTTAGTCCGGAAAGACAGCTCTCATAGGAGAGACAACTCTGATGTAAAACAACTGCTGCCTTGCAGGAAGGTCATGGAAAACCAGAGGCTAGGGAAGCAGTCCTGAACAAATGCATGCTGAAGACGGATGCACTGGGCCGCAAGGCGCACAACATAGTGCAACGCAAACCGCCTTAAGATGACAGACACAAATGTGACTCAACGAGATGGTGCTCGACCCAAGGAGTCCCGCTAGGTGGGAAGAGTGCCGGACCCCCTGCCTCAAAGGGGTCCAACCAAAGCTACTGGTGGTCACCTATCTCTGCATCGTGCAGCCAGGGCGCGGAATATTAGGGCAAATGCGACTGGCCAAAACACCCAGGAAAGAACACTAAATATACTCCAATGGAATGCAGAAGGTGTCCTAAATAAGAAACTACCGCTCACCAAAAAACTACATGATGAGCAAATTGACATAGCCTGCATTCAGGAAACACACCTAAACACAAACCACAGATTTTCTGTAAGAGGATATGAAACCCTCCGGCTTGATAGAGAGGGACACAAGGGAGGAGTACTCATGTTAATCAGAAACTCCTTGCCTAGCAGAGAGCTTTCTGTTGCTACAAACGGTCAGGCGGAAATTATAGGAGCTGATATCACTATAGATGACCAGACCGTTAGAGTAAACAACCTATATGCCCACCGAGATAGAGATCTTTCACTAGCCACAATGGAGATTAGGCGCACCAACTGCCTGGTTGTTGGTGATTTCAACAGTCATTCAGAAAGGTGGGGTTACACAGAGGCTGATACCCGTGGCATTGAAGTAGAGGACTGGGAGATTGACTCAAATCTACAACTCATCAATAGAGCAGATGATACACCCAGCTTCTACTCAAGAAGATGGCAATCGACCTCGACACCCGACCTTGCCTTCTCAACAGGAGACATCAACCATAAGATTGAACGCATTGTGCTCAACCAATTGGCAGGCAGTGACCACAAACCGATCAAACTAATGATCAATATGGAACATACACTCCACTTCCATAAACCATTACCCCGCTGGAACTACAAAAATGCCAACTGGAACAAGTTCTCAGCACTGACAGATGAATACTGTGGTTCCGTAAACACCCAAAACAAAAGAATTGGAGAAATAGCTGACGGATTTAATAAAGCAGTTCTGAAAGCTGCCCTAGAATCAATACCACGAGGAGCGAGAAAAGATTATAAGCCGTACTGGACAGAAGAACTCAAAGAACTGGAAGAACAGGTAACATAGGCCAGACATGTAGCAGAAAAGGACATAACAGTTGAGGCAAACATCGCTTATAAAGCTATCTCTGCAAAATACAGGAAAACGTTAAACTGTTCAGCCAAAAATAGTTGGATTAAAACAACAGAAAGTCTTAACCTCGACAAAGATGGAAGAAAATTATGGAGGCTTGCCAAAGCCTTAAATGATGAGGAATGTAAAAAAAAGGAAATAGCCATACAACAAAATGAGAAAATACAAAGAAAGAAGCAGCCAATGTTTTTGCTCAAAAATTCCCACTTGAGAGCCAGATAAATGTTCCACCGGACAGAAAACAGGAAATTACCGAACAGCAAGAAATTTACCAAAATATACCAACTGTTCCAGAAGAGCCCATGACAGCAAACCTCACCATGAGAGAGCTAGAGGCAGCCATTGTATCCCTTAAACAAAGAAAGTCACCTGGAAAAGACAGGGTAACAAATGACATGCTCAAAGAGCTAGGGCCTAATGCCAAGAAAGTCCTCCTCAAGATTATGAACTATAGCTGGAAGCGTGGAATTGTACCACAAGCCTGGAAAGAAGCAGTACTAGTTCCAATCCTTAAAAAGGACAAAGACCGAATGGATCCCAACAGCTACAGACCCATCAGCCTTCTAAGCTGCACGGGAAAGCTTATGGAGAGAATGATCAATACCAGATTAAGTTGGCACCTCGAAGAAAAACCAATTTTACTGCACCAACAGGCAGGCTTCAGGCAGCATAGGTCTACAGAGGACCAAGTCACCTACATTGCACAGGAAATCGAAGATGCTTTCCAAGAAGGAAAGCACACTTTAGCAGTCTGGGTAGACATGGAGAAAGCATTTGATAAAGTTTGGAAAGATGGGTTAAGAGTTAAAATGCTTAAATATGGAGTCTGTGGAAGAATGTATAACTGGATCAGCCACTACCTAACAAACAGAACAGCTAGAGTGCAGGTGCACGGACAGTTAAGCAAAAAGACTACAATGGAACATGGAGTTCCACAGGGTGGGGTCCTTTCCCCAACACTCTTCCTCATATATATAAATGATATAACAGAAAACATCCACAAGAATGTCCACAACTCTCTCTATGCTGATGACCTGGCCATGTGGACTTCAGAAGAATACATCACCACAGCAAGAGTGTGCATGCAGGATTCACTGCAAGGCCTTGAAAGTTGGTCCAGAAAGTGGTTGCTCAAAATAAATGAACACAAAACTACACACACTATTTTTACTTTGTCAAATAAACCACAGCAAGCAAAGCTACAACTAAATGGGCAGGCAGTACGAGAAGATGAAACACCAACATACTTAGGAATCACACTAGACCGCCGAATGACGTGGAAATCACAAATAAACAAAATACAGCTAAGGGCAAAACTTCGCATGACCATCATGAAAAATTTAGCTGGTACCACATTGGGTGCTGATGAGAATATCCTCAAAAAGCTGTACACAGGCAGAATCAGACCTGCTATGGAATACGGCATCACAGCTTGGTCGACGGCAGCAAAGTCAAATTTTGACAGAGTAAACAGACTCCAAAATCAAGCAGCACGTATTATAACAGGGGCCCTAAAGTCCACACAAATCAACCATATGGAAAACATTATAGGGCTACAGCCAATGGAGGATAGACGTGACAGCAGAGTCCTACAACAAGCTGAAAAATTTAAGAGACTCGAAGGACACCCCATGTTCCAACTAATGAATAGGCTAGGAAGAGGCAGGCTCAAGCGAACTAACTTTGTAGCCCAAGCAAAAGAAAAAATTAGCAAAAATACCATGCTAGCAAGCTCAGTTGCAAAGAAAATCCCAACAAGCTCAACTATCCCACTGTGGAAAATAAGATGCTTTCCTGAATTAAAATCTGATATTCCAGGCATTGAAAGTAAGGGAACACAGACAGAAACACAAAGAAAGTGTATAGCAACCAAGTATATTGACCAAAAAGTCCCAGCACAGCTTTGGACACATGCATATACTGATGGTTCAGCAAAAAATGCAATTGAAAATGGGGGTGCCGGCATCCTCATAAAATTAAAAAATAGAATCCACTCTATGGCAATTGCCACGGGCAAATACTGCAATAACTTCAGTGCTGAAGTAGAAGCCCTGAAACAGGCAGCTGAAACTCTTATTGAATGAAAAGCACAGGCAGAAAAACAGATAGTAATCTTTACAGATGCCCTCTCAGTAACATCAGCGCTGAAGAGCCAACAAACTAAAGGATTGAAAGATCTGATAATCTCCCTTGAAAGACTGGCCAAATGCTTCAACAAGTGCACTATCCAGTGGATACCAGCCCATTGCAACATACCAGGTAATGAGGAGGCAGACAAACTTGCTAAGGAAGGAGGTGCCTTACAACAAAATGATATAGAGACAACTTACGCAACGGCAAAGTCTATTATAAAGGCTACATTCAAGTCCAAATGGGAAAGAGAGCACCCGGTCCATTTGAAAAATGATGCATATCATCAACTATCCAGGAAAGAACAGGTCATAATTTTTCGGCTATGCACTGGACACAACAGACTGAGATACCATCTATACCACTAATTCAAGATTGGTGCAACAGATCTCTGCACCTGCGGTACCAGCCCGATGACGGTCGAACATCTCCTGCAGTATTGCCCAGCCTACAGTAATGAACGGAGTAGCATATGGCAACAACCCACTTCTGTCAACGAAAAACTGTTTGGAGATGTCGGGAACCTTGGGTTGACTACTGCCTTTATTAGAGTCATAAATTTGGAAGTCTGAAGGCGAACGAGGAAGAAGAAGAACTCCATGTCAAGGACCTTTACAGGGCTCCTTCCCATGTTGTCCATTGACTTTGTTGGGCCTGCTGCACCACTTTTAGCATCCTCTTATCATTCTCAGCTCCTCGTATCTACTAAATTACCATGTCTCTGCGTTCCCTGTTTGATGCCTTGGACCACCAGCGGATGTCACCATGGCCAAATCCCCGTCTATTCGTCTGTGTGTATCTGATTACCTCCCTCGGCTTGAGCGACTGTTGGGCAGCACCAACTGCTTCATCCACTTTCCACTTCCTTCCAGTGTGGGCTGAATGGACTTAACTACGTCATCTACTGACTCGCATAGCATCATTGCGAGCCTTGCCTTTCCTGCTTTGTATTCTTCAACAACTGACTTGAAGGGAAGCACAAGCTTTGCCTTTTTGCAATACAGTGCAACGTCTGACAGACCTGGTGGTACTCCTAGCCATTTCCTCATGAACTAGTTGACCGTTTGTTCTATATCTTCCACTGTACTGGTACTTATATAATATATAAGCAGTGGCCATGGCAATTTAGGTATCAGCATGAACTGAAGGCACCACAGTTTGAACTTCCTAGAAGTCTGCTTCGGTCTATGATCCGTAGTCCTCTGTCTGCCATTTCTATGATTAATTACATAAGCAATTACTAGCAGTCACTATCGTGAGATCGGAAAGAGACGGTTGGGACATGTGAAATGAATGGAGGTTGTGAATACTGAACAAATCCAGGGTAAGACTACGAGGCGTCCTTAAAGATGTTAGACAGGCAAAATCGATGTAGACACGAAAGACCCGGTAGTTTAAAAACTGAAATAAGATATAATGGATACATGACAAACACCTATCACGATCCCAAAGTAAGAGGAATATTCTAATACTGCATTTCTCGTTGGTGCCACAGTGAAGATATACCGTGTCAATTTCACAGACGGCTAGGCCCCACCCTTGGCCTTGTTGAGAAGAATCAGTGCATTTCATTCGGCTTGGTATGATTTTAGAAAACTAGAATCGGAAAAATCCTATTTTAGAGGTTTCTTCTTAGAGTTACTTCCCTTGGAGCTTTAGGGAGAATGCACAAATGACCTCGACCGGCGACGGACACCTATTCTGATGCAGTCGGCTCGGAATTATGTGCTCGATCGGCGTATCCAATAAAGTTAAAACGCTCCGGGGGGAAGAATGGTTAAATATGTATTCCCGGAAAAGGGAGAAAAACAAATACATAAGAACAATGAACGGTCATTCCTAAGGGAAGTAACTCTAAGCAAGACACCTC
The DNA here is from genome assembly GCA_024509875.1 of Oreohelix idahoensis. Lineage (NCBI taxonomy): Eukaryota > Metazoa > Mollusca > Gastropoda > Stylommatophora > Oreohelicidae > Oreohelix > Oreohelix idahoensis. The sequence continues at coordinate 125,106 of JAMPIV010017012.1, read as the reverse complement.
TAAAATAGGATTTTACCCTAGAATCATCTAATAGCGATAAAAAAAAAATTATCGAGATTTATAACGCGTAGATAATATACATATATTCTCTACGGGCTACGCGTTATCCATCTCGATAATTTTTGTGTGTGTGTGTGTGTGCTATTAGATGATTCTAGTTTTCTAAAATCATACCAAGCCGAATTATTATCATAGATAACGTATTGAACAGTCCAAATAATTTATTTCCTAATATTCTGTGTTTAGTTTAAAAGTTCCGTCTGTATTAAGTTTTCATAAACGCTGTTTTTATGTAAGTAGAAATACGATGATGAAACAAATATACGCTGTTTATATATTGGATTGTTTTGTTTTCTAAATTTACTTGATATAAAAGTTTGTAACATTTAGTAGAAACGAAACAAACTGGAGCCTCGTCGAAATCAAAAACTAATTATGTTCTAAAGCTGATTTCTTGACCCAAAAAAATTAACTGCTATCTGTGTTCGTCAGCAACAACAAAGATGACCTCAGGAATCCCCAGCCATCACATAAAGCAAATTATTTGTGCAACAAGACCACCATATCGGGAGGGAAAACATCCAAGATCAGTTAAGGTATTAATTGTTAGGAGAAATAGCCTATCTCTTTGAACCTCTGATGGTCTATAAGTAGGATATATAGGCTAGGCCTAATGTCTCTGCTTAGAGATAATGTGTTCAGTTACCAATAAGTGATATTGGTATCATATTTTTAAAGACAAAGTAACTCTTTCAACCCTTGATGGGTTAAAATTCTGATATATATAATGTAGTAAATTCAAGATAATAAAAATTGATTTGCGATGTCAAAATATCGTAGGCCTTTCTTTTTCCCCCTCCACAGGTAATGTATTTATGATATGGGTGATATAAGCATCATCCATCCTGTCAAATCATTTTAAATAGAGTACATTAAAAAGATAAATGTAGTCTCAGTGTAGATACTGCCTAAAGGGAGTGAAGTATTAGATAGGCCTACTGCCTAAAGGGAGTGAAGTATAAACTGTATTAGGCCTACTGCCTAAAGGGAGTGAAGTATTAGATAGGCCTACTGCCTAAAGGGAGTGAAGTATTAGATATGCCTACTGCCTAAAGGGAGTGAAGTATTAGATAGGCCTACTGCCTAAAGGGAGTGAAGTATTAGATAGGCCTACTGCCTAAAGGGAGTGAAGTATTAGATAGGCCTACTGCCTAAAGGGAGTGAAGTATTAGATAGGCCTACTGCCTAAAGGGAGTGAAGTATTAGATAGACCTACTGCCTAAAGGGAGTGAAGTATTAGATAGACCTACTTCTCCACACTAGGTCCTGCTTCGAGAGGTGGGGTGACCAGTTCCCTTCCTTGCTGCATTTGCCTTCCCTAACTCAAGAGCAGTTATGTACCCATTTATAGCTGGGCAGACTGGAACATGTTGCCACCATGTTTCAAATCCCTTTTTTTTTAATTGCTGAAAAATATCCCTTTGACCTCTGAAGGGTTATAATAATAATAATAAATTCTTTAAGCACCAAACACGGCGCATAAGGCAGAAACCAGTGCTCTCCAGGTTGTTCGTTGTGACGCCACTCCTCTTAGCTCTTGCACATTATTTAGGCCCAGCGTTCTTCCTTCTCTTATTATTGTTCTTCTGAGTGTTTCTTTTGGTCTTCCTTTTTTCCTCTTACCCTCAGGAACCCAAGTGAGCGCCTGTAGTGGTATTCTGTTGTTTTGCATTCGTAGGACATGACCGATATATGACCATCGTCTTTTCCTTATATAGTCGGTGACATATTTCTGCCTAGAGTCTTCTCTTATTTGTCGATTAGTCTTGAATTCTTTCCAACTGATGTTCATGAGTTTTCTAAGACATTTGTTCTCGAATGTATTCAGCTTGTTCTCCAATGATTTTGTTATTTTCCAACTCTCACAGCCGTATGTTAACACTGAGATAACATTTGAATTAAACAGACGAAGCTTGGTATGTATATTCAATGATCGTAATTTCCAAATGTTAGATAATCTATTGAAGGCGCTAGCTGCCAAAGCAATTCTAGTATGGATTTCTCTTGTTGTGTCACCATCCTGAGTCATTTTACTGCCTAAATAATTGAAACTTTCAACTTTCTGTAGTTTTTTTCCCCGTTCAAGATGATATCAAAGGTCTCGTTAGAAAAGTTCATAGCTTTAGTTTTAGAGGCATTTATTTGGAGACCTATTTTAACCGAGAGATGACACAAATTATTTACTGCTTCTTGGGATTGTCTGGGTGTTGAACTTAAGAATGCTAAATCATCTGCGAAATCCAGGTCCCCCAGGAATTTTCCATTTGTCCATTTTATACCTAATTGTTCATTGTGGGTATAGTTTGTCATAACCCAATCAATAGCTATTCCAAAAAGTCGTGGTGACATAATACAGCCTTGTTTCACCCCTGTTTCTACTGTAAACCATTCTGTATTCCCTTTATTTGTTCTAACACAACATCTTGCATTGTCATATAGCGCTTTGATTATATTCACATATTTTGTTGGAAAACCATAGATTGTAAGTATCTTCCACAATGATGGGCGGTGTAGACTATCAAAGGCTTTTTGAAAATCGACGAAGGTGATAATAAGTGGCGATTGCATTTCCACTGATTCTTCTATAATTGTTCTTAGTGTGAATATTTGATCAATACATGATCGTTTCGGCCTGAAACCCGCTTGTTCTTCTCTGATCTTTTTGTCAGCATGCAATTTAAGTCTTTCTAACATCATGCAACATAATAATTTTCCAGGTACTGATAATAGAGATATACCACGCCAGTTATTACAGTCTGATAGATCACCTTTCTTCGGTAACTTTACAATAATACTGTCTTTCCATTGTTGTGGTGGTTGTTCTTCTCTCCATACTTCATTTATAATATCTAAAATTCTCAAGAGGTTGTTGTCATTAACTGCTTTAATCATTTCCCCTGAAATTTCGTCAACTCCAGCAGCTTTAAAATTTTTTAAATCTTTTAACGGCTTGTTTGATCTCGTCCAGCGATGAATTCACGCAAGTTATTGGCAAGGTGGTTGTGGGTGTTTCATTATTAAAATCAGGTGTTACTGTTGGTGGTGGTCTGTTTAGCACCTCCATGAAGTGCTCAGCCCATCTCTTCATTTGTTCTTTTTCTGTTGGTATTGAATTCCCTAATTTACCTTTAACAGGTGTTTCCATAGCAGTAGGATTCGACTGTTGTTTGAAGTTCCTCTTTAACTCCATATAGCTTTGAGTTTAGTGTTGAGTCATTGGGCCAGTATATCTTTCTTAACTGGTCATACAGAGGACAGTCCTGTAGAACATGCTCAGCAGTTTGTTCGTTTAATCCACATGTGCACAGTTTGTTATGCCCTGTCCTGAGTCGAAAAATAGTTGTCTGTCCCTGCCGGTCGAGAGTGTGATAGTCGTCTTTGGGTTGGTTCTGTTCTCTTCTGATAGTCTGGATAGCTCTCTTTTTCTCAAAGTATGTGACTTCATTATCTTCTTGTTCACATTCTCCTCCCTTTTTTGCAAGTTTATCTGCCTTTTCATTTCCGGGTACACCACAATGAGATGGTACCCACTGAAGTATGGTTCTCTTTTTGGCAGCTACCTTGTTTAGTTCATTTCTCAGATGCGGGAGTTTACCACCCTTGAGAGCTTGCAGGACAGACAGTGCATCTGTGAGGATGACTACCTGGTGGCAGTCAGAGTTGGTGTTATAAATCATATTTGCAGCTTGCTCTAGAGCTTGAACCTCAGCTGTATAGTTGGAACAGAATTTACCAGTGGGAATGTGCCTAGTCTCATAGTGGTTGTCAGGATATGAGATAAAGATACCGGCACCTCCGTTCCTAACAGCATTAGTTGCTGATCTATCTGTATAGGCATGTATCCATGATTGATCGGGATAGCTTTCTTGGATCATACTCAATGTAGCAGTTCGTTTTTGCAGATCATTATACTCACATCCACTTGTGAGACCACTGACTGTTGTATTAATTTGGAGGGCACTGCTGGCCTGCTCCCATGGTACAGGGTATAGGGTGGGCTTCAGTGGTGTTGTCTTCATGGATAGGTCTTCTTGATGCTGTCTTATAAGTCTTTTCCCCCGATGCACAAAGCTGCTACGCTTTAGACGTCCCAATGCCAGATCATCTAGTCTTGCCTTCATTGGGTGCATTGGCATACTGTTGTACTTTTCCATCTGGATCATGGTTTTTGTGTCTCTTCTATGGGACAATGTCTGTAATCCAGCAACCTTCTGCATCTCTGTTATTGGTGTAGTTTTCATGGCTCCTGTAATGAGCCTGAGAGCTTGATTTTGCACCTTGTCCAAAGACTGCAGATGTGAGTTAGCAGCTGATGACCATGCTGCTGAGCTAAACTCTAAGTGTGGTCTTATTACTCCATTATAAATCTTCTTTAGATTTCGTTCATTTGCTCCCCAGTTGGTACCTGCTAATTTTCTGAGTATGCCTAGTCGTCTTCGGGCCTTTCCTTCTGCATTTTCAATATGCTTATTCCATGTAAGCCTTTGGTCAAATCAAATGTCACCCCAAGATAGGTGGGGTAGCTTTCTTCCTTGATCACGGTTGTCCCTAGGTGTATGTTAGCTGATTTGTCCTTGGGGGCGAGGGAGAACAGTGTTGTGGAGGTTTTGTCTGTGTTTATTGTGATAAGCCATTTCTCTGCCCATGACACTAGCATGTCTGCTGCCCGCTGCATTCTATAATTTGCTGTGGTGACATTTTCATCAGCGCACCAGAGTACTAGGTCATCTGCATATAAGGCAGCTTTAACTCCTGCAGGGAGATCTTTCACCAGGTCATTGATGTAAACAAGGAAGAGTGTTGGGGAAATTACTCCTCCTTGAGGTACCCCCTGATGGAGCAACACTTTTCTGCTCTGCAGACCGTCAAGAGTGACTCTAGTTCTCCTGTTATGCAAGTATGACTGGATCCATTTCATCATGTTGCCTTGGATTCCACTTCTCCTAAGTTTTGCAATGAGGCCATCTTTCCACACCTTGTCAAAGGCCTGCTTGAAGTCGACCCAGATCGTTAGGACCTTTTTCTTCTCCTGGAAGGCATCTTCTATTGCTTGAGACAAGTAAGTAACTTGGTCTTCTATACTGTAGCATTCTCTAAATCCAGCTTGTTCCGGCACCAGGATCTGCTCAGACTCTAAATACCATTTCAATCTGTGGTTGACTATTCGCTCCATAGTCTTCCCAACACAGCTTGTGAGACTGATTGGCCGGTAACTTGCAGCCTCGGTCTTACATTTCCCTTTCTTTAGTATGGGTATTGTGATGGCTTCTCTCCATACTTGGGGTACCGTTCCTTTCAACCAGCTGTGGTTGAATATCTCAAGCAGTTTTGTCTTTGCTGCTGAGCTCAGATTTACTAGCATTTCGTTGCTGATTTTGTCTGGGCCGGGTGACTTTTGAAACTTAAGCTTGGAAATAGCCTTCTGTAGTTCTCCTAGTGTGATGGGTTCCCTCATTGGGGCAGGAGTATCTGTCTGTCCCATGGTTGCCAGTATTTCTTTTCTTATCTCTCTCTGATGGTCTATGTTAATGGGTAAGTTGCTTTCTGAACTGTATCTTCTAGCAAACAAGTCTGCAGCTTGTTTTCCTCTGAAAAGTTTGCCACCTTCATCCAATGTGATAGTCTGCCTTGGTGAGGAATGCTCTTCATTTAGAGACTTGACTAATCTCCAAAGTTTCCTGCCGTCTTTCTCAAGGTTCAGCGATGCCGTTTTAGTTCTCCAGCTTTTCCGCTTTTTTTCTAGCTTTGTTCTCTGAAACTCTGCTACAGCCTTTTTCCATTTGTTGTGAGTTTCAAGTGAAGGCTGAGACTCTGCGTCCTTTCTAGCCTTGTCCATAGCTTCCTGACGTTCTTGGAGTGTGCTGGACCAGTATGGTATGTAGTTACGCCGGCATCCTTTGGGAATGGTTTCTTTTGCAGCAGCTTGTAGTATGCATCTGTTGAAGTCTTCTTTTACCACTTCATTAATGTCTCTGTTCTGTACCTTGAGGGTAGACAGCAGCGTGTTCACCTGATGCCTGAATAAACCCCAGTTGGCTTTTTTTGTAGTAGTTCCATCTTGTAATGGCTGGGCCTGTGTACTGAGAGTTGCACTCTGGACAGTAAGAAAGATTGGGCGATGGTCGCTTCCCCCTAGTTGGTCTCCTACTTCTTCTCTACTAATAGATCCAGCTATATCTGGTGTGGAGAAGAAAAGATGTGGGGGAGAAGTCGGATGACATCCGCTGGGGGAGAAGGTGGAAGTATCGGTGGCATTATTGACTAGGATTAGGGAGTGATCATCTTGCCAAGTTTCAACCTCTTCACCTCTGTGATCCAGATGGTTATAGCCCCAGCTCTGGGAGTGTCTATTAAAGTCTCCAACTGCTATAAAGTTGGTGGCTGGTACCTGTATAGAGCTGAGACTCAGGGGTTTGTTGTTCGGACAGTAATAGTTCAGGAGTTCTATTTCCATCTTGTCTACCTTTATCTGCAGCAGCTGATATTCTGCTCCATCCATGAAGGTTTTCCTTTCGTGTGCAGGAATGTTATTCCTTACAAGAGTAAGTACTCCTCCTTTTCGTCTATCTTGTCTGTCGGATCTGAAGCATTGATATCCCCTTATTTTAAAGGTTTGATCTGCTTTCAAGTGAGTCTCTTGGATACAGCAAACACTGACTTGCTTCTCATACAAGATGTTTTCCAGCTCTGTCTTTTTGCTGTATCCAGCCTGCTTGCTGTTCACTCCCTCTGCATTCCAGTGCATCATGACAAGTGGCACTCTGGGTTTCTCTTTTTTCTGTTTTGTTTTGGTCAGTAGTTCTCCTCCGCCGTCTGTTGACTCCACAAGACGGTCTAGAGGGTCCTCCAGTAGCTGAGGGTGGGCTCTGTCGAGGCTCAGAGCCCGGCACTGCACCTGCCTGAAAAAAAAGCGAGTTGCATGATACTGTGGTTTCCGGTGCGCCTTCTGGCCCAGTATCTACGACTTTAGCACCTGTTCAACGGGAGAGTGGGCTCATCCCTAATCTGTTTATGTTCCCAGTAGTAGACTATTCGCAAGCAGCCTGGGGGTGTCACTGCTCTGCGCGGACCTTGTTTACCGAGGCGGCGTCCGAGCTCGTATGGTGAAAAATATGGTTGCGTTATCTTCAAAATAGCCCTGTCTTTCCCGTGGCTTTTCTGCCATCCTGCAACTTTGAGTTAGGGAGTTCTGAGCTCCAGTCTCTTTCCCAGGCATTTTATCCTGGCCTGGCACGCATACAGAGGACCCCACTTCTGGTTCTAAGTTAGCAGTTGGGGATAGGTGGGGTAGCACACTGTGCATTCCCCGTCATCCAGGGGGCTCTCCAACTATGCAGAGCTTGCACAATGCTGTGCTCTGGTTCGGGGCTCTCCCAAGGAATCCTCACGTCCTGCACAGAGCCACTTCCCGATACCCACCACCTGCCAACCCTCCATTGTAGAAATCTCCTGCATGCGGCCATCCAGTCAAGAGCCAGTATTAAGTCTGGTGCCCAAGTGATCCCCCCCAAGCTCAGTGTGCAATGCTGGGTTCTCATCATGCTGCAACACAGGAGGGATTGTGATGCTCAGCCATCTCTCTCAATTCTGCACCGATAAGTGACATCGGGGACTTAACTTTGCCTCAGTACTGGCAGGCCCCGTTTCCGGGTACACCACACACAGCCAATTGAGGCAACGGTCGCCATGGGCGTGATAGACGACAAACAGTGAAGAATGAGGCAAGAAAGCATTTAACCCATGAAGTGGGGGTGGATTGGTGCAGACCAGAGCATGTACCACTCGCCGGTGGGTTCTGCATCTACACCTATAGGGTTCCACCCACTCCTCAGCCCATTTAGTCTGGCCCCTCACCCAGGACCTGTCCGGCTTGGGTGACCCTGCCAGGAGTAAAACTCCCGCCGGCATAGCTCCCGGGATCATTGAGGCGCTCAAGCTCTCCAACCACGGCAAGGTAGGCTTACATGTGGAGTCCTCCAGGGAACAGTCGAAGGTAAACGGAGAAGAGGAAGGCAAAGAAAATCCTGGGCTGATAACATCAAAGAATGGGCAGGACACGGTTTTTCCACACTTGTACGCATTGCTGAGGGTAGAGAGCAGTGGAGGACCCTGTATGCTGATGCTTCCACCATGGCACCCCTACGACCCATGACGGGTTACGGGTTGAGATGAGATGATGAAAGGCACCTACTATTACCAGTTCTTGCAGCATTTTCAGCTTCTACGGCCAGTTCATTGATGAAATGTCTTTTATGTCTTCGAGTTTTTGTCTTCACTTCTTTATTTAACAAGTTATAAGTTAGTTTGCAAGATTCAACTGCATTATGTGTACTTGCCGCTAGTAGTTTAAGTTTTGCTGTTTTCCTTTCTTATATTTTATCCCAAGTATTTTCTCTCATCCATTTTTTCTTTTTATGTACTAGGTATCCGGTGGTCGCTACAGCTGCTTCTGTCATTGCTGTTCTCAGTTGTTCCCATTTAGTATCGATTGTCTTGGTGGTGATATCGTTGTCAATTTTGCCTAAAGCATTGAAATAGTTGTTCATTTTGGCATTATATTCCTCCTTTATATCATTTGATTGCAGTCTGTGTACATCTATTCTTCTATTTTTATTCGGTTGGTATAACTTCTTCAGTTTAATTCTCAGTTTAGCTATGCAGAGGTTATGATCACTTCGGATCTCTGCACCTCTGTATGCTCTGACGTCTTGAACTGATGAGCGAAATTTTGCGCTTATGCAGAAGTGATCTATCTGGTTCTTAGTTCTGCCATCAGGTGAATTCCATGTTATCTTGTGGATATTCTTATGTGGAAAGATGGTGTCTGCCACAACGAGGTTTGATATTTCACAAAGTTCTAGAAGTCTTCTAGAGTATATAATTTGCTTTTTTTCTTCTGAAATATATTTTATGCCCTTCCCCGTCCATCTACACTCGCTGACACCCAATATGTCCAACTTATAATTATCCATTTCTTTAATTACTTCTTCCAATTTTCCGTCTTGATACATAGTTCTTACATTCCAGTATCCAATTTTAAAAATCTCCTTAGCCCCCAAGATATTAGAATGAGTCATGTTTACTGTCGAGCCTGGTTCTGTTTCGGTAACAATCACTTGTTTTACGATAGTGACTTGTTGTCGTGAGAAATTCTAAATCCACATATCTAAATTAGAAATATAATGTAAAGCCTAACGAAGTAATTCAATAAAGGAAAGAAGAATGGTAAAAGAACAGTGCGGTCACACTAGCGTACGCGTGTGTTATAGAACGCCATGATAGCTGAACAAGAAATCCCCTTTTTCTACTGAAACGCTTCCACGTTTGATAGTAAAAGCCTACTGCATAAACTACACGCGTTTCTAAAAATAAAACTGGTACTGTATTTCTTATACGACCTTGAGATAGACACACTGCGTAATGACCTAGATTAATATTACATTAATGTCATTTTATACACTATGTAAACTAAAAGACAGACGAGCTTAGAAGAGAGAGAGAGAGAGAGATGTACGGAGGAACGCATGCAATACTACCACGTCGTCTCGCGATTTAAAAATTAATGCCACCCCCCCGCGAAAGGCATGCAGGCTTGCTTTTTTCAAATAAACAGTAATAAAAAACACTACCAATACGAGGTAAGGTTTTAAAAAACATGGTTAATGCTTATTAGGAAACATGACACAATACTGTTTTACGTCTGAAATCCTGACATTAGCCTGACAGTACAGAAGACACCCCATCGTATAGAAGTTAACGGGTGGTAGAAGAAAATACATATTTTGAACGAAGCCACTTGGCTGCATTAAACTTATATATTTGGGTGCCTTAGGTCTTGCTGACAAAGAATATGTTAGGTGTTAAGCAAATAGTCTAATAATTAACAAATTATAGCCAAAATACTATAGTGGTGTTGTCTGACAACACAGGATCATATTTGCTCATAATGGCGCATTTGGACACTGCTTTAGAGGAAATGAGGCCAACACGTTAGATACGATTTGATTGGCCAGAGTGATATGTAAGGCGAAACATGATTAGTCGACTGCAAATACTAATTTTGGTTGTTAATGGAAACGATAGGAAGGGTACATTTTTTTCAAATGCTTTTGTAAACATGGTCTCATTGGCTAGACCATTTAATATAGTCAATTAGAAGCATCAGTTCAGTGCCACTTTTTGAAAATAAAACTTTGTAGAAGCAAGTGCGTTGAGAACCAGATCATATTTTTCTAATAAAAGCCTGGGACAGAGGCAGATCGGAATTGTGCCATAACTCATCGCCAGTCAACGTACTTGTATAATATTTCCTTGAATTGTGGTAAGCTAGACATATTTGATATCTTTTAGATGAAAATTGAATGTGAATTGATAATTTATGTCTGTATGTGTGTGGTTCAGTAACAAACAAGAGGCAAAGCCTAGATATTGCTCCACCATGAACAAAACTTGTCGGAGAGGAGTATAACTGTATAGGCATATATGGGATTGCCAAATAGTACTATGACACCTATCTTATTGAATAGAAGGAAATAATGCTGGAATTGCAGAGGCGTTGTAACCATTAGGGAGAGAAATACTGGTGTATATTGTTACATGAGAAGCTAGCAGTTGGCCTACAGCGCTGAACTCAGTGTTTGTTATGTATTGTGCTTCAGTGTGGAAATAGATTATAAATTAGTTCTGAAGTAGGATGTACAACCTTCTTGTTTCAGGGACCGTGGTACTAAAGTATTAAAGCAGCACCTGGTCTGAGTTTTGCTGAATCCAGAGGCTGGTAGCATACTCCTTGGTCAAGATATCGACCAGTGTTGTTTTTCAAGAAAACGGTGAAGCAAGCGAGCAGAGGAGTCAGTTTGCCTGCCGCCCACACAGAAGATAAGATTTTGTTGGCCAGAGCAGCTCAATCTTGTATAACCCCCCTCTAAAATTGACTGTATATTAACTCCATAGGGACAGTTAGTTGTTTTCACATAAAAAGAAACTGTGAATCCTTCCAATATTATTTCCACCAGTAACAAACACATGAAGTCATGATGACAAACAACAACCTAGCTTTAAAAGCCAGTATTACCTCATAGTACTACATCACAACTTACACACATATTGTAATAATATTATATGTCAGGACAAAGATCCTATGTATAAATTGTGTACATACACCTTGTGATTACATTTGATTGTGATTCCTGATTCACTCTGTAGTTGAATCAGGATATCTATTATTGAAAGGAATTAATACATATTTTAAAAGTTATCACTTGACTTATTAAGATAGTCTTATAGAGTGTTCTATGTATGTGAGTGTCACAGTGTTGTAAAGTATTGTGGATTAAATTAAATTGTTTATCTGTCTGTTGGTTGTTGTGAACATACACTTCATCACTATCATAACCCTAGACATTCAACGTAGTCATCACAATATTCCAGAATAAGTCTGACTGAGGTCTAAATGTGGTAGCAAAGTAAGGTCATTTGTAACACACCACACTTATTAGATACAGATACCTTCACAGCTGATCTCAGTCAGTACACTAAGTCCCCTATAAATATTTATAATATCCCAACTTACCACATATATTGGGGTCTCGCTCCCGGGATATTGAACCTTCCCCTAGCATATATATTGGAAGTAATTTACTTCTGCGGAAATAAATAAGGTTGAGCTCTCAGTGCCTGTGATTTTCCTTAGTATAATTAGTCATAGATTGAATTGTTTAGTTAGACATTGTATAAATTTGCCTGTTAGAAAATGGCGGACCTGGCAAAATTTCGATCTGCTGCTATGCAGGCTGCTAAAGAGTTAGGAATGGAGGGACAAGTTATGATTGCTTATGTCACTACTGAATGTGGCAAATTTATTGAATGCGAAGAAAAAAGATTAGAAAAAGATGCAGAAAGAAAATTAGAATCGGAAAGATTAGAAAAAGAGGCTGAAAGAAAGTTAGAGGCTGAAAAGGAAATTAAGAGGTTGCAGATTGAGGCTGACAAAGAGGCTAAGGCATTGGAGGCAGATAGGGAGATTAAAAGGCTCCAATTAGAAGAGAAAAAGGCTGAAAGAGAAGCCGAACAAAAGAGACAGGCTGCTGAAAGGGAAGACGAGCGATTGGCTGCTGAAAGGGAAGCAGAAGAAAGAAGGCAAGCTGCCGAAAGGGAAGCAGAAAAGGAGGAGAAAAGATTACAGAGGGAGCATGAGTTACGACTAAGGGAGTTGGAATTTCAAGGCCATGCTCCTGAAAATGGTGCCAGTCCCTTTACCTCCGATGCCACTGCTAGTCAGGGAGCCTCAACCTCAGCTATGAGCTTTCATTTAGATCATTTTGTTGAGAAAGACGATGATATTGAGAGCTATCTAAATAGATATGAACTATTAGCTACCACGTATGGGTTAGAGAGAGAAAGGTGGAGCTTAAAGTTATCTCAAGGGCTTCGTGGTACAGCTTATGAAGTTTTTGCCAAAATGAGCAGAGATGATCAAGAAAATTATGACATGCTAAAGCAGGCTCTTTTGTGAAGATATGAAAAGAATGGAGAATTTTATAGAAAAAAATTTAGGAATGCTAAACTACTGTCAGGTGAAACCTATCACCAGTTCTCTGCACGGTTAGAGACATACTTGGAGAAATGGACTTCTCTGGGGGAAAACCCAAGATCTTAAGGAAATGATCCTTATAGAACAACTAAGAGAGTCCATGGCTCCTGACCTGAGAAAGTTTCTCATGGAACAAGGTGCAGAGAGGCTGGGTGAGTTACTAAATGTTGCTGAAAGGTATCAGGCAGCTCAAGCAGAGGTAACAAGTAATAAAAAGAAACAGGTAGATAATTTTAAGGCACCACAGAACTTTAATAAATTTGATCCTAGAGATCAGAACAAAGGTAAGCACCAGTTTGATAGGCCACGGTATGACAATAAAAATAAAACCCCACAATTCGATGAAAGGAAATTTGATGAAAGAAAATCTTTCAACCAAGGAAGGAAGTGGTGTACAAAGTGTAAGATGAACAATCATACCACTGAAAATTGTAGGAATAAAACTCCTCGTTTTGCTGCTATGAAATCTGGGAAGAAGGGAACAAAGGTCAAACCTGAGGAACTACAGGAACCGTACCACCCCCCAGTGTGTGAAGATGTAATCTGTAATGGTGTCACCATAAGGTGTTTATATGATACAGGTTTAGATTATGATTCAGTTGTGAGTTCTCACCTGGTGCAAGCAGATCAATACACCACAGAAAAAGTGGAAATTCAAGCTGCAACCAAGGAAGTAGCGACCTGACACTCCCTATCGCTAAGATACATGTAAAAACGCAATATGTGGAGGGAATAATCAAAGCAGCAGTGATAAAGGAACCAATCTACCCTCTGATATTGGGGTGTAGATATGTCTTCCTGGGGAATCCCAAGAGACCTGTGATATTGGCAACGGTGCAGACCAGATCACAGTCCAAAAAGGAGGAGGAAAATCCAATAAATACTCATCCAGATGAGATGAGGAAGGCACAGGCGGAGGACAAAACACTCAAGCCGTGTTTCAATAAGTTGCCCAAATGTCATACACCTCCAGGCAAGGGAGAATTTTATATGAAGAACAAGTTGATTTATAGGAAGGCTGGATCTGAATCCAATGGTCACGGACAGCTGGTCCTTCCCACTTCATATAGGACTAAAGTGTTGGAACTAGGGCATGCGATTCCCTTCAGTGGTCATATGGGGATCAGCGCAACAGGACAGCATATAGCTTGTCACTATTTCTGGCCAGGGATAACTGAAGATATCAAACGATATGTAAAATCCTGTCCAGAGTGCCAACGAGTAGCACCTAAGCATTGGACTGCATCAGCAACTCTAGGGGAAATGCCCATAGTGGGAACACCCTTTGAGAGAGTTGCCGTGGACATTGTGGGACCTCTCACTCGAACCAAGAGGAGGAACAGCTACATTCTGACTCTGGTGGACACTTGTTCTATGTGGGGAGAGGTGGTAGCCCTGTCATCCATTGACTCTAAACATGTGGCAGAGGCATTACTCACAATTTTCACAAGGTTAGGCTTTCCCAACCAAATCTTGACTGATAATGGCTCTCAGTTCAAGGGGAAACTAACAGAAGAAGTTTTCAGGATCTTCCAGGCCAAACACTTCCATTGTATTGTGTACCATCCCCAAGGGAATGGCCAAGTGGAAAGATTTAATGGCACGTTGATGTCGATCCTGAGAAAGTTGGCACACGAAAAACCAGATACATGGGACCAGTACCTTCACGCCACCCTCTTTGCTTATCGGGAGGTACCCCATAGTTCAACCGGTATGGCCCCGACAACATTATTATTTGGAAGGCCAATAAAAGGTCCACTTGAAGCGCTGTTAAGAACGTGGACTGATGAAAAGGCAGAGGAAAATATTACATCCTCATACCAATATGTGAATGAGCTGACCACTCGTTTAAAAACTGGCTGGAAACTTGCCAATGAAAATTTGAGACAAGCCAGGAAAAAACATGCTGCCTATTACAACAGGAAAGCTAAAGACAGAGATTTGGCTGTGGGAGAGAAGGTACTGCTTCTTCTACCCGGTAGTCAGAATAAGTTACAAATTGGATGGCAAGGTCCATATACAGTTCTAGAGAAGGTGTCTAGAACAAATTATAAGATAGATAAGAAGGGGAAAAAAAAATCTATCATGTGAATCTCCTGAAGAAATATTTGGAAAGACAAAATCAGGAAGAGACACACTTGTTGACCTTGTCTATTGCAATGGAGATGAAAAAGGAACCACTTTCATCATTTGAATATCCATTACATCCCTGTGAGACAGCGGCACAGGTGAAAATCAGTACACATTTAACGAAAAATCAGAAAGAGAGAGTGCAACAGGTTCTAGATGATCATACAGAGGTGTTAACGGACCGACCGGGGCATACAAACTTATTGGAATATGATATGAAACTGATAGCCCCCACACCTGTCTGTATGAAAGCCTATTTGATTCCTTTTGCTAAGGAGAAAGCATTGAAGGAAGAGATAGACTATTTGTTGAAGGAGGGAATAATTTCACACAGTGAATCTTCGTATAGTTCCAGTGTGGTGCTCTTAAGGAAACCCTCTGGAGAACATAGACTCTGTATAGATTACAGGAGACTGAATGCTATCACAGAAGGTCAGATGGATCCATTGCCGGATACAAATCAGTTGTTTGCCAGGCTAAATGAAGCTAAATATTTCTCAAAAGTGGATCTGAGCAAAGGATACTATCAGATTCCAGTAAAACCTGAGGTTAGACCGTACCTAGCTTTTAGTACCTCAGAGGGACACTATGAGTTTAACAGATTGCCATTTGGATTGAAGAATGCGCCTAGTGTCTTCTCTAGAATGATGAGGAAATTGTTGGATCCTCTGAATAATTCATGCATCACAAACTTCATGGATGATATCCTTATAGCAACAGAAACATTTGAGGAACACATTGACTCTCTGAACATGCTGTTTAATCGACTTAGAGAAGCGAATTTAACAGCCCGACCAACCAAATGTTGCGTTGGATGTAAAGAATTAGAATTCTTGGGACACACAGTCCATCAGGGAAACATGACCCCTGACCCCAAGAATTTAGAGAAACTAAAGAAAGTCCCGAGGCCACAAACCAAGAAAGACGTGAGATCCTTTGTCTCATTATGTGGTTTCTACCAAAAGTATATCAAAAACTTTAATTCCATATGTGCACCGTTAACTGATTTGACACGCAAAGGAGATCCAGATCGAATTACATGGACAGCACAGTGTGAATTGGCATACCAGGAATTGAAGGAAAAGCTCACAAGCAAACCTATTTTGAAATTACCTGACTTAAGTCAAGAAATCATTGTGAGAACGGATGCAAGTAATATCAGTTTGGGCGCGACCCTGTTACAGAAGTCAGATTCACTGGATGGGGGATTAACCCCAGTGGCATATGCTAGCAGAAAGTTGAATAAAGCTGAAAAAAATTATTCAACTAGCGAAAAAGAATGTCTTGCAGTAATATGGGCGATCAAGAAATTCAATATTTATCTGTATGGGAAGGCATTCAAGTTGGAAATGGATCACAAACCTATGTCGTTTCTAGCACAGGCTAGGCATGAAAATTCGAGGTTACTCAGATGGTCCTTACTTTTGCAGCCATTCCAGTTCAGCATAGAGTATATTTCTGGAAAAACTAACTTGGGTGCGGATTTTCTAAGCCGCCATCCGTGTGATGAGAATCACCGTAAGCACCACGAATAATATTAAATTTCTCTATGTGTATATAGAATTATAGACTGACATATAATGTCTGTTTTAAGTGGGGAGAATCTGTCGTGAGAAATTCTAAATCCACATATCTAAATTAGAAAGATAATGTAAAGCCTAACGAAGTAATTCAATAAAGGAAAGAAGAATGGTAAGAGAACAGTGCGGTCACACTAGCGTACGCATGTGTTATAGAACGCCATGATAGCTGAACAAGAAATCCCCTTTTTCTACTGAAACGCTTCCACGTTTGATAGTAAAAGCCTACTGCATAAACTACATGCGTTTCTAAAAATAAAACTGGTACTGTATTTCTTATACGACCTTGAGATAGACACACTGCGTAATGACCTAGATTAATATTACATTAATGTCATTTTATACACTACGTAAACTAAAAGACAGACGAGCTTAGAAGAGAGAGAGAGAGAGATGTACGGAGGAACGCATGCAATACTACCACGTCGTCTCGCGATTTAAAAATTAATGCCACCCCCCACGAAAGGCATGCAGGCTTGCTTTTTTCAAATAAACAGTAATAAAAAACACTACCAATACGAGGTAAGGTTTTAAAAAACATGGTTAATGCTTATTAGGAAACATGACACAATACTGTTTTACGTCTGAAATCCTGACATTAGCCTGACAGTACAGAAGACACCCCATTGTATAGAAGTGAACGGGTGGTAGAAGAAAATATATATTTTGAACGAAGCCACTTGGCTCCATTAAACTTATATATTTGGGTGCCTTAGGTCTTGCTGACAAAGAATATGTTAGGTGTTAAGCAAATAGTCTAATAATTAACAAATTATAGCCAAAATACTATAGTGGTGTTGTCTGACAACACAGGATCATATTTGCTCATAATGGCGCATTTGGACACTGCTTTAGAGGAAATGAGGCCAACACGTTAGATACGATTTGATTGGCCAGAGTGATATGTAAGGCGAAACATGATTAGTCGACTGCAGATACTAATTTTGGTTGTTAATGGAAACGATAGGAAGGGTACATTTTTTTCAAATGCTTTTGTAAACATGGTCTCATTGGCTAGACCATTTAATATAGTCAATTAGAAGCGTCAGTTCAGTGCCACTTTTTGAAAATAAAACTTTGTAGAAGCAAGTGCGTTGAGAACCAGATCATATTTTTCTAATAAAAGCCTGGGACAGAGGCAGATCGGAATTGTGCCATAACTCATCGCCAGTCAACGTACTTGTTTAATATTTCCTTGAATTGTGGTAAGCTAGACATATTTGATATCTTTTAGATGAAAATTGAATGTGAATTGATAATTTATGTCTGTATGTGTGTGGTTCAGTAACAAACAAGAGGCAAAGCCTAGATATTGCTCCACCATGAACAAAACTTGTCGGAGAGAACTATAACTGTATAGGCATATATGGGATTACCAAATAGTACTATGACACCTATCTTATTGAATAGAAGGAAATAATGCTGGAATTGCAGAGGCGTTGTAACCATTAGGGAGAGGAATACTGGTGTATATTGTTACATGAAAAGCTAGCAGTTGGCCTACAGCGCTGAACTCAGTGTTTGTTATGTATTGTGCTTCAGTGTGGAAATAGATTATAAATTAGTTCTGAAGTAGGAGGTACAACCTTCTTGTTTCAGGGACCGTGGTACTAAAGTATTAAAGCAGCACCTGGTCTGAGTTTTGCTGAATCCAGAGGCTGGTAGCATACTCCTTGGTCAAGATATCGACCAGTGTTGTTTTTCAAGAAAACGGTGAAGCAAGCGAGCAGAGGAGTCAGTTTGCCTGCCGCCCACACAGAAGATAAGATTTCGTTGGCCAGAGCAGCTCAATCTTGTATAACCCCCCTCTAAAATTGACTGTATATTAACTCCAGAGGGACAGTTAGTTGTTTTCACATAAAAAGAAACTGTGAATCCTTCCAATATTATTTCCACCAGTAACAAACACATGAAGTCATGATGACAAACAACAACCTAGCTTTAAAAGCCAGTATTACCTCATAGTACTACATCACAACTTACACACATATTGTAATAATATTATATGTCAGGACAAAGATCCTATGTATAAATTATGTACATACACCTTGTGATTACATTTGATTGTGATTCCTGATTCACTCTGTAGTTGAATCAGGATATCTATTATTGAAAGGAATTAATACATATTTTAAAAGTTATCACTTGACTTATTAAGATAGTCTTATAGAGTGTTCTATGTATGTGAGTGTCACAGTGTTGTAAAGTATTGTGGATTAAATTAAATTGTTTATCTGTCTGTTGGTTGTTGTGAACATACACTTCATCACTATCATAACCCTAGACATTCAACGTAGTCATCACAATATTCCAGAATAAGTCTGACTGAGGTTTAAATGTGGTAGCAAAGTAAGGTCATCTGTAACACACCACACTTATTAGATACAGATACCTTCACAGCTGTACTCAGTCAGTACACTAAGTCCCCTATAAATATTTATAATATCCCAACTTACCACACTTGTTAACTCTCTGATCAACCCTCCTATCCAACCGACCGATTCGAGGGTTTCGAGGTCAGTTATAGGAAAATATCTACACCACTAGATACTCTGATGTATCTTTTATTCTATAATTTAACATAACATGGTACTATCCATCGAAATATACACATTCCTGATGTTTTTCTTTCTGTGTCTAAGGTGAGAAAAGAATTTCACCTCCATCTTGGAAGGGTAGATAACCGCGAAGGGTTATAATTAGGATATAAAGGGCCTAGTGTTTTCAATTCCAAATAAGATGAGTAACTGCCGATATGGAGCCCTTACCTTTACCGTTAAAAGCCAGCGCTCTAAACACTCTTCCAGTCGGACACTTAAGAGTACATTACTATTTCCAAATTGTGTATGTGTTTTATTTTCTTTGTCCTTAAATGGAAGTCTTCTCATTTCAGGTTTTGGTGTTTTTAAAAAAATTGGGGCGGCAGCTGTGAAAGCCTAATGTGATTGAGTAGGTATTTAAGGTATTCTTTATTCGCCACTGCTAATAAGTACAGTATAACTTCGACTATCGGAATGTCAAGTATCTGAACCACCAGTTATCTAAACCACTGCTAATAAGTACAGTATAACTTCGACTATCGGAATGTCAAGTATCTGAACCACCAGTTATCTAAACCACTGCTAATAAGTACAGTATAACTTCGACTATCGGAATGTCAAGTATCTGAACCACCAGTTATCTAAACCACTGCTAATAAGTACAGTATAACTTCGACTATCAGAATGTCAAGTATCTGAACCACCAGTTATCTAAACCACTGCTAATAAGTACAGTATAACTTCGACTATCGGAATGTCAAGTATCTGAACCACCAGTTATCTAAACCACTGCTAATAAGTACAGTATAACTTCGACTATCGGAATGTCAAGTATCTGAACCACCAGTTATCTAAACCACTGCTAATAAGTACAGTATAACTTCGACTATCAGAATGTCAAGTATCTGAACCACCAGTTATCTAAACCACTGCCGCCGCTACTAATTATTGCACTATGGGCTGTCACGTCAGGGGTGCATTCCCATAGTGTGCAGCATGCAAAGATCTGTGCAGTATTGCAGTATTCATTTATAATTACAGGAGTTAAATTTTGGCTTTAGCTACTGTGTAAACTCAGGATGGAAAGCAGGCCCACTCATGTAGAGACCTTCACTGCCTCAGAATCTGCAATAGCATGGTGTGTGATAGTCTGAATAGAGTTCTATGGAGATACTGCGGTAGCGCAGTGCTTAGTGCACTGGCTTTCTAGCTCAGTGGTCCATGGTTCAATCCCTAGTTGAGGTGGGATTTTTAGACCGCAAATGGCTCCGGGGGTCGACCCAGCCTCATGAATTGGGTGCCAGAGCAACTGTGGGAAGGTTAAGGTGGCTTGCATGATGCTGACCGCATCACCCCTGGTGTGCCAATGGTCATGGGCCTAACACCATATTCCCAGTATGCCGCGGTAACAGGATCCTTTACCTTCTTTTTTTAAACTACTATTAAAGAGGACGAGAGACCTCGCTGCGAAAAAAGACAAATCTCACATGATTCAAAGAAAAATTCAAGATTACATACATTTTTAAAAAAATAAACTTTCCCAATATTCATTATAATTTTGTTTTTCTGCAATTACTTATGTTTGTTTATTTCTGTTTATGTAAAAAAAATGTGATTTATAGATGAAACCATTTAAAACAAGTGGGTAAGCTCAAAAGAAATAAAATATGCATTGATTCTTCAAAACATTTTGGTCATTATTTTAAAAAAATTATTTTTTATAATTACTTCATATTTCAAAATACAAGAGTAATGACCTTGTGTACAATAATTCAATTGTAGGCCTAATTGCACTTTCTTTCATATAAATTGGGTTTTCTCGTATGCAGAGAGGATGGTATCGTTAGGCCAACTAGGCAGCTGCCTAGGGCAGAGACCTCAGAGGGGCGCAGTACTGACCTTTGAGGGGCACTGTTTTATACAAATTCGTTTTCTTTTTACTGTGTAAAAAAATGCAACTGGCCATTTATATATTTTATTTTTTGTTCCATGCAATTCACACGATTTTAACTTGCTAGTCAAGGATGCCACTAAGTGTTGTCTGGAACCAACTAGTTTCTTCAGTTTGGTTTAAGAGGTCTATAATTATTTCTCTGCATCGACTCAGCATTGGCAAATTCTAACTAGCCATGTATCAGACTTAGGCATAACTGTTAATTCATTGAGTGAATCAAGATGGGTGCTTTGAAACCACTGGAATATCATTGTTGAGGACTGTTTCGCGGTGTGAAGTAGCTTGGATATTTTGTTTATTTTGGTATAGAAGTTTTTGCACCTCGAAACACCCTCTCAACTATGAATACATTGTTGATGATGATAATTGATGTGTGTTCATATTGGCTAACATTGACGTAAATATTGTATTCTGTTTTGGAATGTGTCGTATGATGGAATTTCATGTATTACGTGAATAAATCTGTAGAAGTCGTCTATGCCAGGCGTCCGAGGACATTTTATCTAAATGTGGTGTTCCAGATGTGTTGTACAGTCTGTGGTATTGTGGGCAGTGCCTAGTTTCACAGAACACCTGCTAACACACCATCAAGTCAAGATAAACACAGAGAAACCATACAGAGCATTCACGAGCACAACACGGGAAAATTCACACCACCTTCTCGACATTAAAATTTAGTAAAGAACCCTGCGACATTAGCGGAGGTACTTTATCCCATTAAACTTAATGTTTGCAACAATCATCTTGGTCATATATATATGATACTTTAAAAGAGATTTTTTTGATACAAGCCTAAAAGGTTTATCTGGAAATACTTCCCAAATTGAAGCCAAGGCCCTTGCTGATGCAATTTTAAGTTCAAGTTTGTGTTATCCATTGTTACATGGCACAACTTTTTTTTTGAAGCCAATCTTACAAGCAAGCTACTACACAATAAGACAAAGTCTCATCTTGAAACACTTGACCTGAAGGAATAGGTGACAAAATTTGCAAAGGAAAAAGGCATGCAAAGTGAGATTTTGATGTACCTGAAATTGAAAATTTTAAGAGACTTAAATTTTACAAATCTCAATTCACGAGATTATTTTAAATGATCTGTGTGCTAAAACATTTTCTTTAGTATTTGAGAAAGACAATCAAAGATTGTTGTATTACTTTTTATTGCAATTAAAAATAAGTTTAGCACTTTCAAGTTTTGTGCTTTTAATTTTTTCTACAAGATATCTGTTTTTGAAAATTGAAGTTGGCAATATTTGGGGGGGGCCGGGGGGGGGGGCGGGGGGGGGGCGGGTAACTGCACAAGTAGTTACCCTTACCTAGGGCCAAAAATAGCCTGGCACCCGCACTGCATGTATGTTTGACTATCCTAACTATTTGGTTTACTGAACCAAACTTGGTCCCAATTAGTTTGGAAAATCTATGCTCTACTGTATTACCAAAACCTAACCAGATCTTCACTTCCCCCACCCTCATTAATCATTATATATTAATGTTTGTTCTTGTAAAGTACTGTTTGACTATGTTGTACAGTTCTGTAGGTCTGTCTATTCACAACACCTGTTCTACAGTTTTAGTTAAAATACAAGCCTGTATTTTATCTAAAAGTTGTATTCTCTGTTGTTCATCTTTCTTACATTCTAGTATGAAATGCCCTGTATTATTATCTTGTAGATAATCTGCACAGTAAGGTTCTGTTATTCTGAAATAGGTTGTTCCCAGTTGTAGAATGAACAGTTTTTGTTGTTGTTTTTTTTTTAAATTGCTGGGAATTTTTAATTCTCTAGAAACTTGACATGTTCTTGCTGGAGCTTTGAACAGTTCATATGCGTGCTTCCCGTTTAGATTTTTATTCCATAGTTCTGTCCATTCATCTGTTATTATTCTTTTGATTAAGCTTTTGATCTATTGAACCATATATTTATTTTGTTATTGCCAATTTACATTTTTTGGTGGGGTAAAACTAATAAACCTTGCCTGCACACTGTGTGGCGACAGCAAGGTGCAAACAGCCTTTATTCCTCTGCCCTCAAAATACCTCGGGCAGACCTCAGCAATGGAAATAATGGCGTAATGATAGTTTTTTTTTTTTTTAAATCTTTCCTGGCTTCTTTATCACCTTGTTCATTTCCTTCTTTGCCCACCTGTGACACTTAGTCGTTCCCCTTCTACCGTGAGGTGTAGAGGTTTGGAAGAGAGAGCGCCAGACTATCTTATTGGCTGTCTTCCTCCTGGCCTGCTTCCATTCTAGTCCTCGGTCTTTCAAAGATTGTCTAATGTTGTCCTCCCAGCGGACTCTGGGTTGTCCTGGGGGTCTGGATCCCTGGCTCTTTGTTTCCCATGCTTGTCATGGTAGCCGATCTTCTCCCATTCTGCAGACATGGCCAGACCATCTTAGTTGGACTGTTCTACTTGGGTCTGCAGGGGGTGGGATTTTAGGCCTTGGCGTATCGTCTGGTTGCGGACCATGTCTCTTCTTGTTACTTCAACCACCTTCCTCAGATACCTCATTTCTGAGGTTTGGATCTGGCTTTTATGGGTTGTAGTCATTGCCCATGACTCGCATCCATATGTCAAGACTGGGACATAGGTGGAGCGGTATACAGCCATCTTCGTTTTGTTACCAACCTCTCTCTTGCTGAGGAATCCTCGATTTATGGCCTGAAAAAGTCTCCCAGCTGCTGCTCTTCGAGTGGCCAACTCTTCTTTTATGCCTCCCTTTCGGTCTGTAGTAGCTCCGAGATATTTAAAGTGGTCGACCTGCTCCAGGACCTGTTTTCCCAGCTTAATCTGATGTCTTCTTTCTTCTCGTGATATCACCATGTATTTTGTTTTAGAGCTGCTTATGACCATTCCTCTCTTCTCCAGCTCTTCCTTCCAGATTGGAGATGTGCCTCTGATTTAGCAATCAGGGCAACATCATCAGCAAATGCCAGTTCTGAAATACATACCTGTCTCATCTTCCAGTACACCACTGAATACTTTCTTGTTCTCTCCTTACATGCCTTGATAACATCGTCCATGAGGCGTATGAAAAGATAAGGTGATAGGATATCACCTTGTCTTACACCAGTGGTGGTCCTGAACTCTTCTGACTTATGGTTTGCTGTCCTCACATAATTTCTGCAAGACTTGTAGAAGCTCTGTATAACATGAATCAGAGGTGCTGGAATGTTCTTCCTTGCCAAACAGTCCCAAAGTTTGCTCCAGGGGACTCTGTCAAACGCCTTTTCCAGATCTATGAAACAAAGATGGATCTCACTCTTATACTCAAGGGCCTTTTCACTCAGCTGTCTCACCATTGGTTTCCTCTTCTGTGCTAGTGGTTATCATTTCTTATGCTT
This sequence comes from Oreohelix idahoensis, assembly GCA_024509875.1. Taxonomy (NCBI): domain Eukaryota; kingdom Metazoa; phylum Mollusca; class Gastropoda; order Stylommatophora; family Oreohelicidae; genus Oreohelix; species Oreohelix idahoensis. The sequence continues at coordinate 100,909 of JAMPIV010017012.1, read as the reverse complement.
GACCTTGCTCACCATCAAAGAGTTCTGAGAAATATTATTTCCATCTTCCCATTACTTCCTTCGGGGCAGTAAGCAATTTGCCTTGCTTGTCCTTTATAAATTTGAGAGGGCATTGTTTTTCCTTCCTCATGTTCTTTAGGGTCTTATAGAACAATTTCTGGTTTTCTTGCGCATCTTTTTTTCTAGCTTTTCTCCAAATTCTTCCCAGGACTTCTGTTTTGCTGCTAGCACCTTGTTCTTTGCTTCTGTTCTAAGTATCACATATTCTCTATATTTCTCTATTTGTCCTGCTGTGTTTTTAGCTCCTAAGTATTGTTTCCATGCCATTTTCTTCTCTCTTATTTTCTCTTTGACTTCCTCTGTCCACCAAGGTGTCCTCTTTCTCTTGTTCCCAAGTCAGACTTAACCACATGCTTCTGCAGCAGCTGTCTTTATGATATCCTTGAATTTAAGCCTGAGGGTTTCCAAGTCATCAGGTTGTTCTTCAGTGTTTCTCACCGCTGTAGCAATAAGCCCCTGATATCTGGTCTTAATTTCTGGCTCTCTCAGCTTGTAGGTCTTAATGCTCATTTCTCCCGTTTGTTTACTTGGTTTCTTGCGTGATGTTGGGCAGTTCCTAAGCTGAGCAACTCTTTCAGTTGTTCTTTTGATTGTAAGCAGGTAGTGATCACTTCCAATCTCTGGCCCCCTCCAGACTCTAGCATCCCGGACATATTTGAATGAGCTCCTCCTAACAATGGCATAGTCGATCACTGACTTCTCATTCTTTGTTGGTTCATATCTAGTGTATGCATGCATGCGCTTATGGGGGAACTTTGTGTTTGTAATAATCAGATTCTGCTCACTGCAGAATCTAAGCTATAAACACGGAACAATATCTAGTATGTAGTAGAAGTAGCCCCCTTCAGTCATAACCGACTATGGGAATGTGCCCCTGAGGTGGTAGCCCTCAGCTGCTAATTTTTACCTGGTGTTCCTTTTGGCGTGTTCTTTTCTTTTCTGCTTGTTCAAGAGCTTCTTTTCACCCAGTCTGAGGTGGTGTCGAAGAGAGCATTGTCACTTGGTGCGATCGGCAGCTTCATCTTCCCAGGTTGCTAGATTTATGTCCAGTGCCTTCATGTCTCTCTTGCCACACATCTTTGAACCTCAGCTGCGGTCACCATAGGTGGGTGTGAAAAAAAATCGAAAAAAGGTGATTCGTCTTACGAGGACAAAAGACAAAGAAAATAGCCAACGTTACGGCCACAAGGCCTTCGTCAGGGAAAGGAAAGAAAGTGAAGGCTAGATAGGACACATAAGAACCTAAATAAATATAAAAATTAAACCTAGGTACTTCCCTGAAGGAATAGTGCAAGAATATAAGGTATGAAGGAAGAGTAGGGAAATACAAAAATAAATAAATAGGATATAAAATGATATGCAATATTGAAAAAGGAGAGATAGGATAGAATCGGGGGATAAGCAGGATAGGTAGATAGAGACACTAGATAACAGAGACACGGTGCAGTCAACAACAAAAAAATATATATATATAAAGTCGAGGAAGTTGAGGGGAACTGCTGTACGACATGGAGTACAATGGATGGGTGTGAAAAAAAATTGAAAATAGGTGATTCGTCTTACGAGGACAAAAGACAAAGTACGGTCACCCAACTGTTCTTTTGCTTCTGCCAGTTGCCTGTAGAACATAAATGTGGGGATACGACCATCTTCCGTGCGGCAGATATGGCCATACCATCATAGTCTGCATTGTCTAAACCAGGGGTCCTCAACCTTTTTTGCACGATGGGCACATTTCAGGCTTATAAAGATGGTGGTGGGCACCAACCAAATATCATGACTTGACAGTTTTATTAAAAATGGTTCATTTTTGCATCAAAATGTACAACATACTTGTATATGGCCGATTAAACAAATTTAATGAAAAAAGAAATATTGAGGATTAAAAAAATTGCTCTTCATATCTTTTGAGTCAAATGCATAATTAGTGCACTTCAAAAGGCTAAGTCTAACAGAAAAAATCTCCATGTAATCTGGTTGGATCTAGCTAATGCATATGGATCCGTTCCACACCAGATGCTGTGGCCCTGGAAATGTACTTTGTCCCATAAGAAATCGCAGCAATGCTGAAGCTGTATTTCACATGGTTCTCTGTCAGATTTTCAACTAGAGAGTACACAATGAAGTGGATTGACCTACAAGTCAATTGCGATGGGATGTACCATCTCTCTGATACTATTCATGTTGGCTATGCAGGTAATCCTCAAAGCGACTGAAGGATTTGCAGAAGGTCCAAAGCTCAGTGGAAGGTGTCACATGCCACCGCTTAAAGCATTCATGGATGACACAACAATTCTGACATCAGATGAACACCAGGCCTGGAGAATGTTAGCATGCCTGGATGAACTAGTCAGCTGGTGCAGAATGAGCTTCAAACCTAAGAAGTCGAGAAGCCTATCAGTCAGTTATTGAGGAACCTGTTAACAGTCTTGGCAGGGTTATGATGCCTCATTAAAGGACTCAAAGGCAGTTCAACAGACAATAGAAATGGCAGACAGAGGACTACAGATCATAGACCAAAGCAGACTCCTAGGAAAGTTCAAACTGTGGTGCCTCCAGTTCATGTTAATACCTAAATTGCTATGGTCGCTGTTTATATATGAAATTAGCACCAGTACAGTGGAAGCTATAGAGCAAAAGGTCAACAAGTTATGAGGAAATGGCTAGGAGTACCACCAGGACTGTTAGATGTAGCACCGTACTGCAAGAAGGCAAAGCTTCCTTTCAAGTCAGTTGAAGAATACAAAGTGGGAAATGCAAGGCTCGCAATGATGCTGTGCAAGTCAGCAGATGACGTAGTTAAGTCCATTCAGCCCAGGCTGACAACTGGAAGGAAGTGGAAAGTGGATGAAGCTGTTGGTGCTGCCCAAGAGTCGCTCAAGCTGAGGGAAATAATCGGATACACACAGACGAATAGATGGGGATTTGGCCATGGAGACATCCGCTGGTGGTACAAGGCATCAAACAGGGAGCGCAGAAATGTGGTAGTTCAGGAGATACGAGGAGCTGAGAATGATAAGAGGGGGCAAAAAGCAGTGCAGCAGGCCCAACAAGGCCAATGGATTACATTGGAAGGAGCCCTGCAAAGGTCCTTGACATGGAATGTTATATGGCATATGGCACCTCTTAGATCAATTATTAGATTGTCACGAAGTGGCTTTAGTTAGAGTTTGTCTGAGTACAGAGACAAGACACTAGTTATGAGAAAGTCTGAGAAAATAGATTTAGATGAGAATTACAGTGAATGTGGAAGGATGAGGCTTATAGCTTCGAGGGTGAGAACCGAGATTGACTCTCCCTCGCCACTTGTGACTTATGTAATAGCTACTGTCTCACCACCTCTGACTACCAGAAAGGAGATAAGGTTTCACTAAATTCCACAGACACAACTATACAGACAAAGCATATAAGTACAGTACAGTTAAAGATAAACTGATCCAGTGTACATTTTATAGTTTATTAAACAACAAATCAATACCACAGTAAACAAAATAAAGTGCGAGTTCGCACAACCTGAAAAAAAAAACAATATAAGTGAAAGACACAATAAAAAAAATTCCACACTCTCTTTCACACCTGCATGAAAACAACTAAGGATAAAGAACTATACTTGAGGGGGGGGGGGGGCTCTAAGTAAGAGCCACCACTCCTGACTACACTATGGTTACTAACTAACACACTGTCCCGCTGAAGATGTATAAACTAAATGTCTACACTGTCTTAATAAAAGCGCTCTGCTGTCCTACACAAATAACAAATATGCCACCCGAAATGCTACACTAATGACTTTTCAGCGCTAACTTAGAGGCTGTCCTCTAAGTATTTCTATCTGACCCTACTGGTCCTCCCTAACTCCTTCCTTTCTCTTCTGTCTCGGTTCAGTGCCTCTCTGATGCTACCGTCTTTGTCTGAGGCTCTGATGAGTTGCTTCTCCGTCACGCACCTCCTCTCATTAGCATTTGGAAAGGTATGTTTTCCCTCTCTCCTTTTCCTGAATACTGATGAAGAGGGCCTTGGTAATACGATAGCGATGTAATTGCCGAAGGATGTAGAAGTTTTCACTGCTGATGACAATTCTTCAAACTGCCGAGTTAACCCGCTTCGGGTTTAGGCCTACTGCTTTATTATGGCAGTGTGTAACAACACTAGGCCCATCGCCTGTTTTGATTGTGTTGGCCTTTGCGAGCTAAGAGCTCCTGATTTAGAGACCAGTTCCTGCTGAGGTATGTGTCCTCACTGCAAGAGAACTTCTCCTTTCCTTTCCGCGTTGCCGACGTAACTGGGTGCCGGTACAGTCGCGAACCCAGGTTTTTGCAATTACGCCGATGTCTCGTGCATCCTTCTCCTGAAAAGGCAAAGTCCGTGGTAGGCTTAGGGCTATCTATAACCTCCACCACCACCACGCCGTGACTGCTGTAGAGAAAAAAAATAACGACATCTATACAACAATTCCAATAATTCCTAATACGTAACACATTACCACCTAAACTTCCTCTACACCCTGGTGTCCCCTAAATTAATAAATCTCCCCATCACAAGCTATGCACAAGAATTAAACAAATATTTCTGCCCAAGGGTCAGACGAATTTACTGTTCCCTCCTATCTCTCTCCCGCACTAATTAACTCGCTGTCTGTTAACTAAACCCCAGACGTGGTCTGACCTGAATCTTTTGTGTGCTTGTCTCGCCCTTAGGCGTCACAACATTCCTTTTGCTGAAGCTAAAATCCCCGGTACTGAATAATTTCCCATCCCTAACTTCTTAGGACTGACCCGGGAAGGTATCAATTTAACGCAAGTATTAAACACACTTATTCTACACCATCTCTGTAATATTAAATCCACTTCACCCCTGTCTCCTGACTACAAGACCAAATAACAACAAATTAATACACAACCACACCCGCGTATATACACTACAAATTATCAATAATCAAATTGTGGTTACACTGACCTCATAATTACATTACACCAAGCTTAGTCCTTACACAGTTAAATTATCTCAAAAGCCGCTACACACTCATAGATACTGCTAGCTTATTCATAGAAAAATTATAGACACACTTACACTACACTCTATAGTTTTGTATAAGTCAGCAATTGATGGCACTCCTGACTAATAAAAATTAAATTAAATCCCAGAAGAAAGCTTACTCTAACGTGCTAAGCTCTTATAAAAAAACTTTCTACACCGCTTATTAAATTATGAACATACCCAAAAATACAGAATATCTCAGACTGAGCAGACTGTAGAATGCCGCTTCTTCACGGCAACATTTCTTGGGACTAGTGAGCGCTAAAGACTTTTGGCGCTCAATATATATAGTATGAATTTTTCTGATGCAGTAACAGACACTGTGAGTCATCGCATCTGATATTATCTACCAAGAACTGCTTTAAACCAACATCTGACCTCCTCTCATGTCTGCACATAAATTAAATCTAAACACCCAATCATATCATAAGCTAACCTATGACTCATCGTTGACTGGGCAAGAATCACAAAATATTCCTGCTCATGCGCCGAAATAATACGTAATATTCAGTAACCCTCTGACCTATCTACCGGAATAATTTTATTGGTTCTGCGTTAACCTGGGTTGTGCTTCCCCCCCCCCATCCGTACAAATAAACAGGGTAGGTGCAGGTGGTCGGATTTATCCTAACGTCCAAAAAAATAACCCAGAAATAATAACTAGTGAACTCGAACACCTAATAAAATAAAAGAACCCAACTAACTACGTGGAAAAGAAAAATGGGGTGAGTTGAAAATAAAAATTACAGTAACTCATCACATAGATCAATGTATGAGCAACTGCCATCGTCCGCAAACCTTGCGAGATGGGGAAAGTCTGATGGCGCACAGTGCCCCCTGTGCCATGAGAGGCAGACACTTGAACACGTGCTCTCAGCTTGCTAGGTGTCATTAGGGCAAGGGCGATACACATGGCGCCACAACAAAGTACTAAATGAGCTGGCTGCTATAATAGACCTGGCAAGGGTGGCGGCAAACAACAGAGTCAGACAGACCTCAAATACATGCTTTCTGAAATCAGGAAAGTCAGCACATCCCAAACCAAGTAAATCAAGTAGCAGTTTACCATCGCTTCTTGACTGTGCAAATGACTGGGAGATGGCAGTAGACCTACCTGGGATAGGGGCATATCCATAGAGTATCAAAGATGGTCAGATATAGTGCTGCATTCCTCATCATCGCACCAGATTATAATGATTGAGCTGACCGTGCTATTTGAATCCAGATTGGACGAGCAACACTCGTTCAAAGTGGCCAAGTATAATGATCTTGCCACAGACTTGACACATGGTGGGTTCACTGCAAGGGTCATGGCTGTTGAGGTGGGTGCAAGAGGTCTTGTGGCGGCCTCAGTGTATGATCTACTGAAACTGTTGGGGTTGAAGGGACAATGAAGAACAACGGCACTTAAGAGACTCAGCGAAACTGCGGAAAAGGCATCGTGCTGGCTGTGGAACAACCGCAACGGGCTGTGGAATCCAGAACAGTAATTTTGTTTTCAAAATAGGGGTTACTTTCACAGTTGCCTCCAGCTGGCAGAAAATAGGAGTGAATTTGAAAGCTGCAACAATTGTGGAGTGGGTTCACTTCTCTGCACAAGTCATGACCCAAGTGGGCCCACCCCCCTGAGAGTGTAAAGGGGATTAAGGAGCCGAAACACTTGATCGACGGGGGTACACTTCTTATGGTCAGATTGCCTCCTGTTTTATCGATCTGTATAGTTTCCTGTCATCATCTGTAGTTCCCTAGGTCTGTCTATTCTCACCAGCTGTTCTTTGTTTATTGGTGTATTGTAATTTAATATTGTGATTGTCTGTTTTTCAGTAGGAAATTCTCTATGTCATTGTCTTGTTGGCATCCTGCACCATAAGATTCTTCTATTCTGAAATAGCTCATTCCCACTCATAACATGGGAAGTTCAGTATGGCTGAGAATGGATACTTGTACTGACTTGTTCTTCTTGGAGCTTGAAACAACTTATATGTTTGTCTTTCATTTCAATTTTTATCCCATGACACTGTCCATTCATCTGTTATTATTAAGCTTGGTTAATTATTTCATCATCAAATGTAGTGCAGCAAGGGCTTCAAAAACCGTCTTTGTTGCCAATCTGAGTACATTTATATGACTGATTTAATAAAATACTGAAACTTGACATTATATATTGAAATCTTGGTAGCAGGCCAGTAAACTATGTTTGCTGTAGTTTCACTTAAGTGTGATGATAACAATAATCATATACAGTGTAACTGAAATATAAGTAACTCTAGAATGCAGAAAAGCAAAGTTCTTTAATTAAAGAAAGAGATTGAAAAATTATTTTTTACAATATTATTTTTGGTATGTTTCAGGTTTACACAGTAAATAATGAATCTTGTTATATAGTAATACTAGGAGTACCAAGTGTTGGAGCTATGCAAGAACTGCTCAAACTGTGTTCATCATTTGGATTTGTTGAACAATTTAATGCCTTGGATGAGTATCCAAGTGAAGACAAGTATAATGAGGTGTACCTCGTCAAATACAAGAAAATACAGTCTGCTCGGTAAATATTCATTGGCTTTTCATTAAATGAGGCATACATTCAATTAAAATTATTTCTTTGATTGTATGATTGACTTGTTTGTTGTCACTGACTTGCATTCATAAATTAAACATTTAAAAATGCTAGAAAATTTGAACTATATAAAGCTTAATTAAGAAATGCAAAATATTCTAAATGTGCAGATTGTTAAACAGAATAAGCTGGTAGAGATTTTTGTGCAATATGCCAGTCTGAGATATGCTCTGTGATGCACATTCTCTATTGATAAAAGTTTGTTTGAGATGCATGATATATATTTTCTGTAAGGAACACATTACATTAATAAAGATATTACACATGGACTTTATTAACAGAGATCTGTAAGATACCCCTTCCTTGATTTAACAGAGATTTATATTAGGTACTATAGAAGATGCATAGCAAAAGTGAAAAGTAGAATAGTCAAGGCAAAAGCAGCATTCTATCAAATTAAAAGCATTTTATGCAACAACTCTTTGTAAATGGAAGTAAGAAAGAGAGTTCTTCAGTGTTTTATAGAACCAATCCTGACATTTGGAAGTGAGTCATGGACAGTTAGTTAAAAAAAAAAATTGGGAAAGCACTAGAGGCCACAGAGATGTCATTTTACAGAAGAATGTTAAAAATACCATGGACAGCTAAAAAGAGTAATGGGGATGTCCTGAAAGATGCCAGTGCACAGAAGGAAGCTTATTCCTCATGTTAGAAGGAAGCAATCCACTTTCGTTGAGCATTTTATGAGAAGAAGAAAGCTGGAGGTTATCATCACAACAGGAAAGATTGAAGGAAAAAGAGATAGAGGACAACATTGAGAGAAGATACTGGACAGTTTGGCCATGGAAAGAAGCCAACAACAAAATTGATAAATAGTACCAGAGACAGGAAGTTGTGGAGAGACATGATCACCTATGCCACCAGGCATGGTACTTGGAGAAGAAGAATTCTAGACATAAATGGAGTTTTGCATGAAACACAAGTTACATTCAGAAAGATGATAGGAAACTCTATACAGAGCGACACAACAGGAGGCAATCTGATCATCAGAAGCCGTCCCGCCGTCGATCAAGTGTTTCGGCCCTTTGTTCTCCTTTACACTCTAAGGGGGCCGGGTCCACCTGGGTCATGACTCCCAAGTGTCTCAGCCTCCTGTTGTTTGTGCAGAAAATGAACCCATTCCACCTTGGTTGGAGCTTTAACTCTTAAAGGCCGGAACGACGCTGGTAGCGTACATCCACAAAACCCCTAGAAGCCGAAACGACGTTGGGAACGTCACTTTTGTGTTTTGTGAAATTTGTTCCGTATTTTCATTATGACTCATGACTGAATACTATATGTAGAATATCACTAAAAATCCTTCATATTCTAATTCTACATTCATTTATCTTTACTGTGATGTATAATATGTGTGTCTTTGTTGTGTAATAACTCAGAAACTTTAGAATTTATAAAGGTACTGCTTTAAGGTACAAAAATAATTCTGGCAAAACTGATGAAAAAATTCCGGCCTGCAAGAGATAAAATCCACAATTCTGCCAGCTGGATGTAATTGTGAAAGTAACAAAGTGAAGACAAATTACGGTCGTGTAGCCGACGAAGCGTGAAGCCGTTACGAGCTGCCAACTGAAATTTCACCCAACCCCTCATATACGAGGGGCGTTCAGAAAGTAATGCACCACATCGTTTTTGTCAGCTAATAATGAAGATAGAAGCATGAAATTTTGCACACTTCAAATATGGCTTGTGCCAATTGTGTGCCCCAAATTGCACCGCAGCTAGCCAAATAATACGGCTGCCCTAAACCATTGAAATGGAGCGTGTTAGCAACTTGCGTTACAAGCAGCGAATTGTGATAGAATTTCTCGTTGCAGAGAAGGAAACTGTTGTGAACATTCACAAGCGTCTATGTGATGTGTATGGAAGTTTTGCATTCGACAGGAGTACAGTCAGTCGCTGGGTTCAGAGAATCAAAGAATCAGGAAGTGGAGATACGGAGCTGCTTGATCGCCACGCTGTGGACGTCCTGCCACAGCCACCAACGCAGAAATGTTGAAATGCGCTGAGGGCATTATTCTTACTGATAGGCGAATCACTACTCAACAATTGGCCTTACAGCTGTCAGTCAGCATTGGTAGTGCAAATGCAGTTATAAAAACTCTCGGATTTTCTAAGGTTTGCGCAAGATGGGTTCCTCGAAGTCTCACAAATGACCACCGATTGCAAAGGAAAGCAATTTCTCCTGAATTTTTGGAGCGTTTCAATGCTGATGGAGAGAACTTTTTTGCTAAGATCGTTACAGGTGACAAAACCTGGGCACATCATTTTAAACCTGAGACAAAAAGACAGTCAATGGAGTGGCATCATCCGCAATCACCAAGAAGAAAGAAATTCAAGACAATTCCTTCAGCTGGAAAGGTCATGATCACTGTCTTTTGGGACATTGAAGGTGTGATTCTTGTGGACGTTATGCCAAGAGGAGAGACAATCAATTTGCAAGCTCACATTAAGACATTGAAAAAACTCAATGAACGTTTTCGCAGAGTTCGGCCGCACAAGAATCCAGCAGACCTGCTTCTCCTTCACGACAATGCGCGACCTCACACAAGTCTGGCAACACAGGAAGCAATCACCAAATTGGGTTGGACTGTACTACCCCATCCACCCTATAGTCCCGATTTAGCACCCTCTGATTTTCATCTATTTGGTCCACTTAAAGATGCACTCCGTGGGACAAGGTTTGAAGATGATGAAGGAGTGATTCATGCAGCGAAGAAATGGCTACATGATCAAGACAAAATCTGGTACGGGCTAGGAATACATGCACTCGTTTCGCGCTGGCATAAAGCTGTACAAGGTGATGGGGATTATGTTGAATAATACCGATGTTTACAGCTCCTGAGAAAAACGATGTGGTGCATTACTTTCTGAACGCCCCTCGTATATAATATGCACCGCGGGTTATCTGTAGAGCCGCCGTCCTTTCACCAATACAACGAAAAACTCCGTGTATTGCGGACTTAGAAAAATTTCCATCTCAGCGGATAGATTTTACTGTCCTGAGTTCCGTAGCCCTTTGCGGTTGTTCCACAGCCAGCATGATGCCCTTTCTGCAGTCTCACTAAGCCTCTTCAGCCCTAACAGTTTCAATAAATCATACACTGACGCAGCCACGAGCCCTCTTGCACCCACCTCAACAGCCATGACCCTTGCTGTGAACCCATCGTGTCTCAGGCCCACGGCCAGATCACTATACTTTGCCGCTTTGAACGAATGTTGCTCATCCAATCTGGATTCAAATGGCGGTGGTCAGTTCAATCAATATAACCTGGTGCGATGATGAAGAATGCAGCACTATATCCGGCCGTCTTCAAGATTTTCTGATACTCTCTGGATATGCCCCTCGTCCAGATAGGTCTACCGCCATCTCCCAGTCATTCGCACAGTCAAGAAGAGATGGTAAACTGCTACCTGACTTACTCGGTTTGGGGTGTGCTGACTTTCCTGCTCTCAGAAAGTATGTATTTGCGGTGCTCGGCCTGACTTTGCTATTCGCCTTCATCCTTGTCAGATCTATTGTCGCAGCCAGCTCAAGTAGCACTTTTTTGTGGCGCCATGTGTATCGCCCTTGCCCTAATGACACCTTGCAAGCTAAGAGCACGTGTTCAAGTGTCTGCCTCTCATGGCACAGGGGGCTTTGCTCATCATCCGATTTTACCCATCTCACAAGGTTTGTGGCCTATGGCAGGAGGTCATACATTGATCTAATAATGAAGCTGAGCCTAAGAGGTGCCATTTGCCATATATCATTCCATGTCAAGGACCTTTGCAGGGCTCCTTCCCATGTAGTCCATTGGCCTTGTTGGGCCTGCTGCACCACCTTTTGCAACCTCTTATCATTCTCAGCTCCTTGTCTCTCCTGAACTACCATGTTTCTGCGCTCCCTGCTTGATGCCTTGGACCACCAGTGGATGTCTCCATGGCCAAATCCCTGTCTATTCATCTGTGTGTATCCGATTACCTCCCTCAGCTTGAGCGACTCTTGGGCAGTATCAACAGCTTCTTCCACTTTCTACTTCCTTCCCGTTTTCAGTGTGGGCTGAATGGACTTAACCATGTCATCTGTTGATTCACACAGCATCATTGTGAGCCTTGCCTTTTCCACTTTGTACTCTTCAACAACAGACTTGAAAGGAAGCACAAGTTTTGACTCTTTGCAGTACAGTGCTACATTTGACAGACCTGGTGGTACCCCTAGCCATCTCCTCATGAACTTGTTGACCTTCTGCTCTATAACTCTTCAAGCTAAATCTGGGGACATCAGTATGCTTATATAAGTGGAAACTATATTCAGAGCATTACAACATGAGATAATCTGATCATAAGTTGTGCCCTCATCAGACAAGTGTTTCAGCCCTTTTATCTCTTTTAAACTGTAATGGGAATGGCCCACATGGTCATGTCTCCCAAATGCCAGCCTCCTGTTGTCTTTTACATGCCTGCGCTGGGAATTGAACCCACTCTACCTTGATTTGACTTCCAACTTCACTCCCAATTTTATTCATGCTGCCAGCTTAAGATAAAATGTGAAAGTAACCAATATGCTGTGTATAAATTACTGCCCCGAATTCTATATCCTGTTGCAGTTGCTGCACAGCCAGAATGATGCTCTGTCCACAGTTTCTCCGAGCCTCTAAAGTGCCTTTGTTCTAGATTGTCCTTTTAGGCCCAATAGTTTCAATAGATCATACACTGAAGCAGCTGCTATACCTTTTGCACCTACCTACACAGCTATGACTTTTGCTGTAAACCTCTCAAGTCCGAGACTAGATCATTATATTTGGCCAGTTTGAATGAGTCTTGCTCGACTGATCTGGATTCAAATGAAACTATCTTCTCAGTCATTATATTCTGGAGTGACAAGTATAGCACTATACCTGGTCATCTTGGGGTCAAGTCTACAGTATATCACTGAGTATGACGTGTCAGTGTTGTGGATAGTGGGGTTTCCTCCATGTGGATCCCTCCCCTTGCTTCACCCTAGGCCTAGTGAACTATTGTTCATGAAAGGAGCATCTACTGTAGTGTCAGCCTCTTGGTCTAACATAGTCTCTCAAACCCAATGATCATTGTGCATGGTGAAGAGCCACACCCTCCATCGAGGCAGCCCTGGTCACGGGGATGTGAATCCCCTGGCTGAACACAACAGATCTACAGGAGCAAACCTCGATAATAAACCAATCAACAGGCCACTTGGTGACAGGAATTGAGCAGTGTGAACCCTACCTCGGCTATATATCTCAGGGAGATGCAGAAACACTCCTCTTACCCTCCCAGGTGCTAAAACTGCATATTTGCTTCTTTCTGGGGAATGTAGGAAACACACAGGCACGCCAGCATTACAACCAAGGAAATGCATAGAATTTTGCCGTGCTCACACGCAAATCCCAGGGTCAGTCTAGTAGCCTACCCAAGACCCTAAAGCTGCATCATATTGGTCCAGCATTGCAATTCCTCCTGTGATGCAGCATGTAGAGAACCCAGCATTGCACACTAAGCTTGGAGGAATCACCTAATCACCAGACTTAATACTGGCTCTTGACTGGCTGGCTGCTTGCAAGAGGATTCTACAATGGAAAGATGGCAGGTGACATGCTGGGAAGTGGCACTGTGCAGGACATGAGGATTCCTTGGGAGAGCCCACAACCAGAGCACAGTCACGTGTAAGTTCTGCTTATTTGGAGAGCCCCCCTGGATGACAGGGAATACACAGTATGCCACCCCACCTATTCCCCAACTGCTAACTGAAAACCAGATGTAGGAGCCCTCTAAATGCATGCCAAGCCAGGATAAAATGCCCGGGAAAGAAACTGGAGCTCAGGACTCCCAACTCGATATGTTGCGGAATGTCACAAAAGCCGCTGGAAACACCTGAAGTAATGCCAAGTACAACAATATTTTCACCATACGAGCATGGATATTGCCTCAGTAAACAAGGTCCATGCAGAGCAGTGGTACCCCAGGCTGCTTGTGAAAAGTCTACTACTGGCAACATAAATATATTACAAATCAACATTGCAGGCATACAAAACAAGAAAGAACTGCTCAAAACATTAAATGATAAAAGAATCCATATTGCAGCACTCCAGGAAATCATTCCACCTAGAAAAACCTTAAACATCCTTGGATACATCCAGTATCGTTCACATGTAAGAAATTCCAGGGGCTCATGACACTCAAAGGAAATGACATTCAAGCAGATGTATGATACATCTCCAGTAGTGGTGACATAGACATGCTGCAAGTCCACTGCTGGTTCAGAGGAAACAAATAATACACCATCTCTAATGTTTACTGCCCCCCCCCCCCAACATCTGCAGGAAACATCAATATCCAATACACTACATACCAGAAAACTATAATAGCTGGAGACTTCAATGCTCATTCACCATCATGTGGATATAAAACAAACAACAAAAGAGGCAAGGAAATAGAGGAAATTTGCAACATGTCCAACCTGATCCTGCAACAGAACACAAGGTTAGAACCCACTCTTTTGCACAGAGCTTCAGGTACAGCCAGCAGACCTGATCTTACCAAGGTATCAGCTGACATTGCAGACACTTGCGCCTGCACAGTCCTGGAAGATATTAGAAGTGACCACAGGCCAATACTAATTACTATAGACAGAAAGAGTAAATCCAGACAAAAGAAAAAGACCTATTGGAACTACAAAAAGGCTAACTGGACAACATAAGCAACACTATCAGATAGCAGATTCAGCAGCATTAACATATTAGATACAATGTAGAATACTTGCAACAACATTACAAAGACTATGCTTGAAATAGTGAACATAACAATACCAAAAGGCAGCCACAGATTTTTCAGCCCTTTCTGGACTCCAGATCTACAAAATATTGTTAAAGAGCAAAGTCTAGCCAGATGAAAGGTGGAAAAAGAACGCACCAGAGCCAATAAAATGATTTATAAGTAACTCACAGCACAGGTAAGATATCACATTAAGAAAGCAGAGAAAGAAGCATGGACAAAACATGTGAAAGCCTGGACTTAAAGTAAGTGAATGGGCACAAATATGCATTTTGTGGGTTCTGACCTTGTGTTCTGTTGCAGAATTGTTGAATGTTTTGCACATTTCTTCTACTTCCTTGCCTCTTGTATGTTTTCTATGTCTGCTAACACCATTATTAGGTCAGGTCTGCTGGCAGTGCCTGCAGTTCTGTGCGAAAGAGTGGGTTCTGACCTTGTGTTCTGTTGCAGAATTGTTGAATATTTTGCAGATTTCTTCTACTTCCTTGCCTCTTTTGTTGTATGTTTTATATCCCAGTGATAGTGAATGGGCATTGAAGTCTTCAGCTATTATAGTTTTCTGGTTTGTGGTGATGTTTTCTGCAGATGTTGGGAGGCAGTAAACATAAATGGTGTATTTGTTTCCTTTCAACCAGCCCGAGGACCTGCTGTGTATGTTCCCTCCAGTGTACTTAGTACTTACTGCTTGAAAGTTATTTCTTATGAATGTATTAAGTCCATGTCCTCATGAGGACATGAAGGGAACAGTCCAGTATGCTGGAAGCACATCACAGCCCTTTGACTTACGCAGTGGCGTTAAACAAGGCTGCATTCTGACTCCAACCCTCTTCGGGATCTTTTTTGCCTCTCTTAAAACATGCATTCAGAGATGCAACTGAAGGAATATACCTTCACACTACGTCAGATGGCCGTCTGTTTAATCTTTCAAGGCTCAAGGCAAAAACAAAAATCAGAAGGGTCTCTATAAGAGACTTGATATTCGCTAATGACGCTGCAGTCATCACTCAAAGCCAACAGGAGCTTCAGAGCTTGATGAATCGCTTCACCCAAGCATGCAAGGACTTTGGCCTCACAATAAGTCTAAAGAAAACAAATGTGCTGAGTCAGGATGTGGGTGCTGCACCAGTTATCACTATCGATAACTATGAATTGGCAGTAGTGCACCACTTCACATACCTGGGGTCTACCATCAATGACAAACTCCCTCTAGACACAGAAATTGACAGCCGCATTTGCAAAGATGCAGCTACCTTTGCCAGCCTCACATCGCATGTTTTGCAAAACTCCAAACTCACAACGAAGACCAAAGCTGCGGTATATAACGCTTGCGTCACCAGCACTTTTCTATATGGTAGCGAGACATGGATAAGTTTTGCTTTACAAGAAAGAAGGCTCAATATCTTCCATCTACTGTGTCTATGCCACATCCTCTGCATTTTGTGGAAAGACAAAGTGACTAATGTCAAGGTGTTGTCACGTGCTGGCCTTCAAAGCATGTATACCCTGCTTAGACAGCCCAGACTATGCTGTCTTGGCCATGTCCGCCTAATAGAAGATGGTCGCATCCCAAAAGATATCTTCTATCGACAGCTGGCAGATGGCAAAAGAACAGTTGGGCGACCGCAGCTGAGATTCAAAGATGTGTGCAAGAGACATGAGGGCACTGGACATAAATCCAGCA
This sequence comes from Oreohelix idahoensis, assembly GCA_024509875.1. Taxonomy (NCBI): domain Eukaryota; kingdom Metazoa; phylum Mollusca; class Gastropoda; order Stylommatophora; family Oreohelicidae; genus Oreohelix; species Oreohelix idahoensis. Next base: position 84,746 of record JAMPIV010017012.1, on the reverse strand, counting down.
ACCTGGGAGGATGAAGCTGCCGATCGCACCAAGTGGCGATGCTATCTGTGGCACCACCTCAGATTGGGCGAAAAGAAGCTCACACAACAAGCAGAAGAGAAGAAAAAACGTCGAAAGGAACACCAGGAAAATAAGCAACTGAGGGCTGTCACCTCTGGGGCGCATCCCCATTGTCAGTTATGACTGAAGGGGCTATTATTATTATTAAGTCCTTGTCATTTCTTGTATTTACAGCAGTACTGGGTGTATCCAGGGGTGTTAATTGTTTTTTTTATTTTTTGTGTGAAATGATTTCTGGCAGTGCTGAAATGTGGATATTATTATCATTTAAGGTTTTAAGCAGTTCATCATTCATGTTTTTCAATGTTGATTTGTAATATGTTTATGTTTCAAGTAGTAGACTTTTCACATGCAGGCTGCTATGTGCAGACCTTGTGTACTGAGGCAATGTCCACCTTGCTTGGGCATTTTCTGCACTATTTTCCTGTGGTTTTTCTAACAAACTTGTTGAGTTGGAGTCATGAGCTCCAGTTTATTTCCTCAGTATTTCATCCTGCCTCAGCATACATTTACAGGACCTTAACTTCTGATTTTATGCTACCAGTGGGGAAATGGTGGAGTAGCATACTGTGCTTTCCCAATCATCCAGGGGCCCCTCGAAATATGCAGAGCTAAAGAAACTGTGCTCGCCCAAGGGATTGTCAAGTCCTGTATAGAGTCACTTTCCAGCTCCCCATACCTGTTTTCCGTCCATTGCGGAATCCTCTTGTATTTCAGTCAACCAGGTGAAAGCCAGAGTTAAGTGTGGAGCTCAGGTGATTCCCCCAAGCTAAGTGTGCTTAGAGGTTGGAGTGGCTAAGAGGTATGGCGTCCGCCTCGAGTTCTAGAGGTACGAGTTAAATTCCCAGTTGAAGGAATGTAATTTATGGAAATTTTTTTCAGAACCAGTGGTCCTAATGATGTCATACTTCCCCCTGGTCTCCTTGGTAGTGAAATCAGATGCCTAGCCTTCTCGGATAAGGGTGAAAAAAAAATAGGAGGTCTTGTGTGCAAGTTGCGCACCTTAAAAATCCCACGGCAGTTGGAAATCGAAAAGAGTAGGCTTATAAGGCTGCTGCCCTGGCACAATTTAAAAATTAGAAACCTGCCCACCACAACTGCCCACCACAAATATAATTTATAGAATGTGTGATTCCTATATACACACATTGTGATTCTTGCAGGTGCTACGGAGTTCATGCACTGTACTGAGATCCTCCTTGTGTGATCTAAGGGAGGAGATCGGAGCACTGATGGAGTAGTCCGTGTGCAATGAAGATAGTCCTTCAAACCAAACCAAGTGTGCTTAGTTGTCAGCATGCAGCATCACAGGGGGAATAGTGACATAGGTCTGATTTGATGCAGCTATTTAATCCCCAGGCTTTAGCCAGGCAACTTGAGGATTTGAAGGTTGCCTGTTTCCAGGATACATCACATTGAAGTGCTTTGGGATCTTGCTAGTAACCCTGGAACTTTTGCTACAGTGAAGGAGTAAGCAGAAAATGTTACTCCTTTGAATCCCTTGTTTGAGATGTATGATTCTGTGGTATATTATGAAAGTCCATACCTGTCAACTTGTACGGTTTAGCAGTGTACCATTGTTTAGACACTTTTACCTGTATATGGCTATACCAGCATTTTGTACAGTTGTTTATCTTTAAAAAAGGGAATAAAAATATTAGCTTAATTCTTAAGGTGCATTTTTTAATTCTTTTTCTTTTTAAATTCTGGGATTTCTCAGAGTATTAACCAAGAATTCACCAAGGCTAGGTCACACTAAGCAGCCTGTCAAATTCTTTTCATAACTAGTGTTTTTGGTAACGAGGGCAAGTTTAAAATCATTGACCATTTGATTCTTTTGCATGCATACTTCCAGTTAACCATTTACAGAACTCACTCTATTAGTTCCTTGAGAGTTCCAGTATTCTGTGTCATGAACAGGCAGGCTTCAGAACCAGCAGCTGCACAGAAGACCAGCGTTTTCGGTTGACGCAAAGAATTCATAATAGCTTCCAGAATAAGAAACATACTGTGGCCATCTTCTTTGACCTCCAGCAGTCCTATGATCGTGTATGGAGAAAAGGCCTCCTGATGGAGATATTTGGCATAGGAATACATAGCAAGTTATACAACTGGATAACATATTTTTTGAATAATCGAACAATCCAGACAAAGATAAATGATGCAATCTCATCTAAAGAAGTCTTAGAGGAAGGCTTACCCCAAGGCTCATCATTAAGCTGCACTTTATTTCTCATCTATATCAGTGACTTAGCTGACCAGATCAAGGCCGAAAAAGCTGATTATACTGATGACCTGGCAATATGGCAGAGTCATGAGAATGTTGAAAGTGGAGCTCAGAGACTAGACCTAGGCCTTAGAAGACTGCATGAGTACTGTCAAACATGGAAACTAAAGGTCAACTATACAAAGACTGTGTACACTATATTTACCAAAAGCCATAAAGTAGTCAAGAAGAATATCAACTGTGGCTAGACAAACACCAAGTGACAAAAGAAGAACATCCCACATATCTTGGAGTCACACTTGATCAGCAGCTCAGCCTCAAGAGCCATATTGAGAATACAAAGAACAAAGCACTGAGGCGATTACAACTATTGAAGAGGCTTGCTGGCACAACATGAGGATCAGACAAGGATACTCTGAGAGGCTTGTGCCTTGGCTATGTCCGTATGTGATAGAATACAACTCACTGCTTACAATCTGCTCCAAGACAAACCTAGAGTCTTTTGACAGAGTGCAAAGCAATGCTCTTCAACTAATTAGTGGAGCTGTGAGATCAACTCCAACTGCTGCATGTGACAACACACAAATATGGAAGCTGCTTTAGAAGTTTATAAAAGATGTAATAGAATGAACCGAAACCACCCCAATAGACACCTTGTAGAAAACTGGAAACACAAGCAAAAAATAAAACACAAGTCAGTCCATGAAATTCAGGATAGATTCCACCTCCCAGAAAGAAGATAAGATATACAGAAAGTAGTCAAGAATTTACCACCACATACCCGCTTAAAAACACCAGAAGTACAAATAAAACTAGTAGATTGAGCAATCAAACATTTCGACTCAGTCAGTCTAATGAGTACATCACAAAAAACCATTTATACTGACGGATCTGCATTTAAGGCCACCATCAAATCGGGATATGCAGTCTACATATGTTATCCAGATGGATCCTCCGACGAGATGTTTGATGCATGCAGGGAGTTTTGCTCTAACTATGAAGATGAAATTATTGCACTAGAACCCAGCTGTATGCCATCTGAAGACTGTATTTGATGCCTTTCCCTCAAAGGCTCAAAACATTATCATTTTTACAGACTCAGGGTCTGCCCTTCAAGTTTGGAAGGCAGTGGACATCGTAGCACTGAATTAGCCAAACTAATCCTGGATGCTGATCAGCTTGTCACTTCAAGAGGGGGATGTCATGGATGGCACAGGCAGAAGCTACGATTGGTCTGGTGACCAGGGTTGAAAATGTATCCAGATGAGAAGAGTGGAGTAAGTCAAGGGAGAACTGGATAAACTACCAACAGGTCATCATTAGCCTTGGCAAAGAGTGCAGATCTGGGGGCAATGGAAAAGCAGAGCTGGAGATTAATCAGCTAATAAGTGATCATGCTGGGGATGATGATGCCATTGTGTACACTGATAGGTCTGTAGTGCATGGTGAGAAATCAGGATGGGGCTTCTCTGCGAGAATAAAGGGCAGGGTCATCGCTGAACAGTGTGGAGCCTACATGACAACAACCTCCAGCATGAGAATGGAGGTAGAGGCAGTTCAGCACTGAGGTGGCTGTCTGAAACTCCATCAACCAGGGCAGTTATATTGTCAACTCTCAAGCCATGCTTCGGAAAGTTCAGAACAGATGGCTGCGGCAGGAATGGAAAACATCAATAGAATCCTCAAGTCTTCAAGAACTGGTCTGGATCTACTGTCCTGGTCATACTGGGGTACTTGGCAATGAGAGAGCTGGCCTTGAGAGCACCCATAGTGGTGACACTGGACATGGATAAGGGAGAGATACTAAGGGCTATTAATGATCGCCTGCTGGATAATGACACTGCGATGGATGAATCACCAAGGCTGAGACTGTTGGAGTTTGGCATCAAACGTGGGACTAGCAGAAATGGACGTAAGAGAGGATGTATCCGTCGTATGTATAACCAGCGTGCTACAGGTACAATTAGCATTCATACTCTTTGACATTTGCTGAGTGAGACTGAGCACCTATGGGTTTGCCCAGAGTGCAGTGAGGTCGATTCTGATTAACCATAACAGTAACTGGTCTGTTGGTACTGCATTAAAAATTTTTAAAATATATTTAAAATATGTCATCGTTGTGCGTTTATATATTAAAAATATGCCAGTGTGTGTGCGTGCATATATTTTTAAAATCTCAATGTGTGTGCATTTATATATTAAAAAATATGCCAATGTGTGGGAATTTATATGTTTTAAAAATATGACACTGTGTGTGTATGTTTTGATAAAAAAATTAGTTTTCTGTTTTACAAGATTTGCCAAACGAAAGCTAGATGACCACTCCTTCTTTGGTGGAACCATACACATATGCTATGCTCCAGAGTACGAATCGGTAGCAGAGACACGAGAAAAATTACAAGACCGACGTAAAATAATAGCAGCAAAGATCAGACAGCATGGTAAAGTCATCATAGTTTTTACATTTAGTCTATTATGCCTGCTGTTACATGGCACGCCACAACATCATCATTTGTTTCTCAGTTTACTCTATAGCCAGGATTACTATGCTTTGCCTGTTTGATAAATATCAATCTCCATCATAATTTTATGCATCAATCAACACTTCATAACATCAAATGGATAATTAAATGTTGTACCAGTGATTACAGCTGACATTTCACTGCTACCTTCAACACTGCTAAACTCTGCCACTGCCACAAATGTTACAATGATATGAAATTTTGGGAAAATGCCTGGCATATTACTCAACAAAAGATCACTGCTAGACCAACTGAAAATGGCAGATAACTTCACAATTTCTTATCTGACAAAATAAACCATGGGGTGATTTATCAGCTATGCACAAACCAGCAACTACAACTATCACACGTTAAAGTTTCATGCTTTTTCCTTTTATCGTATGATTGTTTCATTTGTATGCATTTTTGTATATCATGACCTTGAAGGATGTTGGATCACTTGCTATAAATAGGAAATTATTGTTTCATATGTTCTGTACTGTTTATTCTCATTTATTCCTGTCAAAAAAGTTACACTGTTCACTTTTAACTTTATTTGGTTTCATAAACCTTGTTATATCAGCTTTAATACTGCACCTGACTTAGGAAGAAAATCTATTTCAGACCATCTACTGCCTTGCAGATGAGATACAAGAATATCGAAGATGACCAGACAATCAATAATAACCATCACTAGGCAGCATATAACCACAGAGCTGGAAAATCTGATGACAAAGGGAAAGATTTAAGGCAAAAGAAGCACAGAAAGAAGGAGTAGGGCCAGGAAAATAGTATGCTACAGAAGTGCTGGAACAAGACAGTAGTGGAGGGAATAGGTGTGACTCAAAACATGATGATGATGATATAATACGGTACTCAGAATGTTCCTTAAAATGTATGTCTGAGATATATAAGAATAATATATTTTCTATTTACTCTTTCACTGCAGCTCAGAACGCAGGAAGGCCACAGCCATTAACCACTGAAAGTGTGCAAAACACAATGCAGTTAGTGGATAATTCTGTGAACAGCAGTTTAAATCAACAGTTGCTTCAAGAACAACAAAGGTTGCCAGCTCAGAACCAGCAGTCATACTTGAAGACAACAGCCACTGTCCCTGTTCCAGAGAAATTAAACACTACTGGAAATGTGGCAGGAAACAAAGTGCTAAGTTTTGCTCATCGAACAGACACTGCAGATCCAACATTTGAGCTACCAGCACCTCCTAAATCTGATCTGACTTCTCATTCTAACAAGGGAAATAACAAAATGGCCTATGAGTTTTCAAGAGTTAGGTCAGCACATGCAACATTGCCAGCTGGATATGATGCTCGTCTGATGCCCAACATTCCCAGCAGATATCAGCATCCAGAAGTCAAACCAAATGATGCAGTACATACATCGTTGGGAGATGTTCCCCACAGTAGGACAACACTTGTGCCACCTTTTGAATCCTCCTTACACTGCACCACAGTGTCTAGTTCCAGTATCGTCATGAGAGACTACAAGCCATCTAAGCCTGCACCAAAATTTGTTCCAAGACAAGCACTAAAGAATAAACCAGAGAAATTAGAATTTCAGACATTGTTTGCTGTAAAAGGAGACCAGCAGAATCAAGAGATTAGAAAAAATGCATTCCATCTTGGTGAGACACAGGGTCCAGCATTGATGCCTCAGAGAAAAAGGGCCATTGCCACAGCTGCCCAGCAGTCTGTGAATGAGACAATCAGTGAGATTCGTAACAAAATATCCAAGGTAATAATTTCTATCTTTCACATGTTATACAAATATTCTAGGTAACATTTTTATATAATACTCACTCTAATACAGATATTCAGAGTAACATTTTCTTCTCTACCTTTCACATATAATACAGATTTCAAGGTAAATTTTTCTACTCTACCTTTCGCATATAGTGTAGATATCCAATGTAACATTTTCTTCTCTACCTTTCACACATAGCACAAATATTCAAAGAAGTATTTTCTTTCTCTACCTTTCACATATAATACAGATATTCAAGGTAATATTTTCTTCTTTACCTGTCACATGTAATACAGAAATTCAAGGTAATATTGTCTTCTCTGCGTGTCACATATAATACAGATATTCAAGGTCATATTTTCTTCTCTACCCGTCACATATAACATATAATACAGATATTCAAGGTCATATTTTTTTCTCTGTCACATATAATACAGATATCCAAGGTAACATGTTCTTCTCTACCTGTCACATATAATATAGATATCCATGGTAATATTTTCTACTCTACCTGTCACATATAATACATATATCCAAGGTAATATTTTCTACTTCACCTTGCACAAAAAATACAGATATTCAATTTAATATTTTCTTCTCTACCTGTCGCATATAGCACAAATATTCAAGCTCTTTACTGCTGTCACCTTTGAAAATGTTTGCTGCAGATAATTTCCTTCATTTTTTTGTCTCTGTGATGACCTGCCTCTTGATTTGTGTTCTTGTTTCATTCAGATCAGTTATTTTTGTCCATCCATCTCCTTTATTGTTGCCCTCATGAAGTTTTTGTTGTCCATCCATCTCCTTTATTGTTGCTCTCATGGTCTTAAAACTTTCAATTGCTCTGTATAGACAGTATTTGCATCTAAAATTTAGCTTTCAATAGTTGAACATTACATGTGATTTTTTTTCTTCTAAATTTGACACAAACTTAAGGTAAAACAAATAATGGAAAATTGAATTAGAGACAGAACAGGATAAAGAAATCATGGAAAATACTTGAAAGGATGCTACAAGACAGGCAGGAATCTGTAAGGATAACGATGATGATTAAAGCCTGCACACACGCACGCACGCACGCACACACACACACACACACATTTTCACCAAATATTTCATTTCAAAATTGTTTTAATGACTGACAGAGATATTTGAAAGACTGTTCTAGTTATTGTTATATCAGAATCGACCTCACTGCACTCATGGAAAACCCATAGGTGCTCAGTCTCCCTCAGCAAATGTCAAAGAGTATGAATGCTAATTGTACCTGTAGCACGCTGGTTGTCCATACAATGGATGCATCCTCTCTCACGTCCATCTCTGCTAGTAACACGTTTTATGCCAAACTCCAACAGTTTTAGCCTTGTTGATTCATCCATTGCAGTGTCATTATCTAGCAGGCGATCATTAATTTCCCTTAGTATCTCTCCCTTATGCATGTCCAGTGTCCCCACTATTGGTGCTCTCTGAGCCAGTCTGTCAGCTCTCTCATTGCCACTTACCCCTGCATGACAGGACAGTAGATCCACACCAGTTCTTGAAGACTTGTGGATTCTATTGATGTTTTCCATTCTTGCCGCAGCCATCCGTTCTGAACTTTCCGAAGCATGGCTTGAGAGTCTGACAATATAACTGCCCTGGTTGATGGAGTTTCAGACAGCCACCTCAGTGCTGAACTGCCTCTACCTCCATTCTCATGCTGGAGGTTGTTGTCATGTAGGCTCCACACTGTTCAATGACAGCTCTGCCCTTTATTCTCGCAGAGAAGCCCCATCCTGATTTCTCACCATGCACTACAGACCCATCAGCGTACACAATGGCATCATCATCCCCAGCATGATCACTTATCAGCTGATTTATCTCCAGCTCTGCTTTTCCATTGCCCCAAGATCTGCACTCTCTGCCAAGGCTAATGATGACCTGCTGGTAGTTTATCCAGTTCTCCCCTGACTTTATCACAATGGGGGTATCACGTGTGCAGCCCAAAACTAGTCACATCCCTTCATTTTTAATGCGTTCCAGTCGTTCACATTGTGGCACTGACAGCATGAGTATTCCTAGCCCATACTTGATTACTGAAATCATGAGCTGATGATACAGGAGAAACAGTAGTCTCTGTTCCAAGCACGCAGCAGCCATTGCTTTTAAGGCTGCCAGTCTGTCGCTTAGAGATTTATGATCAATAAATGTTCTATATTCTTTTCTTTTCTACCCGTGTCCTCTATTTTATTATCACTCTTTTATCCTTTTCCTGGGTTTTTTTTCGCATTCATTCGTTTGCGACAAAATATTACTTTCCCACTCTGACTTTGCCGTTTCCTTTCTCATACTGGTAACGCATCGTATTGCATAATCGTGTCAGTCCCTGGACAAGACGAAATACTGTGAAATTCGTCTCGATAGACATGGGATGGCAGACATATCGTCTAACATTTTCATCTGACACGGCGCTCTACGGTTAAGTTTCTCGGTGTTAGGTGTGAGTAGGCGCCAAATCTGCTGCGCTCAGAAATGAGAGTAGTCGGGGGAGTTGTCGAAGACACGTTGTGACAGTTATGGCCTGCGTCTTAGTTAAGTGTTAAGAGAGAAGAGGGGGAGACGGGGGTTTGCGAAATAACGTGGAATCCTTTGTCTGTTTAAGATATATCTACCCCGGAGTGGGAAAACTTGATTTCATTCAATCTCCAAGTTGCAGTAGACGTGATCGCTTCGTTCTAGATACTTATATTTATAAGTGAAACTCTTAGTTGCGTTGTGATACTCGTAGTTCTGGTTGGAGGTAATATAATATATCTAGTATTTTGTGAGTGATTTAAGTGTTAAATCGCCTATTATATTTCACTAGTTTCTTTTGTGCAGAAGAAATTAATTTATAAGTCTGTTATATTCTCTAGTGACGTGTTTCAGTGGAAAGCAGAATAAATTATAATTTCTAGCTTAAACTCATGCAGCTATAAATAAATTTAATTTAACTGCTAAATACTCAGTCGAGAATATTTTAAAACTAACTTATAACTGCACTGATTCATCATTGAGTATTGACGAAATACGTGTGTATTTCTAATTCATGATGATTGATTTTATTAATATAACTTATTTCACTGGATTTTAAATGATAAGACAAGCTCTACGCTTGCAGTTTATAATGTAAGTTATAACCGAGGAATAGTATGTATAAGTATTTTATATGTTGTTTTCTCTTTATTCAGTGAAAACTGGGGTAACCCAACTTCGCCAGTGTTTAACCTTTAGCACGCTGCATAAAAATTAAAAAAATTTGCCCTGCCACTGCATTCTTTTTCACAACGCCCCATTTTTATAGTGGGTGACTATTAAATTCTATAGTTTTTTTGTTTTTTGGTCAATTGCTATCATTTTTGGATTGTATAGCAATGAATGAATGATGAATCTGATGATGTAAATTTTGTTTGAGTACATGTTAGATGTGATAGGATATGATTTATAACACCTACTCTGACTGCCACCAGGTAGTCATCCTCACAGATGCACTGTCTGTCCTGCAAGCTCTCAAGGGTGGTAAACTCCCGCATCTGAGAAATGAACTAAACAAGGTAGCTGCCAAAAAGAGAACCATACTTCAGTGGGTACCATCTCATTGTGGTGTACCCGGAAATGAAAAGGCAGATAAACTTGCAAAAAAGGGAGGAGAATGTGAACAAGAAGATAATGAAGTCACATACTTTGAGAAAAAGAGAGCTATCCAGACTATTAGAAGAGAACAGAACCAACCCAAAGACGACTATCACACTCTCGACCGGCAGGGACAGATAACTATTTTTCGACTTAGGACAGGGCATAACAAACTGAATAAACACATGCACAAGCTACGATTGTCTGCTTCACCACTGTGCACATGTGGATTAAACGAACAAACTGCTGAGCATGTTCTACAGGACTGTCCTCTGTATGACCAGTTAAGAAAGATATACTGGCCCAATGACTCAACACTAAACTCAAAGCTATATGGAGTTAAAGAGGAACTTCAAACAACAGTCGAATTCATCATGAGAACTCGTCTGACGGTGTAATCATCAAAGATGCGATCGCAAGAAGAAGAAGAAGAAGATGTGATAGGAAGAGAGGAAAGGAAAGATGAAAAAAACGAGAAAAAAAAATTAAAATAATATACAAAATTTTTTTTTTAATTTTAAAATTAAAAAAAAAATTTTTTTAAATAACCATCACACAAAGAGTCCATATCCCTTGCATCTCAATGAAAGTCATTTGACCAACAGATCAATACAAATCAAATGACGATCTTTTCGTTACACCCATCATTATTAGCAAAGCAACAAACATCCTTGTCAGCAGTGACATTCGGCCGTAATTCTAAACCTTTCCGATATTCCTAGTCCTAATCCCTAAAATTATACATACTAGCAATGCCATTCTACTTTCGTTTCCATCTCAGCCATCAAACATATTCTGAGAACCGATATCAGCGCTTATAAAGACAAAAATCTCATCCCCACCGCATGGCGTCAGAATCCAATAAAATTAGAGCAAAAATGGCTGCGTGTTCGATGCCGATTCATTTCGATTTAAAAAATTTACAAAAAATAAACGCGGATACACCCATCACTTTTTTAAGATCGGAAACGGAAGCTAACTCTCTTGCAAATAACATTACAACTTAACATCTGGGGTTCAGATCACGTGCACACACATTATAAATCAGTTCCCCGATGATAGCCGCAAGGCCACACATGTGGCCTCCAGCATGGAGAACATAGGTTACGTTCGGCCCAATGTGTGGCCCATAGCGTGCTAAAGGTTTTAAGTACGGGTGAGAAATATCTGTGAAGAACTAAACATTCTTTTAATTAAAGACGTGTGGGTGTACAAAGTAAAATCTGTCTGGCAGTGTGTTTGCATCCAGAACGACAGAGTACCCATTTTCACAAACTTTAAGACAAATTGAATAACTGCGCCTACCGAGCCAGATTAAATTCTTCCTGATAAAACATCAAGTACATGCAGCCTCTGTGGCGAAGAATATTACCAGCATTAACTTTCCGACAATTTTTGACCAAAGGTGGTGTGAACAATAATTAATTTTTCGAAAGACGTTACCAACCGGTCATTTTCCTAAATACGGGAAACCTCGTGATTCTGACATTTGTGGGCCCGCTAAAACTAATTCTTACCAGAACTGAGTAAATTGACAATAACTAAATCTGAACAAAATATCGCATGAAGAGGACGCTCCCTGGACCCATTGGATGAAACCAAGATTTGCAGAGCTGGGTATCCGCTTCATCAACCGAAAGGCAGATTTACGTTGAGTGTGTCATAAAGTGCGCCAGACGGCGAACACAATCCAGACATTAGGTAAGAAAGTGAGACAGGGATCCCTGCTGAAAGAACAGAGTGAGAGTAGACTGAGTGATGTTTTTTTTAATATATGCACCCACGTTGTAATTTCTTTATGCAAGTTTTGTTGCTAACAATATTGTCCTTAGGATAGATTAGAGTATCAAAGTCTATCCATACCGTTAAAGGGAAATCTAAGACTTCAGTATATGTATCCGTGACTCTTTGGGGCTATCACTTTTCTTCTAACAGGACTGTGGGCTATACATCGAGGGAAAAGATCATACCAACGGGTGATCATTCTTGTAGCAATTCATTGACTTTATGACTATTTGTATATGCTTGCTGTAATTTTATGTGTTGTGATGGAATTTTAGTATGATAATTAAAATTCTCATAAACTTAATCAGTGTGGCGGTCAGTTCGTTCCCACATATCTATATTTTCATTGTCATAGTTTTCACGTTTGTGCGTCTATTGTCGTCACTTATGTGTGTGGGTATGTGAGGAATATATATATTAATATATATTATATTAGATTTGTCTGACTAATCTAACTCTGTTGTAGATGATAGGCTGACTGAGAGATGCTTCTCGAGTGTCAGAGACAGAATCTACTATATTTCCTCCACCTCACTCGTGAAATCTATTTCTATTTTATCATCTCACTGAGCTATCACTTATTTCTATGTCTATTCAGAAGGGACCAAACTAAGTCTTAATCACCTATCACGAATCTACGACACAGTACTTGCTTGCACTTCTGTATGATCAGCTAGACATGATACTTGAAAGATAGCCTACGGTCAAACGTTACTCCCAGATACTTCAGCTTGTCTTGCCTTTCAATGTTCTGCCCATTGAAAGTGATGTCTGGAAGGTCTGCTTTCACTATGGAGTTGTTCAAAGAGCACCACATCACACAGGCCTTGTTGGGATTGACCTTAGATCCGCTTTCCTCACACCATTTAGAAACCGCCGGTAGTGTCTCTTGTATGGCTTGGACCATGTCCTGTCTGTCTGAGCCAGTTCTGTACATGAGTATGTCATCAGCAAAAGTTAATGTTCGTCCCAGTCCCGCTGGTTGAAAGGTTGCTACTTTTGCTGTGTAGATGTTAAACAGCACTGGTGATAGTGGAGAACCCTAGGGAAGTCCCGGGCAAATGCACATTGGTTCCGGTGTCCATGTTCCGAAGCGAAATGCAACTGATCTCTCCATTTAGGCAGCTGCTATCCACTTTGTTATCCAAGGGTTTACACCACATGCCATTATACAGTCTTTAAGGGTTGCAAAGTCCACACTGTTATAAGCATCCTCTAGGTCAATTGCGACAGCCACTATTTCTCTTTTACCCTGGAATCCCTCGTACACATCATACGCAGACGTTCCAGCGTTACCCCATGTTGTTTTCATAGGCCTATAGCTACCCAGGGTATCAATAAGGATGTGTGCTTTTTCAAGGTGGCTCATTACTTGATTACTTGTCTTGCAACTATCTTTTCAAGTAATTTACCATAGACATTCTGTAGTGTGATAATTCAATAGCTGCTGAGCAGTGTGGGGTCTTTGCCAGGTTTAGGAAGTGCCTGAAGGTAGCTGTGTAGCCAGTCTTCTGGCACCTCAGCATTCTGTATGCTGGTATTGAAATCGTTCACCATATTTATAATGACTGTATCATTGAGCTGTTTAATTTGATGGTATTGTACACCATCAGGACCCGGAGCAGTGTTTCTGCTGGTTTTCAATGTGTACACCATGTCATCTTTATAAATGAGATGAAGTATATCTGGCCCCTTAGGCTATTTTCCAGAACACTGTCCTTTATTTTCATGGGGGCACTTTTGTCACCTTTATCTGTTTTGCTCCACATATCATTGAATAAGGCCCTTACCTTCTCTTCATCCATCTTCAGCCTTAGTTCTGTGGAGCTTTTGATATTAGGGATGGGTTGGCTTGCACTTTTCCTATTCATTCTTTGATGAAGGACCACAATTTCTGTAAGGTTTTTTCCATGCCCACCTGTGTCACAAAGTCTTCCCACGCTTTATCCTTGGCCTCTCTTACCAAGATCTTGAATCTATTTCTGGCTCTTTGCTTTTTCACCTTCATCTCTTCATCCTCTCCCTCATTCATCATTCTTCTTTTTCGTGCTTAACGCCATTCCTTTGTTGCTCTTTCCTTTTCTATCCATGCTTCCTCTACTGTCTTATTCCACCAGAGAGGTTGAGTGAAAGGTGTTCTCGCTGTATTTTGATTGGCATTTTGACACAATGTGTGTAAAGGGTTATTATAGTCGAGTTGGCCTGTAGGATACTTAAAGGTCTGTTTAGGTTTCCTGTGTCTAGTGGTCCTACCCTTTGCAATGAGTAGGACGCAAGTTAGGTGATCACTTTCCTGTGCACCTAATACATCCCAACGTGCCATGGTTGTGGCAGCACTAGAGATGAATGCCAGATCTATGACACTATTTGTTTCCCCAGGTTTAGTTGCCAGTCTAGTTGGGCGTCCATCATTCAAGATGATAAGGTTCATGTTAAGTAATGCCTAGCTCAAAGCTATACCCTGTCTATTTTCCGTGATGTTCCCCCACTCCATGGATCTAGCATTGAAATCATCAGCAATTAAACACCTTACGTTAGAATCTTGACAATTCCGCCAGAAAATTCCAGTTACTCTCTTCTGTAAGATGGTCGACAAGGGCATATAAACTGTAGACTCGCCACTCCTGACCGCCTATATTCACAGCAATCCCCTGCTATTCCGCATCCTCACTAGTTTGGGAACTTGAATCCAGCCACGTATGAGGGAGCTCAAGTTTTACATATATAGCTTGCCCTCGTCTACCAGGCCCACATGGATTGGAGTAACATCTTGCAACAGTATGTGACTCTGGTTTGATTTGGTTTTAAGGACCATCTTCATTGCACACAGACTACTCCATCAGTGCTCAGATCTCCTCCTTTAGATCACACAAGGAGGATCTCAGCACAGTGCACGAACTCCGTAGCACCACGAGAATCCCAATGTGTGTATATAGGAATCACACATTCTATAAATATTTTTTGTGGTAGGTAGATTTCTAATTTTTAAAATTTTTGCCACTGCAGCGGCCTGATAGGCCTACTCTTTACGATTTCCAACTGCCGTGGGATTTTTAGCGTGCGCAACTTGCACACGGGACCTCCAATTTTTTCATCCTTATCCGGGAAGGCTAGGCATCTGATCTCACTACCCAGGAGACCAGGGGGGAGTATGACATCATTTGGGGGTTGCAGTTTCTTAGAGGTATGGCATCCGCCTTGAGCTCTAGAGGTACCGGGTTTAATTCCCAGTTGTGGGAATATAGTTTATGGAAAATTTATTTTAGAACCAGTAGTCCTAATGATGTCATGTGACCCTGAACTGTTTACTTTCTATTCTTACGTAGGTCATCACACAGAATGTCCAAAACAGAATGACCTAACAAGGAAGTGCTTATGTTATGGCAACACAGTTTCCCACAGATCTAAATCTCATGGAGAAAGGAGCTGGAAACCGAATTGACAAGGATAAGGAAGAACTTGAACTGATGAAAACAACCTACAATCATATCCAACAGAAAATGAGAATCTTCAACGCAAGTGTCAAATTAGTCCACTTGTATGGCTTTGAAACATCGATTACAACAAAAATGGCACCCTTCTTCTTCATACACTCTCAGATGTCTGCTTGAATATTTTCAAACAAAGCAGTGATCAGCTTGAGATTGTTTGTATCTCTATTAAGTTTTTCAGGAATTGTACTGGTATAACTTTATGGAGATACAAATAGCCGCAAGCTGTCCACTCTTTATTTGAAAATATTCAAGTAGATGTCTGAGAGTGTACAAAGAAGAAGTAGGTTGCCATTTTTGACAACCAAAAAGTTCTTCTTCAAGTACCATGCCTAGTGGCATAGGAGATCATGTCTCTCCACAACTTCCTGTCTCCAGTACAATTTATAAATTCTTTTGTTGACTTCTTTCTATGCCATGACGTCAAACTGTTCAGCATTTGCTCTCTTTGTCTTCCTTTATCTCTTTTTCCTTCAATCTTACCTGTTGTTATTATATATTCCAACTTTCCTCTTCTCATAACATGCCCAAAAACAGTGGATTGCTTCTTTCTAACTTGTGAAATAAGTTTCCTTTGCGCATTGGCCTCGTTCAGGACATCCTCATTACTCTTTTAGGCTGTCCTTGGTATTTTTAACATTCTTCTGTAAAACCACATCTCTGTGGCTTCAAATGCCTTCCCTACTTGTTTACTAATTGTCCATGACTCACTCCCATATGTCAGAATTGGTTCTATATAACACTAAAGAACTCTGTTTCTTACCTACATTGACAAAGAATTGTACTCGTAGCATAAAATACTCTTCATTCTATAGAATGCTGTTTTTTTTCCTGAGCTATTCTGCTCTTCACTTCTGAGATTCATCTTCCATCCATTTTTATTAATGTGTGCAGGTATTTGAATCTATTGACCTGTTTTAAAACTGTTCCATTTACTTTGATAGTGCATTCTGGAGAAGACATTTTCTGTGAGATGACCATTACTTCGATTGCCACTGACTGCTTTGTCAGTCAGGAGCTAAGGATCCAAGAAGCATAGCAATTCTCACTGGGGTTATTAGACGAGAGGGTGCAAAGGTTTTTGCTAAATAACACAGTTCAGTCTGTCAAATGCTTGTACATAAGACACCATAAACTCAAAGAACAAGTAGTTTTTGTAGTCTGGTGACATTTCCTTTAACAGTCAAGCTCTGATTTTTCTATCCAACTTTGCTAAGGCTAGCTCAGCAGAAATGAAATATACATTTAACCCCTCCCACTTCATTAAAATATTAAAAACAACCTTTTCTCATAGCAGCCACTGAGTAGTTTGTTTTTTTTTAAAGGGAAGAGGCGCACTTTGAACAAGCTCAGATTATGTAGATGTGTTTATCACTCTAAAAAATTCTTTGTATGATTATCATCTTAACTCACTATTACAAAACCAACGAGTTATTTGTGTCAATCAAAATCCAGTATTTGTTGGTATTATGAATACTGCATGTTGAATTCACAATTCTGGTGAATGGCAGATACACAATAGCTGCAGACAGTGAAGAGACACATCTTTCATACTAGACCGGACAAGGTTTTTACAACCAACCATAGTCTAATACAAAACCGATACAGTTCATAAGACTGTACACATCTAGTAATTTCTTCCTATATCAAACTAAATATGTATTTTCCTGTGGCCTCTCGCACCAGTATTAAACCTAGAAAGCTAGTCAAAATTGTATTTGTCATATTACTGAAAAAAATGAATCAAGGCGCACATGTTTTTTAGTGTTGAAATGTTATCAATGATGATAGCGTGTTACTTGCCCTTAATGTCATAACAACAAATTTCAGCTTGTTTATTTTAAAAAAAGCCAGAAGAAAGCCAAATTAATTTTCTGACACCAAACAATGTAAGAAAAAGCCAGATTTGTGGAATTTGGCTTCAGAAACGCCACATTGGCTACCCTGCTAAGTACCCATTGGACATGGCCAATCCGGTTCCAGCCTGCAGTGATGGTGTGCATGCCTTTTTGACTGCACTGTGTAAGCTGTTCCTGGTTGGAGATGGTATTCAACCAAAAAATTTGAAGAATTTTCCTTAGGCAGGTTGTGTGGAATGTGGATAATTTGGACATTTCCTTTTCTGTTACTTTCCAGCACTGCGCGCCATACTAGAGTACAGAAAGTACACAGCTCTTGTATAATCTTAATTTGGTGTTTGTGCTGTACTGAGAAGATTTCCAAATGTTGTTTAGATTTTCAAAGGCTGTTCTGGCTTTATTCATTCTGTTACTGATGTCTTTGCTTGTTCTGCTGTCTAGTGTTATTATGTGTCACCATTGAATTAAAAGACCATTGCAATATAGTGACGAAAACGTACTATGTATAAACATGGTCTAAGGGAAATGACTTAGGTATTAAGAGATAAGACAGCGACCAGTTATAGAAGTCATGTGGGATAGGGATGTAGAAAAATACATTGACAGACCCCAAACCAATATTAAAATCATGCCCTTATAGATACATGTATGCACCTGAACAGCACAAAAAAACTAAACTCTTAACCAAAAAGTAAAAACCCCATAGTGAGGCGTAATACAGTACAGGTGTAGAATAAACACAAATATAAAAAAAAAATATATATATATATAAATAACAATAAATTTAAAAAAATGTCCTGATTAACCAACAGTTGCATGTATATGGTAACGGGTTGAAAGGTGCGTGCTACACAAAGGAAAGTAGCAAAAATTTATTTTAAAAAAAAGTGATGTAGAGTCCCTTATAGAAGGACGCTACGAGCGATAATGTGGGCTCTCGAGTTGCAACTCTGCTTGCAGTTAGTGACCAGACATGTAGTGGTGCTCAGCTAGTCAAGACACGTGGCTGTAAAACTATGCCACCATCTGCAGTATTCAGATGCGACACAGAGACACCATTAACGAAATTACTACATGATCCAGATTATATCAAGAGACACTGTGAATTTTTGATATTTTGGGGAAGACCCATATATAAATATGTTTTGGGGTCACAATTGTCATGAAAAGATCCCACATGGATATGTCATTGCATAGGTCGGCCAAGAGTTTGTTATTGATTAGAAGGTACATATTTGAAATGATTGTATGTTATGGTACATGCTAGAAATGTTATATTTTTGAAGAGTCTATTGGTATAAGAGTAATCTTGTGAAGATTTTATTTGAATAGTAGTTATGAAACATATGTTTCTGGAGAGTGTATATGAGTGGCCATGGAACAGGTAGCAATTTTCGAAGACTAGTCTGATGGGTTTTGAGGCTACGGTGACAAAGTATATAGAGAAAAACATATTTCTCCAAGATAAATATATTTCTTTGTCTAAGGAAAGTGATTTATGTATTAAGAGATAAGACAGTGACCAGCATTATAGAGATCACGTTGGATAGTGGCGTAGGGTCCCTTATATAAGGACGTCCCGAGCGATAATTTGGGCTCTCAAGTTGCAACTCTGCTTGCAGTAAGTGATTAGTCATGTAGTGGTACTCATCTAGTCGAGACACGTGGCTGT
Source organism: Oreohelix idahoensis (assembly GCA_024509875.1). Classification (NCBI taxonomy): domain Eukaryota; kingdom Metazoa; phylum Mollusca; class Gastropoda; order Stylommatophora; family Oreohelicidae; genus Oreohelix; species Oreohelix idahoensis. Next base: position 65,736 of record JAMPIV010017012.1, on the reverse strand, counting down.
AAAACTACGCCACCGTCTGGGGTATTCAGATGTGACATAGAGACACCATTAATGACTTACTACATGAACCAGATTCTATCAAGAGACTCATCGATGATCCATTGGTATGTAACAAATAATTTAACTCTCTAGAATCAACCAGTGTATGAGACAAGAATTTTGTTCTGGAAAAAAACATTAGATGATTATTCATTGTGAAACTTAGAGAACGGGAAGCAGATTGATGAAAGCGTAGAGAAAGACATTTTTATAGAACAAGAACTTATCGACTGATAAAAGTATATTCCCTGGAGGTAGCCTGGTTCTACAGAAATGAATAGTCAGTCAAGTAGATATGATTTTTTATGCAAATTGATGAAGAAAAGAAGTCAGAGAAGAAAATCGTGACCCATAAAGATGGACAAAAAATAAAAGGCACATTGCATTTGTATTATTACCAAATTGCTGTAAATATCTTTGTTCAAAGGACTGAGAATAAAGTCTTGAAAACGCATCAGCCTTAGGTTCAGTAATCTACGTCAAGTGTTGTTCATCTGAGTTAAGACAGAGTATCAAGTTGAAATTGAACATCATTAGAAGGGAAAAAGGGCTTAGGGCACTTTACGATTCATGAGATGGTTAGAACGTCTATGTTGACAACCTGGTCACATATGCTCCCAGATATGTAAATGTATCTGTTTATTCCAGCTTTTGGTTCCTTATTTCCTAACATGGCACCCTTACAGATCACTGATGTACCAGAAAGACCATTTAAGAAGATAGCCATAGATATTATTGGTCCGTTATCTATTCCATCTAATAATGGGTTCTGATATATCTTAACCTGTGTAGATGTTTGTACACGGTGCTCAGAGGCCATACCTCTGAAAACCATCAATACTGCGTCGGTATCAGATGCATTATTTTCAATTTTTTGTCGTATTGGTTTTCCGGAGGAAATTTTATCAGACAGAGGTTCACAATTCACCTCAAATATTATGAAAGAAGTGGAGTCGATGCTCTCCATTCACCATTCGTTTTCAAGTTCATATCATGCCCAAACGAACGGAGTTTGTGAACGTCTTAACGGTTCACTCAAACAGATTCTTCACAAGATCACTGAGGGATGTCCTCGGGACTGGGACAGGCTACTTTGTGCCGCTTTATTTGCATATCGAGAGGTCCCCCAAGGAAAGCACTGGATTTAGTCCATTCGAGCTCGTCTATGGCTCTAATCCTCGTGGCCCAATGATGATCTTGAAAAGTTTACTGGTCGGATCATCAGTGGATGAATCCACTCGTACTAGTTACGAGCTGGTGATCGACCTTAGACAAAGAATCATTGATGCGTGTACATATGCATCCGAGAGCATTAAATCAGCGACACAAAAATCTAGAGTATTCCACAATCAAGGGAGAAGATTGCGATATTTTAATCCTGGGGAAAAAGTCTGGTTACTTCTACCTCATGAGGATAATAAACTGTTGGTTTCATGGCAGGGTCCATTTGTGATTATTAAACGAGTCACAGATGTTGACTATGCTATAAACGTAAGAGGAAAAATTAAAACGTTCCATGTCAATATGTTGAAATTGGCAGTGGAAAGACCACAAGAGTTACTTCCTATTATTAACTCTGTGTCTGTGTCTGAGTCTTCACCTCATATTTCTTCTTCACGCAATTCTATCAGACAATGCTCCGCCGTACCTACGATCATTGTTTCAAACCAGTAGAAGAGAGGGACTACAATTACATCAGTTACGTCTGCCCAAACCTAGGATCGACCTGTTCAAACAGAGTCTAGCCTACTCTGGAGCCTACTTATGGAACAGCCTTCCACACCACCTAAAAAGCCTACCTACACAATATTCATTTAACAAAGCACTTTTCAAACACTTCCTAAACACTGATTATCTACCCCCATAGAAACATCATTTGCCTGTCAACATCTCATCCATAGGTCAACATTTCTTTTCCTCTTCCGCTCGTTTTTAATGGGAATAATTTGTTTTATATCCATGTAATACTATTATATAATGTAATGTATGTGAGAATGTACCCGCATACCACTGTACTTTAGAGACGTGAATGTTTCCGTTTGCTTAAATGGGTGATGTACATGCAGATATAATTTTTTTTTTTTTTTAAACTGCTGAAATACTTTTTCTGCTACAGAAGTGCGCAAGAAAGTGTTATTATTATTATTTCAATTTCCGCCAAGAATGTATGGATGTAAGCGAGAATGTGTTTTTGTATTGAGGATTGATGACACATTCAAAAATACTACAGATTAGACGTTTTGACCTCATAAGTGAGTGTCGGTATACATAACTTATTTATTTATTGTTTTGTTTATATTATTTTATTTTTTATTATTATTATTTTTCTTCAGTCACTATCTTGTTTATTTTTAAAAAAAAAAAACCTAGGCTACTCATGTTTTATTATGATTGTAAACTGTAAATGAATGCTGTTATGTTAACTTTATAATGTTGCATGCCTTTAAATTAATGCTTAAAGTAACATGTGGGAATAAAAGGATATAGTATGCAAGATTAATGAGAGTGAAAGGGCAGAATGTTAGACGGGCCTGCGCGCCCAATTCTCAACCCTTCGAAAATAAAGTTCGTTCGTTCGTTCGTTCTTTCTTTTGCATTAGTGAATGAGGAAGACACTACATCTTCAATTCCTCTACAGTTTGCTTTACCGTCTTTACAAGCTTCCGAATATTGGAAGGATGTCACAATTTCTTCGACTTTGTCATCGTCACAACAAAGTCAAGTTAGGGAAATTCTTCTTTCTTTTAACGATGTACTTACTGACCTTCCAGGTCGTACGTCTTTAATCTCTCATGACATCATTCTAACGGATGATCATCCTATTAAGTTAAGACCTTACCCTATTTCGTTACATCATAAAGACAGGGTTGAAAGGGAGCTAAAGGATATGATAAAATTGGGAGTTATATCTCCATCAGAATCTCCTTATGCTTTTCCGATGGTTATTGTGAAAAAGAAGGATGGGTCGCTCCGTATTTGTATTGACTTCAGACGTCTTAACCGTATCACAATTACTGACGCTGAACCAATGCATTTGTTGGACGACCTACTTTCGCAAGTTTCACAGGCCACTTATTTTAGTAAACTAGATCTGTCTAAAGGCTATTGGCAGATACCACTTACTGAACATGCCAAGCGTTTCACTGCCTTCACTACTCCATTTGGGTTATTCCAATGGAATTACATGTGCTTCGGCCTTGTAAACGCGCCTGCGACATTTGTGCGCATGATGCGCCGCCTTCTGGGCGATAGAAAAGATGTCATCACATACATCGATGACATCTGTCTATTTCACAACTCATGGGAAGACCATATTACTGGTTTGTCTTCTCTTCTCTTTACACTACGACAACATGGTTTGACTGTAAGACCTTCTAATGTCCAAATAGGTTGTCAGGAGATTACTTTTCTAGGTCACCGCATAGGTAACCATAGATTACACCCTGATGACAATACAGTCAAGCGTATACTGGAGATTGCTATTCCATCATCTAAGAAACAAGTAAGAAGTTTACTTGGGCTGGTTAACTATTACCATAAATTTATACCACGCTTCGCACAGATCTCTGCTCCTTTGTCCGGATTGTTGGCCAAAGGTAGTCCAAAAAAAAATTATGGACACCGCAGTGCGAAGAGGCTCTGATTATGATAAAGAATTTATTTAAGAATCCTCCTATCCTGTTATTGCCAAACATACATTTACCATTCTTGATTCAAACAGATGCATCCAGTTCCGGAATTGCAGGATGTTTGCTTCAATGCTATGAAGGGATACTCCATCCATGCTTGTTTGTCTCACGCAAGCTTACTCCTGCAGAACAAAAATACGCAACAGGAGAGCGCGAATTGCTCGCGGTGGTGTGGTGCTTAGAAAAACTGTCTAAGTACTTGATATGGAGAAAGTTCTTTATCTACACAGACCACAGTCCGCTCACGTTTATCACTTCGAGAACTATGAAAAACGCAAGAATTCACAGATGGTTTCTTTTACTACAAGAATTCGCATTTACAATCATACCGATTTCAGGAACTGATAATAACCTCGCGGACTTGTTATCGAGAAATTTTACGTCACAGGATTGAGATAACTTTCTTGTCTTGATGTTGTATAATAATAGCCTTATAATTGTTGTTATTGCCGGGAGTTGTAGTTAGGATAAGCTCTCACTGCAGATAAAATACTTCTATGGCACGCGCCTCAAACAGCCTCTGACAACCAAGTCCAGCTCCCGGCCTTCACGTGTGGCTCAATTTGAGCCCGGCGGAACTGTTTCCACTGACGGGAGAAGGGGCAAAGGCGAGAGACTGGCGCCTTAAAACCAGCAGCTTCGGGCAGATAGGGCTCGTAATCCTTGGTTGGTAGCTTATCTAAGAGAAGGAACTCTGAATTCAAACCACCGCTGCCTTGCGGGAATATCCATTTGTGGAATTGGCTTCGGGAGTAAACCCTGAGGATAAATCCGGAGTCGGAGTCCCTAAGGCAGTCTAATGTTGATTCGACATTATTCTGGCAACTCCTGCAACATGGCTTGATGTTGACAATGGACATAATTTTATAATTATTATTTCTAATTATGAATATTAATTTCATCATATCATTTTGACGTTAGATAACATGCATAGATTATAGTCGGTCACATCTTCGCCACCACTCTCTCACGTGCCACGAGTGTCACGTTTGGGAGCAGGGGGGATGATGTTGAGGACTGTTTCGCGGCTTGCAGACATGTGAATGGTTGCAAACATTCGCATGCCTGCACCATGGAACTCCTCAATTGAATTAAGACCAGAAATCGCGCAGATCAAGATATGACGCGTCAAGCCTAGTTACATTTAGTCTATGTATGGCCATTGAGCCGAATGGCAGTGTTGGAATGTGTGGTAAACCCACTTAAGGATCGTGTTTTAATATGTGGCATAGCCACTGACTAAATATATATGTGGAACGGCAGATCCACTGGAAAGTGTAAAATAGCGTAAGAATTCGTATCAAATTGAATATAGGACCAGGTAGAGTCCAGATTAGAATCGCGAACAACGCAGATTACGTTCACCTTGAACTTATATACATGGCAGTTAAAGCCTGGCAATGCAAGCCAAAGATGTTGAATAATGACACATAGACAGGATCAATAGATTTACGGATAATGTACTCACTAGCATTGTGAAGGGATAATAATTCTAAGGATCGGATTCAGTAGGAGTTGGTTGCACACTCTATTACGCTATAAACTTAACGGTTAACCCAGACGAGCTAAGTCTGTGAGAGGAACATTGTGTAGAGCTTAGGACTATGTTAAAGCCAAGTTAAATGTGTGAGAAATGTGTTACGCTCATTGTGCAAAAGTATATATTAAATTGTTCAGTCGTCAATGGAACTTGTTGATTGCCTGAATTATTCAAGTTCTCACTCTGTGCTGTGACTGTTGTTAATCCTTGCAAGGTCAGTCCAGATTGTCACAGGTATTCATAAGACTAACTATAATCTAACCAACACTGCGGAAGAATTAATATACAACAACGACACTGAATATAATAATAATTTAATCACACAATAATGGCTTAAAACTGCAATCGAACTATAAAGCTGGAATTAGAATAGATGAATCATAATATCTGAAATATTGACAAGCAACCCAATAAACTCACGTCCAACGGTGCTGAATCTTTTAATAACAACTAGCAAGAAAAGATTCACTTTGGAAATTGTTGAGGCATTATGGAGTTCCCCTGAAGATCATTAATTTAATAAAGAAAACATATGAAGACATGACATGCAGAGTTCTTCACGAAGGACAGCTTACAGAACCGTTTGGGATAAGAACAGGAGTGCGACAGGGATGCCTCTTGTCTCCATTTCTTTTCTTGCTGGCAATAGATTGGGTTATGAGATCATCGGCAACACACAACAGAAATGGAATCCAGTGGACTCTGAATAAGCAGTTGGATGATCTGGATTTTGCTGATGACTTGGCTCTTCTGTCCCATAGCCGTAATCAGATGCAGGACAAATTGAAAACACTCGATGAGAGGTCACAGCAATTGGGTCTGAAAATACACAGGGGAAAGACAAAAATAATGCGAATAAATGCAGGTAATGATAACAGGGTTGAACTTGAAGAAACACCAATACAAGATGTAGAATCATACACATATTTTGGCAGTAATATAGACAAAGTTGGAGGGACAGACAGCGATATCAAAATAAGAATACAAAAGGCAAGAGGAGCTTTCATTGCATTGGGAAATATATGGAGATCAAGAGAAAAAGGATCCAACACGAAAATAAGAATCTTCAACTCAAATGTGAAGTCAGTCCTATTGTATGGCTCAGAGACATGGAGAACAACAAAGACAACAACCAAAAAGCTACAGACTTTCATAAATGGGTGCTTGCGTAGAATAGAGGGATTAAAATGGTATGACAAGGTTCTTCTTCCGTCCTTAGCCACCGACCGTCAAAGCAGTCAGTGGCCATTACGCCTAGTGGCGTCTTAGGGCAACAGCAGATAGGTTTTCTTTGCCATTGTTTCCCATCACGCCTAGTGGCGTCTTTAGGGCAACGGCAAATCAACCCATTTGCTGTTGTTTCCGTAATCGAAGTGACTGGCAAACAAGGTTACCAACGTGGAACTGATGACAAGAACTAGACAGAGATGTGTGCTTGTCATATATTCATACAATATATTTAGACAGAAAAATAAGAACAGTAAATACACACGTAATCATTTATAAGGGACATAACGCATTGCAACACAGACAAAGAATGTAGATACGCAGAATTAGACGTAAGGAGTAAACACGATTGTACAGAAATATACACGGCACATTGTAATAGGAACCGATTTTAAATGCATCCTGAACAACGTGGACATGTCGCGAGGAACCGTACAAGGAAGAAGGAAGCCTCTAAATAGTGTACACACATAAGTAGACATACCACAAATACTGAACACAAACAAGTAGACATACCACACATACTAAACACACAGAAGTAAATATTTCACCGACAGTGAAATCACACAAGTAAAAATATCACAAATAGCGAAACACATAAAGAGACATAACACAAATAGTGAACACACACAATGGTGTACCTCAGATATTGAATACACACTATTAGGCATAACACATATAGGGAACTAACACAAGTAGACAAACCACAAATAGTGGACACACAAAAGTAAACATACCACAGATATTAAACACAAAGAACTAGACATACCAAAAGCAATGAAAACACACCAATACACATACAACTATTGGTGAACCCACACATAGACCTACCCCAAACAGTGAGCACACACACACATGTTTCAGAAAGCACTCAGTATAAGCATGTTCAGTTCGTAGCCATGTTATTTATACTGTCGTACATGTGAATACATGATAAATATGTACTCTATGGCTCATCATCTAAGTATACGACCACATCATACAATAGCTGACAATAATTAAACATAACACCTGTGCAAACATTTCCAACAAAATTTTAACATGTGAGAAACGGAAGCCACAGTACGGCTAGTAATGCTCAGTATGAAATATATATGTCAACAGTCTGTATCGGCTATAAGGTGTCAATAACTGTGTACGGCTCAAACGATGGTGTAAACCCTGATGGTTCTGCGGAAGTGAACTGGCCTAGCCTGAGTTGGTTGTTGATTTTGGTACCTTGGCGCTTGTTGGTTTTGTGGGGCACCAAGGTCTGGAGTTACTGCATTTGTCTGTTGAAAGCATGGGAATTCTCTGTTCTGTTGTATTCTGTGGGATTTCTCTTATGTCCACTCTGTTTCGCCTCAGGAGGTTGCTGCTGCTGTCTGGTCTTAAAGTATAGCTCCTGGGTGCAGGGTTTCTGGAAATGATTGTTGCTTTTGACCATGTGTCATTGTTGTGGTTGTAGGTAGTCACATGCTGACCAGGATATAATGGTGGTAAGTCTTTAGCACATTTGTCATAGTTGGATTTCTGAACTTGCTGACGATGCTGAAGTTGATCATATGTGCTGTCTCTATGTTGTGGACGGAAGTGGACCTTAGATGGTAGGAGGTCTTTAATTCTTCTATCAAACATAAGTTCTGCTGGACTGTCGATCGTACTGTCTACCGGTGTTGTTCTCCATCTCAAGAGTGCTAGGTGTACATCCTCTGTTCTTGTTTTCTTCATGATTGACTTGATAGTTTGTATCTGTCTCTCAATGAAACCATTAGATTTAGGGTATCTAGGTGATGATGTTGTGTGTTGATCTTCCAGTCCTTAGTGAAGTTTCTGTATGCTTGACCTGAGAAATGTGGACCGTTGTCTGATCTAATTTCATCTGGGATGCCAAACATGCTGCAATACTTCTTTGTAATGTCTGCAATAACAGCTGATTGTGAGGGTTGTGGAAGTTTCTCAATGATGGGAAATTTGCTGTAGTAATCAGCAATAATAAGATAGTCATTATTGTCGATTGAGAAAATATCAGTTCCTATAATGCTCCAAGGGCTCAATGGTATGTCTGATGGTATGAGAGGTTCTCTGCACTGCCTGTTTGCATGTTCTTGGCAAATTGAACAGTTTTTACATAGTGTTTCTATGTCCTTGTTTATCTGTGGCCAGTAAACGTCTTTCTTTGCTCTCAGTTGTGTCTTCACAATACCAAGGTGACTATTATGGAGCTGTTTAAGGATGATATCGCGTTGTGTTTCTGGTACAACAATGCGATCTCCTTTAAGGATCAGACCATCTTCGATGCTTAACTCGTCCCTCATCGAGTAGTATGGACGGATGTGTGTTGGAACTTCCCTGATAGAGCTTGGCCATCCATGGTATATCAGTTCTTTGAGAGAGTTAAGGATACAACCTCTCATTGTGTCTTCTCTGATGTGTTCAAGCCGATTATCGCTAAACTTGACAAAATCAACTTTGATGTTTGGGGTAAGATCTGCTGTCTTGTTGGGGTTTGGTAGTCTGCTGGGAGCATCTGCAAGACCTATATCCTCTTTAATGTTGTTAATAGTTACCACACTCAGCTTTTCGCACATTGGTAAACCCAAAATTGCGGGTCCTTCAACATCTACCAAGTAAAATGTTGACAATGTCCATTCAGAGTCTCTGTATGAACATTCAAGTGTTACTGCTCCGAAACAGTCTATACTTGTTCCATTGTAAGCTCTTATTCTTTGTTTCTGCCACTCTACGTTTTACATCCCTTGTGGGAAATCCTTGCTCATCCACCTTGTCAGGCATGATCTGTCTGAATATTCTTAAGGGTAGAGTGTTACCTTGGGCACCTGTGTCTATCTTGAACCGAATATATCTTTCTTTGTGCATTTCAATTCCTGGTATTCGGAATTGTACCTTGCAGAAAGCCTGCGTTCTCTTTGGTTCACTACTGAAAGTTCGTATCTTCACACAGTATCAAAAATGGAAGGATCACTTTCTTCACTAGAGTCAAAGTCCTCAGTCAAAAAGTGTGTTTTTTTGACCGATGACATTTTTTGCTGTGAAGTTTGTGTTGAGCACTGTCTTGTTTCCTCTTGAAACATAATTTTATCCAGTGGCCCCTCTTTCTGCAGTAATGACATGTAGAGTCTTTAGCTGGACAGTGGTTTTGTATGTGGTTTAGGCCACAACATTTACACACAGCACCTCTGCTTGTGTTGTGTTTTTCTTGTTGCTTCGAACCAGTTGCTTCGTTGTGTTTATGTTTATAGCTTTTTACTGCATCCACCTGGGCTGTTACTGTATCTTGCTGAATTTGTTTAATGTTTAGTGCTTGTGCCTCGTGTTTCCTGCCTTCATCCAGAAGTTGTTGTAAAGTTAGTGTATCACTCTGGCTCAGTAGCCATTTCTGGAACTCTGGCATTGGTGTGCTAAGAAGGATCTGTTCAATAATTCGCTCTTTTTCTTCTTCTTTGTTAAATTTACATACACTTGTTTTCTCCTTGATGCGAGTGAAGAAATCATCTAGACTTTCACCAGGTTTCTGTCGCAGGTGGCGAAGTTCTAATCTTGCCGCTCTAAAGTTTGTGTGCTTTATGATCAGACGTTTTGCCACCATGTAATGTTATGATGTATATATATAAGCATTACCTCGTCATCTACACAAGCACACACATGTTTCAGAAAGCACTCAGTATAAGCATGTTCAGTTCGTAGCCATGTTTATTTACAGAATATCGTACATGTGAAGATTCGCATATTATTACAATGTGTGGTTCGTATTATTAATGTATCATATTATATTACAGAAAACACACCAATACACATACAACTATTGGTGAACCCACACATAGACCTACCACAAACAGTGAGCACACAAACGTAGATGTCAGGAAACTATTTATACTGTGGATTTCAATACATGATAAATATGTACTCTTTGGCTCATCATCTAAGGATACGACCACAGCATACAATAGCTGGAAATACAATGCAACAGAAATGCCAATATAACTTGCAATAACCAACACCTCAATCTATCAGCATCATACCCACTGATATGTTCCTACCGAGTGAACATCACAATGAATAAAGGTGTTGATGGTATAAATTTGTTTGTCATTCGTGATGACAAAAAATGTAAACAAAGAATAAATGTTCACAAACATTCATTCAGATGCTCAAGCGTAAGATGGAAAAGAGAACACATCTTGGGAAAAGAGGACAGACTGTCACACTACATTATGGCAACAGCTCGCTGGACGAATAGATGTGAACAGTAACATTGTTTTCTTTTGTTTGTTTTTTTCTTCAGCTGTTTGCTACTTTCCCTTGCGTAGCACGTTCCTTTCAACAATGTTGTAAACATGATGTAGAAGGAAATGGTGGACATTTTGACAACAAATACTTTCTTATGAGATTTTCTATTTGATGTGCACAATACATGAATCTCATGTTACATGTGCGAAAGGCATCGCAACAATCATACTGCTTTTGACAACGTAGCAACGAAAACAGTGTTGATGGTATGTAGCAGGTTTAAAAAGTTTTCTTAGTCATTGTTAACTGAAAGTTGCAAGGACAGAATCAACATTTTTCTTAAGCAAGCCTTGATGCAGTGCATGTGCACAACATATCACCAACCTCAAAAATTTACTTCTCAGTAAACACACTTGAAGTATGGCAATATGTGCTGGTATAAATTATAATTACCTTAAATAGAAAATATTGCTCTCATTATTAAGAAAAATAAACATCAGACCTAACACTTTGCCTCCAGCTTTCGTTTCTGTTAAATATGTATAGGGACCATTTATTGTTTAAATAAGACTATACTTTATTAATATCTGCTATATAAAGTGCATTTAGCGTTATTTTCTGCTGCATAGACTGCATTTGACGATATTCAGGCATCAATGAACATGTAAGTGGACCTATAGACTGTCACATAATTATTATATTGGTGAACAGTTAAAACTAAAGCAGTTTTTATTTAAAAGCAGCCTCTGCGCTGTTACAATGATAGATGTTTGTTCAGGTGGTAAATAGAAAAAAATGAATTGACAATGTAAATTGCACAAAAGGTATCTCAAATAGTTATTTGAAACCCCGTTTGAACACTGACCTATCGTACATTTAAGATTAGGCGAGGGATAACTGGCGCAGCATCTCCCCTCTTTGATAAGCAAGGACATTATCAAAGGATAAGTCCTGCTCATCGAGTGAGACTATGGCCGCTAACCAGCTACCACAAGGACGCACAGAGAGCCCACCTCTGTGCTGAGGATGCCAGCTTTTAACTACGCACCCGACCTAAGGCAAGGGAAGCTTGAGCTGGACCTTGAACCTCAAAGAGGCGTCGAAGTCATGTATATAAGCGATGAACAGGTTCTCGATATAGATAGGCCACGCCCACTCCGGGGCTATTTCTAAATACGTGTTAAGTTCCCTGTCACCTCTGTAATATTAAGTGCGTGTGTTGGTTTAGTCGTTTACACCACAGGTACGTACACAAGAGTCATGGATGGTTGTAAACGACTGGTGACATTTAATACTGGTTTATTCACGTCACAACACATTGATATGAAATACGCATAGAATACCGTTCACAGCAAAACACGAGATATAAATTAACACCATGAAGACTGCACACTCGGCAGTTACAATGATATCATAATACATGGCCTAAAGTACTCTTATTAAACTCAGCACTATAAAGAATCCTGCACTCAGCAGCTATCATGATTCATGGCCTAAAGTACTCTTATTAAACTCAGCACTATAAAGAATCCTGCACTCAGCAGCTATCATGATTCATGGCCTAAAGTACTCTTATTAAACTCAGCACTATAAAGAATCCTGCACTCAGCAGCTATCATGATTCATGGCCTAAAGTACTCTTATTAATCAATACTCCTCACACAGGAAAAAATGGCCTTTAAAGACTGCACACTGCAGTTATAAACATTTCCACAATAATTCTAACTGCAGTTTCATACTACGCTGTACCCACAGCGAAAAATCCGTCGACATATTAACTTCAGCACTGTACAGGCATTTCACACTTCCCAAAAACACTGTCTTGACCTCCACGGTCAAAACGCCCGGAACACTCTCCCTAGATAACACACTCGTTCCGCTCAAAAGCAGTCACGAGACTTCCTCACGGTCAACACAACTCAGTCAATCAATCATCTGCGGGCTAGCCGCGAGCTATTCTCGCTCCGCTCAAAACATTACAGAATAAATATATCTCACACTTTGAGATGATCAGCGTTTTTCCACGCTATCTGTAATCTGTCTCTCGAAACTACCACGAGATATTTTCGAAACAATTCAACAGCCAACAAGCAAACAAGTGCTCCAACTCAGAATCTATCTTGGCTACTAATATACCCAGATTTACGTCCCTTACACCAGTTCTGTTCTTATCATCTTACCTCACCCCCAGAGAAAAAAATTGATTCTATCAATTTTTTGACAAATACATTCCCCAAAACCAAAAAAGATTAAGAGGACAATGAATCTCTAACATATGCGTATAAGAATTACCTAAGTTAAGTTAAAATAAGACATCTACAAAATATAAGCATTAAGTGAAATGTAAAAATGAAATATCCAATGTAATCAATTAAGCATACCAAAAATAATGCATTACAAAACCAAGTTAAGTGAATACAGCACAACTAAATAGGAAACAACCGATAGTAAAAGAAAAGACACGATCAAGCAAACGAAAAATGATTCGTGATAAAGGTAAGTATGAAATCAGAATATGAGGAAAAAACAATAATATTACATTCAAACAATTTGTTATATGTAAAATAATTACAAATATCACAAGTAGCTACACTATATTAAGTTATACCATTAAAGTAACAATACATAGAATGAAAGTATAAGAAGCGAAAGAAGAAGTATACAAGGAGAATGAAGTGAAACGTAAATAAAGCACGAAATGTAAACAAAATATGAAACCATACTGAAAAGACAATAGAAAAGAAGGAATGGAATGAAGAATAATCAACAAAGACAGATAGAAAGCAAAAGGTATGAATACAGAGAACGTTGGTAAAAATATATACTAATAACTATTTAGATCAACAACGTATTTCAAAATACATACAAACACGATCGAAAAGCACAAAAGAAAATAACAAAGTATTCCTATACTAATACTACAAAAAATAGTTTATAACTAAACAAAACGTAATCAGTAATTTAAACAAGTTATACAAGTTATACATAATGAACAATAAATTATCGACACCACACAAAAAAGTAATAGCATAGCTATAACCAAGTTCGAACAACGCACAATCAAGCGCTAATACAACATAACATCCAAAAACAAAAACTTTCTTTAAAGAACTAACATTATTCTACATATCAAACATAGCACATAGTCAAACGCTAGGCACACACAAAACCAAAAATAAAAAAATTACAATGTCTGGGAAAAAAAATATTTTCCACAAAATTACATCACAGAGAAACACATAGGAAAACACACTATTACCAACATACAAGTTTGCAAATACATGAAAATAACGTAATGTATGTTAAGCAAGAGCTTAAATCAGATCTCTAGATTTCTCAATCAAATAACAATATCAGCAACCGCTGTTAATTTTCTCTATACAGTTCAATTTAAACTTTTAAATATTTCCGGCTGACAATCACGTTTAGCTTAGCTACAGTGTTATTCAGTTATAAATTTATATCTATCTCCACCTGATATATTAAAAGTAACTATTGTAACACTACAACTAATGAGTATGTGCATAGGGCTAGCAAACTCATCATGTACAAAACTATTCTACCCAACACATCTGTAAAACAAAAACCAAAAAAAAACTGCAAGTTCTACACCAGAGTATAAAAGTCAATGATTATAAGGTGTAAATAGGCATAAGTTTGTAACCAGTAAGGTTAAATATAAATCTGCTCATTACATTCATGAATAGTAAACAACACGTCACTACAGTCTAACACACTACATATTATCCAAAACACAATAGTATAAAAATAGCATCGAAATGAACTAATTTATAATTAAAACAGTCATAATAATAATAATAATAATAGTTGCCCATCGCAAGCGAAGATGGCGACAGCTTCAGACTTGAATTGTGAGACATCAGTGCCGTGATCTCATGTGGCTAATTAGTCCTATTTTGGCCCTACAGGCCATGCCACATACGGGGCACACATGGTTAGAGTCGATAGTAGTGTTGCTGCGCATTCTGACTTTTCTTGCAGCACGCTTGCCTTCTGCCTTATCAACTAGATTCTGTTCTGCAATGCGAGCGAACAACATGTCCGGCCCATCTAGTTTGGGCCCTCTGCAGCAATGTGTAGATGCTTGAGATATGTGCTCTGTTGAGGACCTCAGAATTAGATACTCTATCATGCCACTTGATCCTGAGTATCCTGCGAAGACAGCTCATGTGGAAATGGTTAAGCTTCTTGGCGTGTCTGCTATACACTGTCCATGTTTCACAGGCATACAGGAGGTTAGTGAGCACTATTGCATGATATACTTTTATCTTGGTGGCGGCACTAATTCCTTGTCGATCCCAGACATTTACTCTTAGTCTTCCAAAAGCTGCACTTGCCTTTGCAATTCTGTTGTTGACCTCGGCGTCGATATTTGCATCTTTGGTAAGGGTACTGCCTAGATAAGTGAAGTTGTCCACCACTTGGAGACGTTGGTTCTTTACTGTGATATTTGGTTCACAGTAAGGTTTCCCAGGAGCAGGTTGCAACATTACTTCAGATTTCTTCGTATTGATGGTAAGACCAAAGTCATCACACGCTACAGAAAGCCTCCTCATATTGTTCTGCATGTCTAGTTCTGTGCAGGTGTTGAGGGCACAGTCGTCCGCAAAGACAAGGTCAGAGATCATTGTTTCATTCACCTTTGTAAAGGACTGTAATCGTCTCAAATTAAACAACTTCCCATCTGTCCTGTATCTGATGTGTACGCCGTCACTACTGCCATGCGTAACATTAGACAGCATGGCAGCAAATATCATACTGAATAGTGTCGGAGCGAGCACACATCCCTGTTTGACACCGTTTGTGACCGGAAAGGGTTCAGAAGGTTCTCCATCATTCAATACACGAGCCATCATACCTTCATGAAACTGGCGGACAATTGAGATGAACTTATCGGGACAGCCGAATTTCGCCATAATTTTCCATAGTCCATCCCTATTGACAGTGTCAAAGGCCTTGGTCAAGTCAATAAATGTTGTGTATAGGTCACTGTACTGTTCCTGGCATTTCTCCTGAAGTTGGCGAGCGGCAATTATCATATCGACGGTCCCGCGGCCTGCTCGGAAACCACACTGACTCTCTGGAAGTAAGTCCTGCGATTCGAGATGAACAGTCAAGCGATTGAGCAGGACTCGAGCCATGATTTTGCCCGCAATAGATAATAGGGAGATTCCCCTATGGTTATCACATGATTGATGATTTCCCTTTCGCTTGTATATGTGAACAATGGTGGCATCTTTCAATTCCTGTGGTATCTGTTCTTCATCCCAGACTGAGTGGAAGAGGTCTGTTAGTCTCTGCAGCAGCATGCTGCCTCCAGCTTTATAAATCTCAGCAGGAATAGCATCTGATCCAGGGGCTTTGCCGCTGGACAGTAGACTGGTTGCTTTCTTGACCTCTTCCAAGCTGGGTGGAAGGTCAAGTCTATCGTTGACTGTAACAAAAAAAAAACAAACCAGTCATACATATCAAGAAAAACAATAGACATCAAATGATGCGTAAAGATGATGATCATAATATAACAACCTATAATGATCTATGCAATAGAATACATTAACATCTACTGTCCTAATAAACAAACAAAACAAAAAAGAATCAACCGCAAAAAAAATCTCCATAGGTCTTGCCGACATCTCATAAACACTAGGGGTAACACGTCCAATGCATAGTTAGCACGCTGATATGTTCCGCTTGAACACTCACTCGGGCACAATGTTGACCTATATTCTTGCCGCTACCGTAAACAGGAGCGTTGAACCTTATCGAGAAGTCGCCTCTGTTCAAAAAATACAAACGAAAATTTCTATTTTAATGAATGGTGAAATTTACTACGAACAACGGAGAGGTTAAACAAACAATTACCTCGCAATATGGTTTGTGTAGAAATCTGGTCACTCCACGATGTCATCGACTCTTCGTTTATGTTCACAACAACGTGATGCTCTTTCAAAATCAGAAACATAACAAGCAGTAGTATTTGTGACATCATTATCATTGCTACTTTGCTTAATAACAATGCTTCTAGGCTCATGTCGAGCAAAATTAGCATAATTGCACTTATTATTCGTCGTTTGATCAAAATATTTATCATCATTTCCTCTTTGTTTGAGACCGTTATTATGTCTATAATCCCAGTCAGACTTGTTATGATTAACGTTTCTACTCCGCACAAAAAATCTGTCAGAAAAATTATTGCACGATTGAAAACTTTTCTTGTATTTGTCTGTACCATTATTTTCAAAATTCTGAGAATTAAAATGTTGAGATACATTAACTTGTCTCTTATCCTAACCTTAGAAACATCTCTCCTACAAAAACTCTTTCCATTCTTTCCTTTGACAATATGCTTGTTTGCAGTATCATCTGCAGATCTATAAGTATCTTTATCGTTACGCCTATAATGGGTTTCATCCTTGGAACCACTACTTATAACTTTATCCCTTGTTATCATCTTCTGAGAACTTCCAAAATCAGTTACTCGTTTAATCTTTGGGCTTTTAGCTCGAAATCTATCAGGACTGACTGTTACCTTATCATTCTCTCTATTACACTGCCGCCAAGAATTGTTGCTATTGCAAGAAGAATCAAAAGATCTTCGAAAGTTATATTTTCCCAGAAAAGATCTTTGTCCATCACATTTAACCTTTCTATCCGCAAAGATTTTATGAGGCTGGATCTTTGCTCTTTTAACCTGTTGGTAAACGACTTTCTGTCTAGCATTGTCCACATTTACAGAAGACCATATTTTGCTGTTCAAAATAACATCGAGTAGACCCTCTACTCTTTTTGTACTTTCTGCAATTTCA
Organism: Oreohelix idahoensis; assembly: GCA_024509875.1. NCBI lineage: Eukaryota > Metazoa > Mollusca > Gastropoda > Stylommatophora > Oreohelicidae > Oreohelix > Oreohelix idahoensis. Next base: position 48,184 of record JAMPIV010017012.1, on the reverse strand, counting down.
ACATTTTTTTGTGAAATTTCTTCACTTAATTTCCTATTTAATTTGTCAAATGTCAAAACTTTACTCCTCTCCTCTGTTAACAATCTCTCAATCTTAATCATCTCCTCTCTCTCAGTCATTAACTCTTCTAATTTGTCTTTCTCATCCTTTTCTTTATTTGCTCTAGTTTGACATGTTTCATTACCTAATTTCTCACATTTCTTATCCTGAACTTTTAATTTGTCATGTATGTCTTTCTTTTCTTTCAGTTGGCAACTGATAATATCATTATCATCCAACACCTCATGAAGCATATTTATGTAAGTCTCTTCACGAACATTGCTCTCAATCTTTAATATGTCATACATTTCTTTTTTCTCTTGAACTTCCTGTCTGAGATTACCAACTTCGTCATCTTTGTCTTTCACCCGAATTTCCAACTCTTTGTTCTTGTTCAATGCTGTATCTAACGCCGCATGTACTTTAGTAAGTTCCGTGTTTGACTTATCTAACTCATTTGCGAGTTTAGAGACTGTTTCGTGTAGTTTACTCACTTCAGTAGTAACTTTTAAACAATTGTCCCTTTCCCGTAGGGCACTCTGTTTGTTGACTTTTATTTGTTTCTCACTTCCTAATTCCTTTTTCTGCTCATCAGGAATACCGTTGTGGATTATCTTGAATATACTTTGCAATATCTGTCCGTGTTCTAGTTCAATATACTGTTGCAAAAACACACGAAGGTGCCGTAGCAAATCAACCAAATCCTTAGCCATTATTGAATTACAAAGAAGCTTAAAGTTATGTTCAGCAAATAACTCTAGAGATGCCGATACATTAACCAAAAAATCGTCCATGATCCATACTCCAAGTCGTGGACCTCTCAATCCCTTTCCATCTCTACCTATCAACAATGCACACTCCAACATAGGCCTTATATCTGCAGGATTATTATCAAAATCCATGGTGATTCAATCACTCAGTTAACTATATATCTATATCAGTATAATTATTAATGTCGCAAGTTTATGTTTCAAGAAGTTCTGACAATTACCCTTCCATTTCACACAGTTAAGTATGTATACCAAAAATATTATTCATAAACTTTGTATCATCAATTCCTTTTCAAAGAACCTTTATAACGTCATATGAGGGAAGTCATCCTATATCATACAACCATCTATACTTGTGCACTAAATCCTAATAATATGTCTATATAGAATTAGACAACAAAAACAACCGATTTCAACAGTATAGGAGATGCAAAGCACAGGAAGGCTCGTTGACATAGTTAAGGCGACACAGTTCACATAACAAAAAATAACCACTTATCTTGAATGAAAACTCTCCCGTTCTTTTCCATTAACGCCCTGGATATCACAAAGTTCAATGGTAAAACATTCGACAACAGAAAGGCATTGGAACTTGACACCTTGATTCCACTCAGGTCCTTGATTCAGCACGCTACGTGCTAACACACCGCACAGGAAAGCAGGAAATGGGTCACCGTCTGTCAATTTCGTTGAAAGGAGGTACACCGCTCGTTCATACTGCCAGATGATTACTTGTACTGGTATACAGACGCCACTGTATATCATGACATCTCATAATCTTGAATAATAAATTCCTTGACTTGCGACTGTCAGTTGAGTTAACAGTTCCCAGTTTAACTGATACTGAATAAGTTTTCCTTGGGCCTGGATACAGCTCTCAAATGTGATGTCTGTCTTTCATATACTAACGCCACTCAGGCTACAAGCTAACACTTGTGAATTAATATCACGCGAATTTCGCGGGTATCTGATCCTATAAAACTAGCACACCACTGTTGCACCGCCGTAATGTACGTGAAAGTCATGGCCATCACTGATACCGGATTGGTTTGTGGTTACTGATAAGGTGTCTATTGATTATCTGCTAACGTTACTGTTGTGTTGTGGATCTGGTAATGTCTACATTTGATACATACATATACGCCACACAGGCAAACACTGTAGAAGTCCACTGGTAAGCGATGAACAGGTTCTCGATATAGATAGGCCACGCCCACTCCGGGGCTATTTCTAAATACGTGTTAAGTTCCCTGTCACCTCTGTAATATTAAGTGCGTGTGTTGGTTTAGTCGTTTACACCACAGGTACGTACACAAGAGTCATGGATGGTTGTAAACGACTGGTGACATTTAATACTGGTTTATTCAAAACACGTCACAAACATTGATGATGAAATAAACGCATAAATACCGTTCCACTTTGTTTAAATCAGCAAAAAACTTGAGATATAAATTAATTTCCATTGAAGACTGCACACTCGGCAGTTACAATGATATCATGATTCATGGCCTAAAGTACTCTTATTAAACTCAGCAACTATAAAGCCTGCACTCAGCAGCTATTGATGATGAATCATGGCCTAAAAAATACGCGTCATTAATTCACTCAGTGCACTAGTAAAGAATCCTGCACTCAGGTAGCTATCATAATTTTCATTGTGGCCTAAATGTACTGCTTACCGCTTAATGCAGTAGTTTCTCCTCACACAGTTTCGAAATAATGTAAATACAGCAAGAAATGTAATTAGAATGACACGATTAATATTTCTGGGGAGCTAACATATTCTGACTAAATTATTACGTCTCTTGCTGATCAAACTACGGTGGAGTAATTGTTGACGCTGTACGCAAGAGAGGATGATAATTATCTAAAATATGACAACAGTTATCTTTCAGATGAGGACAGTTCTCTCAGAGATGTGTGCTTGTCATATATTCATACAATATATTTAGACAGAAAAATAAGAACAGTAAATACACACGTAATAATTTATAAGGGACATAACGCATTGCAACACAGACAAAGAATGTAGATACGCAGAATTAGACGTAAGGAGTAAACACGATTGTACAGAAATATACACGTTAATGAAAGTGTATATACCATCAGTAAAAGCACATAAGCCAATATAGTATAACAAATTCTGTACAGGACGGCACATTGTAATAGGAACCGATTTTAAATGCATCCTGAACAACGTGGACATGTCGCGAGGAACCGTACAAGGAAGAAGGAAGCCTCTAAATAGTGTACACACATAAGTAGACATACCACAAATACTGAACACAAACAAGTAGACATACCACACATACTAAACACACAGAAGTAAATATTTCACCGACAGTGAAATCACACAAGTAAAAATATCACAAATAGCGAAACACATAAAGAGACATAACACAAATAGTGAACACACACAATGGTGTACCTCAGATATTGAATACACACTATTAGGCATAACACATATAGGGAACTAACACAAGTAGACAAACCACAAATAGTGGACACACAAAAGTAAACATACCACAGATATTAAACACAAAGAACTAGACATACCAAAAGCAATGAAAACACACACCAATACACATACAACTATTGGTGAACCCACACATAGACCTACCACAAACAGTGAGCACACAAACGTAGATGTCAGGAAACTATTTATACTGTGGATTTCAATACATGATAAATATGTACTCTTTGGCTCATCATCTAAGGATACGACCACAGCATACAATAGCTGACAATAATTAAACATAACACCTGTAACAGGTAAGTTCCCTTTTATTAACCACTGCACACACGGAAGCCACACACGGCTAGCAATACATATGAAATACAATGCAACAGAAATGCCAATATAACTTGCAATAACCAACACCTCAATCTATCAGCATCATACCCACTGATATGTTCCTACCGAGTGAACATCACAATGAATAAAGGTGTTGATGGTATAAATTTGTTTGTCATTCGTGATGACAAAAAATGTAAACAAAGAATAAATGTTCACAAAATTTCATTCAGATGCTCAAGCGTAAGATGGAAAAGAGAACACATCTTGGGAAAAGAGGACAGACTGTCACACTACATTATGGCAACAGCTCGCTGGACGAATAGATGTGAACAGTAACATTGTTTTCTTTTGTTTGTTTTTTTTCTTCAGCTGTTTGCTACTTTCCCTTGCGTAGCACGTTCCTTTCAACAATGTTGTAAACATGATGTAGAAGGAAATGGTGGACATTTTGACAACAAATACTTTCTTATGAGATTTTCTATTTGATGTGCACAATACATGAATCTCATGTTACATGTGCGAAAGGCATCGCAACAATCATACTGCTTTTGACAACGTAGCAACGAAAACAGTGTTGATGGTATGTAGCAGGTTTAAAAAGTTTTCTTAGTCATTGTTAACTGAAAGTTGCAAGGACAGAATCAACATTTTTCTTAAGCAAGCCTTGATGCAGTGCATGTGCACAACATATCACCAACCTCAAAAAAATTTACTTCTCAGTAAACACACTTGAAGTATGGCAATATGTGCTGGTATAAATTATAATTACCTTAAATAGAAAATATTGCTCTCATTATTAAGAAAAATAAACATCAGACCTAACACTTTGCCTCCAGCTTTCGTTTCTGTTAAATATGTATAGGGACCATTTATTGTTTAAATAAGACTATACTTTATTAATATCTGCTATATAAAGTGCATTTAGCGTTATTTCTGCTGCATAGACTGCATTTGACGATATTCAGGCATCAATGAACATGTAAGTGGACCTATAGACTGTCACATAATTATTATATTGGTGAACAGTTAAAACTAAAGCAGTTTATATTTAAAAGCAGCCTCTGCGCTGTTACAATGATAGATGTTTGTTCAGGTGGTAAATAGAAAAATATGAATTGACAATGTAAATTGCACAAAAGGTATCTCAAATAGTTATTTGAAACCCCCGTTTGAACACTGACCTATCGTACATTTAAGATTAGGCGAGGGATAACTGGCGCAGCATCTCCCCTCTTTGATAAGCAAGGACATTATCAAAGGATAAGTCCTGCTCATCGAGTGAGACTATGGCCGCTAACCAGCTACCACAAGGACGCACAGAGAGCCCACCTCTCTGTGCTGAGGTGCCAGCTTTTAACTACGCACCCGACCTAACTCCTCGCCCCCAGCTTTCGTCTTCTACCATGACATATGGGGAGGAACCAGCTCTGACCCCAGGCGTGCAAAGTTCCCGGGCAAGGGAAGCTTGAGCTGGACCTTGAACCTCAAAGAGGCGTCGAAGTCATGTATAGACTAGGCCAGTTCCGAGTAGAAGTCGACACTAGCCGCTCCCACCGGCCCCAATTTATGTTTTAATAACATTATAAGCTACTCTAACAAGTGTCTTTTTTCTGGTTGTAAAAATTTGCATATCATCTGTGAAAGAAAATTATTGACATTGGAAAATTAAAACGACGCATTTAAAAACAATAAGATAAAATAACAGAGCTTCGTTTTAGGGCGTGATGTTACGTAGGTTATTAATTGGACGTTAATATTACTTTCATTACACTTCAGTGACACTTGCTATTTTAACCTCCCATTGTTTTCATAAAGGGATGCAACAATAAAAATGAAATTTTTTTTGAAAAATGTAACAGAAATTATTTAATGAAGTGGAAAGATTATGGTCAAAGGGAAATAATCAACTGAGAAATAATGCATTTCATCAATGTAGTTCCATGTTTAAAACTGTTTATAGGTCTATTGTTTATGCAGAATAGCTCTCGTTGCTACAAAGACTTAGTTTCAGTTGAGTAAAATAAAGGTACATTTTATATTATTTTGAGCGTATACACAATTAAAACACTTTATGAACAGCGCTGTGACTGTTGAGTGGCCGCTGTATACATTGTTACATATTTCTCAAGTAATAATACAGAATAGAGCCATGTAGTTTTCTCTTCTTTATTTCTTTTTTTAAATTCATTGACTTTTTAGGCATTAAAAAAAATCATTCTTGTTACCATCTTTGTCAGATAAATAAACTTGTTGAGTGCTTAAAAATGTCATTGAAAACAAAAGGGAGGTTTGTTACGTCTATCATTTCACAGATTAAAAAATACAGCTGTTTAAATTAGGAACAAGTAAAGCTTGATCAGTTAGTTATTGATAGATAAAAAGAATCATCGAGGGTTCCAAAAAAATGAACGCGTCATTATTACAGATTGATAGTAAATTTTTTGCTAAGCTGGTAATATGCATCATTTTTTATTGTGGCCTGGATGTTCTGCTTACCGCTTGCTGCAGTAGCTGCGCTTGATTAAATTCTTGACCTATGTTTGAGTTATGCTTGTGTCAAGATGAGTTAGCTTTCCCCCTTTCCAGCTCTTCATTTCCCGAGATGTTACAAAGAGAAGGGATCCACCGAATCACAACTCTAGTGAATTGCTGACACAGTTTGTGAAGTGTTACTCTAAGGTCATCGAGGTCGGCATTAATTCTGATTCTTCGCGTTCCAATCACTGACAGCGCATTTAAGAAGATAGCTCCTTGTCTTTCTGAGCTTTCTTGTCATTAGGACGTCTGTTTCATTTTGTAAGGCCTCTGCCTCTGCCTCTGCTCTGAAGTTACTCGAGAATGTTCCGGTGCGACTGACAGCTATTTTTGCTTTGCTTAAACAAGAAAACTCCGTCTTGGTTCGACAAGGAAGGGTTCGTCCAATCTATATACACATTTTATCAGTAACAAGTGAACACATTCCAGCTTTTAACGACGTTCCGATGTAAATACAGCAAGAAATGTAATTAGAATGACACGATTAATATTTCTGGGGAGCTAACATATTCTGACTAAATTATTACGTCTCTTGCTGATCAAACTACGGTGGAGTAATTGTTGACGCTGTAACATGAGAGGAAGACGCAACTATGTTCTAGCAGTAAATGTGTGAATTCTGTCCGCAGGAAATGTTATAAGAATGACTGAAATGTGGTTTAAGAAAATAAATAAAGTTCCTCGATTTCAAGAGACATGGCGGCTGATATTCTGACATTGGTCAGAGTTCAAGCGGATCTTTCTGTACGCAAGAGAGGATGATAATTATCTAAAATATGACAACAGTTATCTTTCAGATGAGGACAGTTCTCTCAGAGATGTGTGCTTGTCATATATTCATACAATATATTTAGACAGAAAAAAATAAGAACAGTAAATACACACGTAATAATTTATAAGGGACATAACGCATTGCAACACAGACAAAAAATGTAGATACGCAGAATTAGACGTAAGGAGTAAACACGATTGTACAGAAATATACACGTTAATGAAAGTGTATATACCATCAGTAAAAGCACATAAGCCAATATAGTATAACAAATTCTGTACAGGACGGCACATTGTAATAGGAACCGATTTTAAATGCATCCTGAACAACGTGGACATGTCGCGAGGAACCGTACAAGGAAGAAGGAAGCCTCTAAATAGTGTACACACATAAGTAGACATACCACAAATACTGAACACAAACAAGTAGACATACCACACATACTAAACACACAGAAGTAAATATTCACCGACAGTGAAATCACACAAGTAAAAATATCACAAATAGCGAAACACATAAAGAGACATAACACAAATAGTGAACACACACAATGGTGTACCTCAGATATTGAATACACACTATTAGGCATAACACATATAGGGAACTAACACAAGTAGACAAACCACAAATAGTGGACACACAAAAGTAAACATACCACAGATATTAAACACAAAGAACTAGACATACCAAAAGCAATGAAAACACACCAATACACATACAACTTTGGTGAACCCACACATAGACCTACCACAAACAGTGAGCACACAAACGTAGATGTCAGGAAACTATTTATACTGTGGATTTCAATACATGATAAATATGTACTCTTTGGCTCATCATCTAAGGATACGACCACAGCATACAATAGCTGACAATAATTAAACATAACACCTGTAACAGGTAAGTTCCCTTTTATTAACCACTGCACACACGGAAGCCACACACGGCTAGCAATACATATGAAATACAATGCAACAGAAATGCCAATATAACTTGCAATAACCAACACCTCAATCTATCAGCATCATACCCACTGATATGTTCCTACCGAGTGAACATCACAATGAATAAAGGTGTTGATGGTATAAATTTGTTTGTCATTCGTAAATGTTCACAAACATTCATTCAGATGCTCAAGCGTAAGATGGAAAAGAGAACACATCTTGGGAAAAGAGGACAGACTGTCACACTACATTATGGCAACAGCTCGCTGGACGAATAGATGTGAACAGTAACATTGTTTTCTTTTGTTTGTTTTTCTTCAGCTGTTTGCTACTTTCCCTTGCGTAGCACGTTCCTTTCAACAATGTTGTAAACATGATGTAGAAGGAAATGGTGGACATTTTGACAACAAATACTTTCTTATGAGATTTTTTATTTGATGTGCACAATACATGAATCTCATGTTACATGTGCGAAAGGCATCGCAACAATCATACTGCTTTTGACAACGTAGCAACGAAAAACAGTGTTGATGGTATGTAGCAGGTTTAAAAAGTTTTCTTAGTCATTGTTAACTGAAAGTTGCAAGGACAGAATCAACATTTTTTCTTAAGCAAGCCTTGATGCAGTGCATGTGCACAACATATCACCAACCTCAAAAATTTACTTCTCAGTAAACACACTTGAAGTATGGCAATATGTGCTGGTATAAATTATAATTACCTTAAATAGAAAATATTGCTCTCATTATTAAGAAAAAAAAACATCAGACCTAACACTTTGCCTCCAGCTTTCGTTTCTGTTAAATATGTATAGGGACCATTTATTGTTTAAATAAGACTATACTTTATTAATATCTGCTATATAAAAAGCATTTAGCGTTATTTTCTGCTGCATAGACTGCATTTGACGATATTCAGGCATCAATGAACATGTAAGTGGACCTATAGACTGTCACATAATTATTATATTGGTGAACAGTTAAAACTAAAGCAGTTTATATTTAAAAGCAGCCTCTGCGCTGTTACAATGATAGATGTTTGTTCAGGTGGTAAATAGAAAAATATGAATTGACAATGTAAATTGCACAAAAGGTATCTCAAATAGTTATTTGAAACCCCGTTTGAACACTGACCTATCGTACATTTAAGATTAGGCGAGGGATAACTGGCGCAGCATCTCCCCTCTTTGATAAGCAAGGACATTATCAAAGGATAAGTCCTGCTCATCGAGTGAGACTATGGCCGCTAACCAGCTACCACAAGGACGCACAGAGAGCCCACCTCTGTGCTGAGGATGCCAGCTTTTAACTACGCACCCGACCTAACTCCTCGCCCCCCAGCTTTCGTCTTCTACCATGACATATGGGGAGGAACCAGCTCTGACCCCAGGCGTGCAAAGTTCCCGGGCAAGGGAAGCTTGAGCTGGACCTTGAACCTCAAAGAGGCGTCGAAGTCATGTATAGACTAGGCCAGTTCCGAGTAGAAGTCGACACCGGCCCCAATTTATGTTTTAATAACATTATAAGCTACTCTAACAAGTGTCTTTTTCTGGTTGTAAAAAATTTGCATATCATCTGTGAAAGAAAATTATTGACATTGGAAAATTAAAACGACGCATTTAAAAAACAATAAGATAAAATAACAGAGCTTCGTTTTAGGGCGTGATGTTACGTAGGTTATTAATTGGACGTTAATATTACTTTCATTACACTTCAGTGACACTTGCTATTTTAACCTCCCATTGTTTTCATAAAGGGATGCAACAAATAAAAATGAAATTTTTTTTTTTTTGAAAAATGTAACAGAAATTATTTAATGAAGTGGAAAGATTATGGTCAAAGGGAAATAATCAACTGAGAAATAATGCATTTCATCAATGTAGTTCCATGTTTAAAACTGTTTATAGGTCTATTGTTTATGCAGAATAGCTCTCGTTGCTACAAAGACTTAGTTTCAGTTGAGTAAAATAAAGGTACATTTTATATTATTTTGAGCGTATACACAATTAAAACACTTTATGAACAGCGCTGTGACTGTTGAGTGGCCGCTGTATACATTGTTACATATTTCTCAAGTAATAATACAGAATAGAGCCATGTAGTTTTCTCTTTTTTATTTCTTTTTTTAAATTCATTGACTTTTTAGGCATTAAAAAATATCATTCTTGTTACCATCTTTGTCAGATAAATAAACTTGTTGAGTGCTTAAAAATGTCATTGAAAACAAAAGGGGGTTTGTTACGTCTATCATTTCACAGATTAAAAAATACAGCTGTTTAAATTAGGAACAAGTAAAGCTTGATCAGTTAGTTATTGATAGATAAAAAAAATCATCGAGGGTTCCAAAAAAATGAACGCGTCATTATTACAGATTGATAGTAAATTTTTGCTAAGCTGGTAATATGCATCATTTTTATTGTGGCCTGGATGTTCTGCTTACCGCTTGCTGCAGTAGCTGCGCTTGATTAAATTCTTGACCTATGTTTGAGTTATGCTTGTGTCAAGATGAGTTAGCTTTCCCCCTTTCCAGCTCTTCATTTCCCGAGATGTTACAAAGAGAAGGGATCCACCGAATCACAACTCTAGTGAATTGCTGACACAGTTTGTGAAGTGTTACTCTAAGGTCATCGAGGTCGGCATTAATTCTGATTCTTCGCGTTCCAATCACTGACAGCGCATTTAAGAAGATAGCTCCTTGTCTTTCTGAGCTTTCTTGTCATTAGGACGTCTGTTTCATTTTGTAAGGCCTCTGCCTCTGCTCTGAAGTTACTCGAGAATGTTCCGGTGCGACTGACAGCTATTTTTGCTTTGCTTAAACAAGAAAACTCCGTCTTGGTTCGACAAGGAAGGGTTCGTCCAATCTATATACACATTTTATCAGTAACAAGTGAACACATTCCAGCTTTTAACGACGTTCCGATGTAAATACAGCAAGAAATGTAATTAGAATGACACGATTAATATTTCTGGGGAGCTAACATATTCTGACTAAATTATTACGTCTCTTGCTGATCAAACTACGGTGGAGTAATTGTTGACGCTGTAACATGAGAGGAAGACGCAACTATGTTCTAGCAGTAAATGTGTGAATTCTGTCCGCAGGAAATGTTATAAGAATGACTGAAATGTGGTTTAAGAAAATAATTAAAGTTCCTCGATTTCAAGAGACATGGCGGCTGATATTCTGACATTGGTCAGAGTTCAAGCGGATCTTTCTGTACGCAAGAGAGGATGATAATTATCTAAATATGACAACAGTTATCTTTCAGATGAGGACAGTTCTCTCAGAGATGTGTGCTTGTCATATATTCATACAATATATTTAGACAGAAAAATAAGAACAGTAAATACACACGTAATAATTTATAAGGGATAAACGCATTGCAACACAGACAAAAAATGTAGATACGCAGAATTAGACGTAAGGAGTAAACACGATAGTACAGAAATATACACGTTAATGAAAGTGTATATACCATCAGTAAAAGCACATAAGCCAATATAGTATAACAAATTCTGTACAGGACGGCACATTGTAATAGGAACCGATTTTAAATGCATCCTGAACAACGTGGACATGTCGCGAGGAACCGTACAAGGAAGAAGGAAGCCTCTAAATAGTGTACACACATAAGTAGACATACCACAAATACTGAACACAAACAAGTAGACATACCACACATACTAAACACACACAAGTAAATATTTCACCGACAGTGAAATCACACAAGTAAAAATATCACAAATAGCGAAACACATAAAGAGACATAACACAAATAGTGAACACACACAATGGTGTACCTCAGATATTGAATACACACTATTAGGCATAACACATATAGGGAACTAACACAAGTAGACAAACCACAAATAGTGGACACACAAAAGTAAACATACCACAGATATTAAACACAAAGAACTAGACATACCAAAAGCAATGAAAACACACCAATACACATACAACTATTGGTGAACCCACACATAGACCTACCACAAACAGTGAGCACACAAACGTAGATGTCAGGAAACTATTTATACTGTGGATTTCAATACATGATAAATATGTACTCTTTGGCTCATCATCTAAGGATACGACCACAGCATACAATAGCTGACAATAATTAAACAACATAACACCTGTAACAGGTAAGTTCCCTTTTATTAACCACTGCACACACGGAAGCCACACACGGCTAGCAATACATATGAAATACAATGCAACAGAAATGCCAATATAACTTGCAATAACCAACACCTCAATCTATCAGCATCATACCCACTGATATGTTCCTACCGAGTGAACATCACAATGAATAAAGGTGTTGATGGTATAAATTTGTTTGTCATTCGTGATGACAAAAAAGTAAACAAAGAATAAATGTTCACAAACATTCATTCAGATGCTCAAGCGTAAGATGGAAAAGAGAACACATCTTGGGAAAAGAGGACAGACTGTCACACTACATTATGGCAACAGCTCGCTGGACGAATAGATGTGAACAGTAACATTGTTTTTTTTGTTTGTTTTTTCTTCAGCTGTTTGCTACTTTCCCTTGCGTAGCACGTTCCTTTCAACAATGTTGTAAACATGATGTAGAAGGAAATGGTGGACATTTTGACAACAAATACTTTCTTATGAGATTTTCTATTTGATGTGCACAATACATGAATCTCATGTTACATGTGCGAAAGGCATCGCAACAATCATACTGCTTTTGACAACGTAGCAACGAAAACAGTGTTGATGGTATGTAGCAGGTTTAAAAAGTTTTCTTAGTCATTGTTAACTGAAAGTTGCAAGGACAGAATCAACATTTTTCTTAAGCAAGCCTTGATGCAGTGCATGTGCACAACATATCACCAACCTCAAAAATTTACTTCTCAGTAAACACACTTGAAGTATGGCAATATGTGCTGGTATAAATTATAATTACCTTAAATAGAAAATATTGCTCTCATTATTAAGAAAAAAAAACATCAGACCTAACACTTTGCCTCCAGCTTTCGTTTCTGTTAAATATGTATAGGGACCATTTATTGTTTAAATAAGACTATACTTTATTAATATCTGCTATATAGAGTGCATTTAGCGTTATTTTCTGCTGCATAGACTGCATTTGACGATATTCAGGCATCAATGAACATGTAAGTGGACCTATAGACTGTCACATAATTATTATATTGGTGAACAGTTAAAACTAAAGCAGTTTATATTTAAAAGCAGCCTCTGCGCTGTTACAATGATAGATGTTTGTTCAGGTGGTAAATAGAAAAATATGAATTGACAATGTAAATTGCACAAAAGGTATCTCAAATAGTTATTTGAAACCCCGTTTGAACACTGACCTATCGTACATTTAAGATTAGGCGAGGGATAACTGGCGCAGCATCTCTCCTCTTTGATAAGCAAGGACATTATCAAAGGATAAGTCCTGCTCATCGAGTGAGACTATGGCCGCTAACCAGCTACCACAAGGACGCACAGAGAGCCCACCTCTGTGCTGAGGATGCCAGCTTTTAACTACGCACCCGACCTAACTCCTCGCCCCCAGCTTTCGTCTTCTACCATGACATATGGGGAGAAACCAGCTCTGACCCCAGGCGTGCAAAGTTCCCGGGCAAGGGAAGCTTGAGCTGGACCTTGAACCTCAAAGAGGCGTCGAAGTCATGTATAGACTAGGCCAGTTCCGAGTAGAAGTCGACACTAGCCGCTCCCACCGGCCCCAATTTATGTTTTAATAACATTATAAGCTACTCTAACAAGTGTCTTTTTCTGGTTGTAAAAATTTGCATATCATCTGTGAAAGAAAATTATTGACATTGGAAAATTAAAACGACGCATTTAAAAACAATAAGATAAAAATAACAGAGCTTCGTTTTAGGGCGTGATGTTACGTAGGTTATTAATTGGACGTTAATATTACTTTCATTACACTTCAGTGACACTTGCTATTTTAACCTCCCATTGTTTTCATAAAGGGATGCAACAAATAAAAATGAAACAGAAATTATTTAATGAAGTGGAAAGATTATGGTCAAAGGGAAATAATCAACTGAGAAATAATGCATTTCATCAATGTAGTTCCATGTTTAAAACTGTTTATAGGTCTATTGTTTATGCAGAATAGCTCTCGTTGCTACAAAGACTTAGTTTCAGTTGAGTAAAATAAAGGTACATTTTATATTATTTTGAGCGTATACACAATTAAAACACTTTATGAACAGCGCTGTGACTGTTGAGTGGCCGCTGTATACATTGTTACATATTTCTCAAGTAATAATACAGAATAGAGCCATGTAGTTTTCTCTTCTTTATTTCTTTTTTTAAATTCATTGACTTTTTAGGCATTAAAAAATATCATTCTTGTTACCATCTTTGTCAGATAAATAAACTTGTTGAGTGCTTAAAAATGTCATTGAAAACAAAAGGGAGGTTTGTTACGTCTATCATTTCACAGATTAAAAAATACAGCTGTTTAAATTAGGAACAAGTAAAGCTTGATCAGTTAGTTATTGATAGATAAAAAGAATCATCGAGGGTTCCAAAAAAATGAACGCGTCATTATTACAGATTGATAGTAAATTTTTTGCTAAGCTGGTAATATGCATCATTTTTATTGTGGCCTGGATGTTCTGCTTACCGCTTGCTGCAGTAGCTGCGCTTGATTAAATTCTTGACCTATGTTTGAGTTATGCTTGTGTCAAGATGAGTTAGCTTTCCCCCTTTCCAGCTCTTCATTTCCCGAGATGTTACAAAGAGAAGGGATCCACCGAATCACAACTCTAGTGAATTGCTGACACAGTTTGTGAAGTGTTACTCTAAGGTCATCGAGGTCGGCATTAATTCTGATGGATTCTTCGCGTTCCAATCACTGACAGCGCATTTAAGAAGATAGCTCCTTGTCTTTCTGAGCTTTCTTGTCATTAGGACGTCTGTTTCATTTTGTAAGGCCTCTGCCTCTGCTCTGAAGTTACTCGAGAATGTTCCGGTGCGACTGACAGCTATTTTTGCTTTGCTTAAACAAGAAAACTCCGTCTTGGTTCGACAAGGAAGGGTTCGTCCAATCTATATACACATTTTATCAGTAACAAGTGAACACATTCCAGCTTTTAACGACGTTCCGATGTAAATACAGCAAGAAATGTAATTAGAATGACACGATTAATATTTCTGGGGAGCTAACATATTCTGACTAAATTATTACGTCTCTTGCTGATCAAACTACGGTGGAGTAATTGTTGACGCTGTAACATGAGAGGAAGACGCAACTATGTTCTAGCAGTAAATGTGTGAATTCTGTCCGCAGGAAATGTTATAAGAATGACTGAAATGTGGTTTAAGAAAATAATTAAGTTCCTCGATTTCAAGAGACATGGCGGCTGATATTCTGACATTGGTCAGAGTTCAAGCGGATCTTTCTGTACGCAAGAGAGGATGATAATTATCTAAAATATGACAACAGTTATCTTTCAGATGAGGACAGTTCTCTCAGAGATGTGTGCTTGTCATATATTCATACAATATATTTAGACAGAAAAAATAAGAACAGTAAATACACACGTAATAATTTATAAGGGACATAACGCATTGCAACACAGACAAAAAAAGTAGATACGCAGAATTAGACGTAAGGAGTAAACACGATTGTACAGAAATATACACGTTAATGAAAGTGTATATACCATCAGTAAAAGCACATAAGCCAATATAGTATAACAAATTCTGTACAGGACGGCACATTGTAATAGGAACCGATTTTAAATGCATCCTGAACAACGTGGACATGTCGCGAGGAACCGTACAAGGAAGAAGGAAGCCTCTAAATAGTGTACACACATAAGTAGACATAGACCTACCACAAATACTGAACACAAACAAGTAGACATACCACACATACTAAACACACAGAAGTAAATATTTCACCGACAGTGAAATCACACAAGTAAAAATATCACAAATAGCGAAACACATAAAGAGACATAACACAAATAGTGAACACACACAATGGTGTACCTCAGATATTGAATACACACTATTAGGCATAACACATATAGGGAACTAACACAAGTAGACAAACCACAAATAGTGGACACACAAAAGTAAACATACCACAGATATTAAACACAAAGAACTAGACATACCAAAAGCAATGAAAACACACCAATACACATACAACTATTGGTGAACCCACACATAGACCTACCACAAACAGTGAGCATCCCTTTTATTAACCACTGCACACACGGAAGCCACACACGGCTAGCAATACATATGAAATACAATGCAACAGAAATGCCAATATAACTTGCAATAACCAACACCTCAATCTATCAGCATCATACCCACTGATATGTTCCTACCGAGTGAACATCACAATGAATAAAGGTGTTGATGGTAAGTGCATGTGCACAACATATCACCAACCTCAAAAATTTACTTCTCAGTAAACACACTTGAAGTATGGCAATATGAGTAGTAGGGAATGGCGGACTTAGGGCATTTTCAGGCGGAGCGCAGGCGGAGCGGCAGGCGGAGCATGACTTTTTATATAAGGAAAATCAGGAGGAGCGGCAGGAGGAGCAAGATGGCGGACTTGAGATAACAAGACGAGGTATTTTTAGATAACAAGAAGAGGTATTTTTAGATAAGGAAAATGTGGCAAGATGGCGGACTTGAGATAACAAGACGAGGTATTTTTAGATA
The DNA here is from genome assembly GCA_024509875.1 of Oreohelix idahoensis. NCBI lineage: Eukaryota > Metazoa > Mollusca > Gastropoda > Stylommatophora > Oreohelicidae > Oreohelix > Oreohelix idahoensis. The sequence goes on along the minus strand of JAMPIV010017012.1, from coordinate 31,624 downwards.
ACAAGAAGAGGTATTTTTAGATAAGGAAAATGTTGCAAGATGGTGGTTTTTTATATATTATTATTGTTATTAGTATAGCCAACTTAGGTAGTGGCTGTGTTAGACAAACAAGAAGTCGTTGAGACTTTTAGACAATAGGAAGACGATAGTTATACGATAGTTAGAGGATATATATTTACATAACAAGAAGACGATATGTATACGTTATATTTAGACATAGACAAATAGTTAGACGAACATTTAGACAAACATTTAGACGATATATAGGTAACAAAAAGGCGTTTTAGTTAATATAGTTTTTATTTTATATTTAATAGTGTTTGTGTAGTATCAAACAGGCGTATATGGTAATATATAGTATTTTTTAACGTAATACATTGTACAGTAATTTTTTAGCAAATGAATATACAATTATATATGAAAGACAGTATTTTTTAACATTATCAAACATTGATATTTTCACATATGAATGTACAATAATACATATTTATATAGGCAGATGTATGTATATCACAGCTTGTTTTTTATACATTATCACCGGGGTACAGGCCAGACCTTGAGGGGAGTCGTCACATTGTCGTCACGTCGTAAGAAATAGAGGTGTTGTATATACCTGTAGGTATCTGTGTGTATCTGAGAGAGACAGTTTAAATGTTGAGGGGTGATGTGGTGACGTTGTCGGGGTGTACTTGTCGTTTTATGTAAAAGTAAGACAGGGCGCTGCGGTGTTGTTCGTATGTGTAGATGGAGGATTTGTGTGCACGGAACCCGATATTTTTCCCACCCTGTGCCTGTTGTGTGTTGAGGACGTCTAAGAAAGTGTGTTTGTCAACTTTGTTGTGGTGTTTGTTGAGTTCTTTTGTGGTTGTTTTGTCGTAGTCGCCAAAACAGTGATATGTCTTGCTACAGAGGGAAACCATCTGTTGAGTTCGTTTTATGGTTGAGTACAGTTTATACTGGTGAAGAGGTAGCTTCAAACGCGAATGGTTAAAATGAACGAATGTCAACAATATTCTTCCAACGAACTTCAACAAGTAGTGAACTGGGCAAGTGCTTGCAGTACATAAGTCGGTGATAACTGTACATCGATTTTATTCAACATGACACAGACGGAGTGGACAAGACTAACATCGTCACAGGCGCAAAGATCATACATCAGCATAATGGTAATTACTTTTAAAGTTCCTGAAGATTCTCTACCATAAAGTCCTCTGACTCAAGTGACTAAGGATCACAAAACTGTTACCGTATAATATTCTTCTCATTCAAGTCCGTTGACCTTCTCTCAAGGACGTCTATCATGGTAACGTATTCATACTCCAGGATAAAATCTTCCATATCATACTTCACAATCCCATACGTTCTCCAAAACATAACGTTAGATAGCATATAGTTTCAAACAAAGTCATACACGATAATACGAACAGGTTAGAGATTCCAGTTGGCTAACCTCTCCCATTCTATGCCACGCTTCTGGCATTGTTGTAACAGCATATTAAAACATGTGCATAAGGTAATCAATAACTTCTTCCACTCGTAGGAATCCTTCTTCTACGATACAAATCCTAAAGGCAAACGACTCTGTAGATCCATTCTAGGAATAACATATTCCCGCTAGACTAGTATTAGAGCGGCCTTATAATACAGCTTTAAATAAGAAGTGGGGCGATAACTTACGTGACATTGCTGCTATTGGTTTCGACCTGAAGACCAATACAGATCACTAGAATAAATGGCTTTCCATAAACATGCCATTGAATACAAATATAATATAACAATCATGGACATAAACAAGTTCCATGTTGCCCCTTCAAAAATGACGTCACAAACTACTCAACTAGGTTACCCGTGCGTCCCAAAGCAACACTCACTGCTTCGTGCACGTCAGTGCGCGAATCATTCGACCGCACAAATAATATAACTATATCAAGACTGGTGCGTACATTTGGCAGGACCGAAGACTACCCCCTTAGGTAATAAATGTACGTAACACCATCCCTCTGCCTTCGTACTCTAATTTAAAAAGGCCCGGTGTCCGTTTGTCGAATAAGGTTTGTTCGCGGCATTTTTGACAAAGGGCGCGCGTTTTACCCTCGCTAGCGACGAAAACGGGTCTATGGTCGAGACATACTTCGGCGGGGAACCACTGGTGGTAGGAGGTATAAAATTCCTGTCGCAAAGCGGGCTTAACAACGTCCGCTAAGTTATTCGCGCTAAGGGCCAAGTAAAGGCTGTCTGTGTCCGTCTCGCACAACTGAAAGTCTGATCTATCTACAAATTTATCTTGACAGTCGTAATAAAATTCTAACATGCGTAATTTAGCGTATTGGTAGACGAAAAATCCTATCTGAACGGGGAGGTCCCAACATATAGTCTGTTTCAGTTTCGTATCTGTGGCCTATTTTCAAATACAGCGGAAGACGCAGTCAACGCTTAAATAAATTACACATGCCCAAGCCTAGGCTCGACTTATTCAAGAAAAGTTTAGCTTTTTCTGCTGCTCATCTGTGGAATACTCTTCCACACGACTTAAAAAATACTCTTAGTCCATATTCATTCAATCACAGACTTTTCAAATACATCATGAGTGCAGATTATATGCCACCCTAATTTCGTTATGTTCTTAAATAATTACATAACATCATATGTAGGTTTTAAAGTTAATTTTGTCCTGTTTAGTATAAATTATGATACGCATCTGTAAATCTGTGTAACTGTTATTGTACTGTTACAATGTTGGGATTTTATTTTATTGTACTTTTTTGTTATTTTATTATTTAAGTAACATTTAGGATACGTGTGAGAATAAATGGATTAACTATGGAAGAAGAGAGAAAGGAAGGCAGAATGTTAGACGGGCCTGCGTGCCCAATTCTAAACCCTTTGAAAATAAAGTTCGTTCTATCTATCTATCTATCTATCTATCTATCTATCTATCTATCTATCTATCTATCTATCTATCTATCTATCTATCTATCTATCTATCTATCTATCTATCTATCTATCTATCTATCTATCTATCTATCTATCTATCTATCTATCTATCTATCTATCTATCTATCTATCTATCTATCTATCTATCTATCTATCTATCTATCTATCTATCTATCTATCTATCTATCTATCTATCTATTAATGTTTATTTTTATTTATTTGATTTTTTTACATTCATTATTATTATTATTCTTTTTTAATGTTAAAAACGTACTTTAATTATGATGATTATTGCAAATGTAATATTACTTTTATAATGTTAAATGCCTTAATTATGCTTATAGTAAATGTGAGGATGAAAGGATATAGTATATATGATAAGAGAGAGAGGAAGGGCAGAATGTCAGACGGGCCTGCGTGCCCAATTCTTAACCCTTTGAAAAGTTCGTTAGTTCGTTCGTTCGTTCGTTCTCTACTTCGAATATGTCGTCCGTCACTAACGTCATTTTCCTAAAGCGGGGTGAGTTTATTTGGTCAGAGGTACCCTCGCACATTGTGTACGAGACATCCACATGCTTTGCCTTATTGGTTAATGTCTTGCCGTAGGCCGCGTTACCTAGCAGTTTCATGGTCTCGCTGGTAATGGTGTAGGCAGGATCAGTATCACGCTGTCGACGCGCGTTCGAAACAGTGTCCCCAAACTGCTTGAAACACGTCACGGGTGTATACTCAAGCACCTGGTAGATACAGGTGACTTCTAAACCTTTGGTTAGGTACCAGCGAAGCAGAGGTGTCGCCAACAGAATTTTCTTGCCCACATAACTCCCGATCAACGTTCGTCTGGGGGTAGTCAGGAGTTTATGTTTTTCGGCGTATTCCCGCATGAAAGACCCGATATCTTCCCTCGTGACGTCAACATTCTTAAAAATGGGCGTCATTTCAGAGAAATGGTCTTTTAAAGAGTCGGGGACATGTATGTCACACTCGACTAGGCCAAACAAGGTCTCGTCCAGCACCGAGGCGAGAATATTTTCCTTTGTCAGGGGGTACCGACATTTGGTGTAAGATGGTTTCTGGTTCGGGAAGGTGGCGTTCAGAAAACGACGGATTGATGGCTCGGTTTTCTTCAATGCCTGCCACTCGCATTCCCACATTTCTACCAATTTGACGGTGCAAGCGTCCCGTAAATAAGAACTTATTTCCACCGTATTTGTGTACAACTCAGCCAATGGTTTGTTGTTGACTGGGTTAACGTCACGACCGGCGGTTAGTGGGCAGTTAGGGTGGCCGTGGAATAGACACCCATGGAACTGGTAGGCGGTTCGAGAGTATCTGTCCCAACCATCTACCCTAACGCATATATCACCCAACGCCTTCTCACACCCGTTAAATTGGGTTTTTAAGGTCACTTTTTTTTTGGTGGGAGACCCAAGCCAAATAATCGCGGCACTGCACGGTATATTTGTGGAGTCTGTGGTGCTTGAAACCATCATCCTTGTACCGTCTAACGGGAAAGTCAGTGGGCATTTTCTGCATTAACGCCCACAAATAAAGGGCGTTGGCATCAAAACCTTTAATGGCTTGAACCGTTTTGCCACCTCTAATGTGGGTTTTGCCTTGCTCGTGGAACCTGTGAAAAATAATTGACGGTCCCCCGACGATGTTTTGGCGCAAGATGTTATGCAAATCTACCTCCTGCTTCGAACATAAAGAAAACATGACGTTGGGCGGGAGGGTTTTGAAAAGGTACTTTAACGTGACACCGGGCACGGAGATCGCATCTTTAAACATGTCTACACCTAGGCGCGCGTAAAAACTAACTTGTCGGTCTAACGCTGCCAGGAAGGGGACCACGTCTTTATTATTATACCACGTCAGAAAATCGCGCAACGTGTTCATGTGGTTCTCGGTCCACACCTTCTGACACTCGGCGTACTCGTCGGCGGAAATGTTAGTATTTTTAAGTTTGGAAAAAAATGCCGAGTGGGGTGGTAACGCCGTCTCGTCTAACTTTGCTAAATCTGTTATGTACTCGTGTTACGGTATATGATATTAACGCCGTCTGCTAAAGGTTACCAGACGTGCAATTGTAAAGGTTAAGACATTTAATATATTGCGATAGATGATTCAATTACTGAACGCTTCATACACGATCGATTATGACGTGTATAGCGTTGTTTAGGACACAGTCGGTAACTAAGAAACCATACCCTTTTTACATTGACCGTCAAGCTGTTAAGACGCGTCTGACTTTCCTTCCAATGTTGAGCATGGTATTGCCATACAGATATATTTTATGCAAGTACGGACATGGGTCAGTCCATTGCTATTACGAAGATTTGAAATGATTAAAGGTCAGTACGAAAGTGAAAATTAAGGAAGGATGAATTACAGTCCATAGTATTTGATTTTACCAGACTCATAGACTCACTGTCGGCCGTTGGAAAACCCCAACCGCGCGTGCATACAGCTATGACAATCTGCATACAGTAAATTGATTATTGGACAAGGACTGATAGGATATCTACATATCTATGCCATATATTTTCAAGTTATAATATGTACCTTTGTGATCAACATGCATGAATCGTCTTGACGCGTAAACTGTATTAAATATTTGTGGACTCTATGAACCGACTTGTCACATCAATCGTATTCCCAGGTTCAATTATTGTTCAGAATCTTCCACCCCTGCATTCGCGTAATCTTACATAGAAGGCACGATACACGATCACTCAAGAATATCAAGAAGATAAAACAATGGCCAGACATTTATAACTGTTTTATTAATATCACATGGAACATTGTTCAGAGCTAACCAAACCACGCCTTGCAACACGCCACTTGCAACAGTGGTGCCCGGTGTCTGGGGACGAGAAAACAACCAAAAACAAAAAATTTTTTTGAATGACTTTCGAAGGAAATATTTTACGATCAGTTTTCGATCACATGATCCAGCTGAAGATGACGTGGAACTCAGTCTAATGCCTAACAACGCGACGTCACTGAAATTCGTGTAGGTGAAACTATCGGAGAAACTGAAGTCGTTCTTTTAAGCCTAACCAAGGGAAAAATAAGTCATTTGAAGCAGACACAAGAAATGGACTACAGGAGCAGGCAGTCAGGGGCATTAGCCTAGCTGTTGACGACCTATAGCACTGATCGAAGCAACGGGAAAGATAAGTCTAGCTGTTTAAATTGTCGTCATTGCAAAACCGTAATACTGAGTCCATTTTGCTTTGATCAGGCATGTCTATGTATTTTCATGTATATATGTTAAATTTGTTTTCCATCGTATGTATTTGTTACTAATCGTGGGAGGTAGGGAGGATGAACTGAAATTAAATTCTGCGGCTCTCACGATGCCTGAATTAATTTCGGTCGTTTCTTAGGGCAGTTAAACGATTGCACCTTTGGAAACCCCATTGAGGTTTGACATTGGACTTGTTGTCCAAATCTGCTATCGTTTGACGATTTTGCGTTAGCTGTACTGTCCCGTAGATAATTGGTGTATTTTATTCGTATTCAGTTAATAATTTTATTCAGTTCTGTACCATGTTCGTTACTATTTCGTCCATTCTCCTCTGACTATCATTTATTTTATGATTATTAAATTTTCGTCCGTTATGAGTCCTGTGACGTCATCATTTTTCGCAGTCATTTTTTTTTTTGTGTGTGTACCTTGAATATTCAGTTGACCTCCGGTCAGACCTTGCCCTTCATTTGGTCTGTGACATTTCCGCTTATTTTATTTAGTTCATAAATTCATTTTTAATTGTGAAAATGTCTTGTTTGCGTCTTAACATTGTTTGTACCCTTTAGTTGCATCATTGCTTGTCTGTCCTCATAATATATATTAATATTACATTAATAATATGATAATTATATGCAATAATACACTTGTAATTTAATTTAATTAATTTTTTCTGAAATTTAAGGTTAATATGGGACATTGCATAATTATGCAGTGATAGTCCAAGAAAGTAGCACTACAATTTATCATAGATGCCTAGGGCATAATAATATAATATATATATATTGACAAAATAAATAATCTTATAGCTACCTTTGAGGTAATAGACCCATTGTATATTATTTAATATACTTTTCTGGTACTAAGAGAGTGACTTAGTACATTGAACAATATAATTACTAGGAATTATACCCAACATTATTGGATATTGAGATTAATTGTGTGATATAATTACATTATATTTAATAGATATCATAACTATTTATGATATAGTATTATTTAGATACAATATTGTTACAAAATATTGTCTATTAGTTGAACTTAGACATTAAGTTCAGTACTATTGTGATTACTTATATTGAATATTTCTAAGTTGAGTAAGTATAATAATTACTCTGAAGCTACTATTGACTAATTTAATCAGTAATTATCAATAATTACTTACAGATAAAAGTCAAAATGCTTACTATAGACCATTTCGTTAAGATTGGTCGTGAATATGGTTATAAATCTCAAGAACTTCGTCAGTTTGCTGAATCAGAACTGGAAAAATATGAAAGAAAAGAAGAAGAGAAAAAAGCTGCATTAAAGAAAGAGGAAGAAGAGAAAAAAGCTGCATTAAAGAAAGAGGAAGAAGAGAAAAAAAGCTGCATTAAAGAAAGAGGAAGCAGAACTTGAGATGAAGCAAATTGCCAAGGAAAATAGATTGAGAGAGATTGCTCAACGTGAAAGAGAAGAGCAAAGAACAATCGCCAAACAGGAAGAAGAGAATAAATTGAAACGAGAGGAAATTATTTTACAACAAGAAATGGAATTGGCGCGTATTAAATTGGAGACAGCAAGATTACAAGCACAAAGTGCTGATGCAAACCAGAATAATAACGCACAAAATGGATCATCATCCAGCCAACCTAAACACTTCTACAACTTTAAATTACCCATTTTCAACTTGAACGTCGACGACCTTTCATTGTTCCTGGCACGTTTTGAACAGACTTGCAAATCTAACCATTTGCCTGAAGAGTCATGGGTACTCAAATTAAATGAATTCTTGGTTGGAGAACCACTGACAGCTTCTCAAAATGCTGACCCATCAATAGCTAATAACTACGGTGCTATTAAGTCCTTGCTTTTACGAAGGTTTCACCTGGACGAGGAACACTGTAGGTTGAAATTTAAGGGAATTTTACCTGAATCTCCAAGGGATTTTGCAGGATTCATTGCGAACATACGCAATACATTTAATAGATGGGTTGAACTGGCAGAAGTCAACAAATCATACGACAAATTAGTTGATTTACTACTGCGGGATAAGGTATTATCTTCAGTTAGCCAGCCATTTTTTGCATACTTGCAGGAGCGTAAACCAGGTACCATGGACGAGTTAGAAAAAATTTCTTTAAACTACTGTTCGGCACACCCGAATGCAACCATTTCTAACTCCTCATTAAGAGAACCTCTACCTGTGGCGTCTAATATGGCCTACAATCATAATAACAAACAAAGACATCACAGTGTAGACAGAAGCAGGTTCCAAAGAAATCACAATGTTAACTTTCAGAAGGGACATAATAATGATTTCAACAATAAAAATGAGTTCAACAGAGGTAGATCACGAGATAGAAATTATTCACCTCAAACAAACTACCACAATGGTCAACATAACACTCATTATAATCGATCACATACTCCCAATAATAATAGTAACTGGAATGGTAATAATCATGGCTCGAGACATCGAGATAATAGTTACTATAGAGGACGACGAGATAATTCTAACAATTATACTCGGAATCGATCTCATTCTCGGGGATCATCTCATTACAACCATAATACAGGGGCGGCAGTTACAAATAATACTACCCCTATAGCTCAGGTCCCACTTGACAATAATACAACACAGTCTTCTGCTGCATGTTTTGCTATTAATTATAATGTGGCAAATAGTTGCCAGCAATGCAATCTTATTTTTCAGAAGGCGAAAGAAACAGTGCTTAACTGCGGACATATTATACCACAGGTAGGTCTTGCAGTCAACGATGGAACAGGCCTATTAATTTTTAACAGAGGATTAGTTAATGGATCCGTCGTCTCAGTGTTGAGGGATTCGGGATCCACAACGATTGGTGTACGACAGTCGCTGGTACATCCCAGCTGTGCAACGGGGGAATATGTCCGTTGCATGACTTTTGGTGGAACAATAGAGTTTTACCCCACAGCTATTATTCATGTTAACACTCCTTTTTTCACAGGAAACGTAAAAGTATGCATGCTTCAGAATCCAATTGCAGATCTGATGTTGGGACGCATCCATGGTAGTAAGGATTGTACCCCACAGGAAATTAATGATTGGGAAAAAAAGAATTTGCGTTCTTTTAGCAACGCTAACGCTGTTGTTGATATGGCTACACTTCGTGCCAACAACATGAATACATGTGGCACAGCAGTTTCCAACTTCACTCTCAGTACTATCTTGGAAATTGATGAAGATGATAGATCTATTGGACAACATACTAAGGATATAACTGATCCTAATAAAACTGTTGACGTTGTCAACATTGACAAAAACATTATGAAGAAGAATAATAGGTTAAATAATAATGCTGGACTTAAAAGGAAACATAAAGTTAACACAAATAATTATGATGAAAAAGTTTTTACTTTGCCCAGCAAGGACACGTCTACGACATGTAGGAAACTTAATACCTTTCGTGATGATAGGTATCATCCTCAGTCCAGTCAGGATGATACGACATCTAACAGAAAGACAATGTCGGTGTTGAAAGGGAAGGCTAATTCTTTGATAAAGAATACATATCATCATTGTCCACTATTTCGTGACAATGATACTACATATATTGGGAAAAGTGCGTATTCTCGCACAGTGTTAGTGCGAAATCTGCCGCAGGATACTACCTGGCAGGCACTTAGAAATTTTTTTGATTATACAGCAAACGTTAAGTTTGTTCGTCTTCTGCCATCATGCAATGGGCAGAATAGACAGGCGATGGTTACATTTCGTAACAATCGAGACGCTCGTTGGGTAATCGAGCGTGATAATGGTGTTTATTTTCATCACCGTTATCTTAAGTTACAATTAGTACATGATTCTGCACCACGCAGATAATGGTGTACGCTCACCCTTTTGTCTTATTTCTTGATGACTCAGCTCTAGTCAGTCATCATTTCCTTTCCTTATTGGTCATTTATTCTTATACGTCTTAGATATCAAGGGACACAAAAAGATATTTCATATTAACATGCTCAAGCAATTTCATACACGTCCTGAACACTTACAGTCAATTTTTCATGAACTAGATGACAACACAGTATCCACTTGTCATTATACTAACTTATCTGTCATCCAGGAAGAAGAATCTTCTTTTCCTGAGGTACAGTTACCGTTACCTGTACCAGTAGTTCAACCTACTGAATCTTGGCGGGATGTAACCATCTCTTCAACGGTTACACCGCAACAGCGTCTACAGATTGCTAATCTATTACAATCTTATCCAGATGTGTTGACCGACGTCCCGGGTCGCACATCGGCTATCAGTCATGACATTACTCTCAATGATGATACACCTATTCGTGTACATCCCTATTCTGTTCCTTTACATTTCCTTGCTAAAACTACTAAGGAACTTGAACAGATGTTGTCTCTGGGAATCATTGAGACTAGTAATTCGCCATTCTCTTCTCCATTAGTGATTGTCCGGAAGAAGGACAATAACATTAGACTATGTGTTGATTATAGAAAATTAAATGCTAAGACTATAGTTGACAGCGAACCACATCCACTTATTGACGACTTACTGCCACGTCTATCTAACGCAACTATATTTAGTAAGATAGACTTAACTAAAGGTTATTGGCAGATACCACTGACCGAAAAGGCTAAGTACTACACCGCATTTTCCACGCCACAAGGTCTATACCAGTGGAATGTGATGCCTTTTGGGCTTGTTAATGCGCCAGCTACCTTCATTCGCCTGATGCGACAAATTTTATCAGGTAGACCAGACGTTATTACATATATTGACGACATATGCTTGTTTAGTTCGTCGTTTGAGGAACATGTTTCGGGACTTAGATATGTTTTTGACACTCTAAGGAATTATCATCTAACTGCTAAACCTACAAAGGTGCAAATCGCGTGTAATGAGATAACCTTTTTGGGACATATCATTGGATCGGGATATATCCGAACGTTACCTAGTACAGTCTCCAAAATTCTAAACATAGCAGTTCCTCAGACGAAGAAACAGGTCAGGAGTTTGTTAGGACTTGTTCAATATTACAGTAGATTCATACCAAACTTGTCATCCATCACGGCTGTATTGTCTTCATTGTTAAAAAAAGATATGCCGGTGAAGGTGACATGGACTGGTACATGCAATGAAACTTTCAACAAAATTATAAATTTGTTCTCACATGAACCAATTTTAAGACTTCCCGATGCTTCCAAAAGATTTTTCTTACGAACAGATGCTAGTAACTACGGCATTGGTGCATGCCTGCTCCAGAACCATGATGGCATTCTACACCCCACCTTATATATATCAAGAAAGCTGAAGCCGGCAGAAACGAAGTATTCAACAGTCGACAAGGAACTTTTATCTGTGATCTGGGCAATAACGAAATTTGAGAAGTTCCTCCTCGGTGCTCCCTTCACCATACAGACGGACCAACGTGCTGTGGCCTCTTTGCGTCGCTCTAATCATAAGAGCCAGAAACTTGCCAGATATTCAATCATCCTACAGCCATTTGAGTTCTCCATTGAACATATTCCTGGCACTGAAAATTGTGTGGCAGATGCATTGTCACGTAATCCTATTGACGACGAATAATCAATATTGACACTCTTAACCTATTTTAATCAGCACTACATTGGATTGAACGAAGTATCAACTATAAAGGAACTAACCTTGCCTTTAATTTAAACTGTATAAACACTATATGCATCACAGAATTGAATTAAAAGACAATCAAGGTATATATATAGACATTCAAACTTCGTCTAACGTCCATACACGAGATATGAATACTCTTTGAACAATCATGGATTTATGTCTGACGACAAACCGAACTGATGTTCCTGTGTATACTTAATTCTTGGATGCTAGGATAAATGACATTTCTTTCCAACGTAAACGTTTGAACATTTTTGCCTAAAAGAATTCATCAGGATCAAGACTACGGATGGATCATCATATCCTATACTAATTAATTAGTTAACTTAACTTCTTAATTGAATTATTATCAATAAAATGAAATGTGAGAAAAAAATGAAATGAAAGAACAAAAAAAAAAAGAGAACGAAATACTAAAAGAAGAAATTATGAAAAGAGAAAATAAATCTCACACAAGTATTAGATTAATAATTTTTTTTTTAATGTACCTATACATTATTTAGTTAGTTAAATTAGATAGTTATTATTCACTAACACTTAACACACACAATTAAGTTAAACTTATATTCGAATTTCTTTCTATTTCTTCTTACTTAGTTTGTCTTTTCTTCTCTCATAACATCGCGTTACATTAGAACCTTAATAATTTAACTCTTAGTTTAATTAATTAATTTAATTTTAATTAGTCAAATTAATTCCTATATGACATACTAATACGACAGACCTTACTTTAATTTAATTTTCTCATTCACTATTAACATTGGACATTTATTTAGTTGATATAATAATATGTATAATATTGATATATAATGTGATTTATGATTAGATGACTATGACAAATAGTTAGTTGACACGACCGCAACACGGTTCTACTCAGAACATCGTCGGCCATATGTCACAATTGTGTTAAATTTTTTTTGAAAAATTGTTAAGTCGGATAGATATTGAAAAAAAATCTATCGATTTTTTTTTCCCCGGTGTACAGGGAATTGTTACGGTATATGATATTAACGCCGTCTGCTAAAGGTTACCAGACGTGCAATTGTAAAGGTTAAGACATTTAATATATTGCGATAGATGTTTCAATTACTGAACGCTTCATACACGATCGATTATGACGTGTATAGCGTTGTTTAGGACACAGTCGGTAACTAAGAAACCATACCCTTTTTACATTGACCGTCAAGCTGTTAAGACGCGTCTGACTTTCCTTCCAATGTTGAGCATGGTATTGCCATACAGATATATTTTATGCAAGTACGGACATGGGTCAGTCCATTGCTATTACGAAGATTTGAAATGATTAAAGGTCAGTACGAAAGTGAAAATTAAGGAAGGATGAATTACAGTCCATAGTATTTGATTTTACCAGACTCATAGACTCACTGTCGGCCGTTGGAAAACCCCAACCGCGCGTGCATACAGCTATGACAATCTGCATACAGTAAATTGATTATTGGACAAGGACTGATAGGATATCTACATATCTATGCCATATATTTTCAAGTTATAATATGTACCTTTGTGATCAACATGCATGAATCGTCTTGACGCGTAAACTGTATTAAATATTTGTGGACTCTATGAACCGACTTGTCACATCAATCGTATTCCCAGGTTCAATTATTGTTCAGAATCTTCCACCCCTGCATTCGCGTAATCTTACATAGAAGGCACGATACACGATCACTCAAGAATATCAAGAAGATAAAACAATGGCCAGACATTTATAACTGTTTTATTAATATCACATGGAACATTGTTCAGAGCTAACCAAACCACGCCTTGCAACACGCCACTTGCAACAACTCGTAACAAAAATATCCTTTGGTTACTTTAACGTTGTACGCCGCGAGATATTTGCTATCGCTAAACCCCGGGGCTAAGTAATTGACTATATCTAAAAACTTTAAGTCGCTAGTGGCAATACACATAAAATTATTGTTTCGCTTGACTAAAAATTTGAAGTCTTCCCCCATGAAATATCGGATGAGATACGGTTTGATTACGTTCACGTCGTACTTGCCCGAATTGAAACCTAACACCGGTAGCTGCCCCAAATAACCCTCTAATCTAGCAAGGAGCCCGTCTGAATTACCGATCGTCTCTAAAGCATTGAGTTGCATGCAAACACCGTCAAAATACGCACGCAGAATCTCATAAGAGGCCGCGGCAATTTTGAGCAGATGGTCAGCCATCCTATTGACCAACTCCTGTGGATCACCCTTTGTGATAAAACACACGGGGGCTTCAAAACCGGGGACGTTAGAAGCCACCGAGCAAGACAGGGGCACGTGTTTGGCTGTATAGGTAGTAGCATTACCACTGGGCACTACAGTGTTCTCAAAAAAACACTCATAGTCAAACGTGGCTCTATAAGGGAAGACGAATTTTGTGTCTACGTCTATGCCCTCCTCCTCGATTAAGTCCCAAATGGTCTCTGGGGGATTATACACACCACCTCTAAATGTTTCTCTTCGCTTAGAGCCGGTACAGCGCTTTTCATGGCGCACCAGTCGGTAATACTCCTTCCACAACTTACCGCAATCGGGACACGAAAAAGAGTTACTGGCCCTATCGATATCTGTTATGTACATAAAATGGTTCTTAAACATTAAAAGACGCAACGTATCTGGAAAACTATCGCTACCTCTAAGTGTGGGGGTCAGGTTTTCCTCGTCGTCAAATTCAAAAACGTCAATATTTACGCTAAAACATTTCTCTAATTGGGGCATATCGATTAAACTAACCCCGGGGAAATCGATGAGGGACCTAAGTCCCTGCTGTGTTTGCCACTGTTCGACTAGCCGGCGCGTCAGTTTTCTAACATCTTTAACGGCACCCCCCCCCCCCCTAAAAACGGCTAGACATCTAAAAAAGCAAAAGTTATCACTGTATGGTTGTAAGTTTGAGTCCTGTTGTAGTGTATGGATGTGGTTACTGTCCGTGATGAAAGAGGGAATGTCTTGCAAGCAGCAGCCGATAGGAAAGTCTTGGATATGGTACAGATAGAACGAAGTCGCTGGGATGGCTTCGACAAAGTATTTTGTGTTTGGTCTATTTAACTGTGCTTGTGTGACAATATCGCTATCGTGTAACTGTGAGAGAAAAGCTTTGAAATCTGTGATGTTGTTGACTAAGTGTGGCTGATCTAAGACGACTGTATTGTTATGGGAAGAATGAAAGAATCTTAGATCGCCTGTCTCTCTATGTCTCAAAACGATGTGGAAACTGTAGTTTATTTTGAATCTTTTTGTCTGTTGTGTGAAGACAGGGAGCAAGAGACGGTCCCAGTCCATATTTTCTGTTGGTCTGTGGAAAAAAGTGAATGTTGATAAATATTTATGTTTATTTGCGTGTGTTTTAATTGCTTGCCAGTTATCGATGTATATTGGTTTTATGTCATCCTGTAGATCTTCTAAAGAGTCTTCTTCAGTAGGTAGGCGGGGTTTTTTTTATATGGGACTGGGTGCTGGTCATGGGGCGTTTTTTGGTCTGACCTGCAGCATTTAAAGAGGGTGTTTTTGGTGGGTGAGATGGGATGGGGCTTGATGAAGAAGTCGCTGCTGGTAGTGGGGTGGAAGTTGTTGCTGTTCTCATTGAGTCTGTGGTGCCTGCTGCAGCCTTTGTGCCTGATGATGATGAGTCTGGTGTGGTCCCTGCAGGTAATGTTCGTGGGTGCGCCGATGATGCTGGTTGGTGGGTTGACGATTCGGCGTCTGGTGTGGCACTTGATATTGGTGTGGGGACAATCTTGTGTTGGTGGTTAGGGGTGGGGTGTTGTTGTTTTATGTGGGTTCGTAGATTATCACCCCGGGTGAATTTTTTGTCACACAGGGCACAATCCAATAGCAATGTTGCATGTACTGTTTTTATGTGTCGTGTTAACAGGTCAGGGCGGTTAAATGTCTTGCCACAGCGAGGACACAAATTGTTCTTCACCGGTGCAGTGGTGGTCCCCGCTGGGGTGTCTATATTGAGTCTTCGTGCAGTGGTGGTCCCCACTGATTTGTCTATAACAACAGCGGCCGCCGGTGCAGTGGTAGTTCCCACTGAGGAGTCTATAGCGGCCCATGGTGCAGTGGCTTCCACTGTGGAGGATCTCGGGGCCGCAGGGCCATGAAAGACCTCTAGAGTATATTGGAGTACCTCAGGACTGTTAAATATTTGAGGACAGACACGACAGGGGTGATTCTTGTCTGTATGGACCGAGGAGATATGTCTCGTTAGGTTGCTTTGACGAGTAAAAGATTTGCTGCATTGGCCACAAACATTTTGGATTGCTGACATTTCTGTGAAGTAGAAACGAAAACACATTACTCACACATATATATGTAACAATCAGTTAAATAGAGAGAGAGAGAGAGAGAGAGAGAGAGAGAGAGAGAGAGAGAAAGAATAAACACAGTCTTATATGTAACAATCAGTTAAATAGAGAGAAAGAGAGAAAGGAGCGAGAAGAGAGAGAGAGACAAACAGAGAAAGAAAGACAGAAAGAATGAGAAATAGAGAGAGAGAGAGAGAGAGAGAGAGAGAGAGAGAGAGAGAGAGAGAATAAACACAGTCTTATATGTAACAATCAGTTAAATAGAGAGAGAGAGAGAGAGAGAGAGAGAGAGAGAGAGAGAGAGAGAGAGAGAGAGAGAGAGAGAGAGAGAGAGAGAGAGAGAGAGAGAGAGAGAAACAGAGAGAGAGAGAGAGAGAGAGAGAGAGAGAGAGAGAGAGAGAGACAGAGACAGAGACAGAGACAGAGACAGAGACAGAGACAGAGAAAGATAGAAAAAGAGAGAGACAGAGAGAAAGGGAAAGAGAGAAAAAAAGAAAGAGAGAGAGCCAGAGAGAGAGAGAAAGATAGAAAGGGAAAGAAAGAGAGAAAAAGAAAGAGAGAAAAAGAAAGAGAGAGAGAGAGACAGAGAGAAGAGAGAGAGAGAGAGAGAGAGAGAGAATAAACACAGTGTTATTTCTTATTCTAGGTGAAAAAAATGCCCCTCGCGCGCTGTCAGAAAGATATCGATTTAAAACCACGCGCTCACAAAACAGGTGACAATTTTCCCTGACGTTTAAGAAACTTTAAGAATGTTTTGGTACATTTATTGTTAAGTTTATTATCTCTATATTTTTACATGTATAGTACTGTTAAAAAATATGGTATATTCTCTTTAATTTTCTTTATTATGTGAAAAAAATATTCATCACGCTCGAGTTTTGTTTGTAGAAATGTACCATCAGTTGAAATCCAGGTTGAGTAAATGTGATTGAACAAAAACACTTGTCTAACGCTAGGTGAGAAAATAAGGAAAATCTTTTTTCCTAGTACATAATCGGTTAAGTCTTATCAACCACTCTTTAAAAATGTTATGTCAAGATAAAAAATAACTATTTAGTTTCTGAGTTAACATCTTAACAGTTAGACTATTTTGAAACAGATATTTAGCAACGCTGCCTAGTGAGAAAACGAATACACAGACATATCTTTTAAATAGAAAACAGATATGTTTAAAGATATTTATTGTATCCTAACGAAAACACTTATATTTTTAAAGATATACATCCTAACACAAAGTAACGAATACCCAGACATATCTTTTTGTTTAAATATTTAATACAATACACAAACAACTAAAACCTTTTTATAATGTTATTAAATATTTAACACCCTAACACACGAAAAAACAGATATTTTTAAAGATATTTATGGTCTCCTAACGAAAACACTTATATTTTTAAAGACATACAGCCTAACACAGAGCATACGAATACACGGATATTTATTTATATTTAACACCTTAACACACGAATTCACAAACAACTAAAACTTTTTATAATGTTATTAAATAGAAATAAAACAAAACGCATACATACTATCAGGTAATTGATATGACAAAACAAGTGGTTCTTTTCAGTGTTCTTTCAGAGATGTGTCCGCTTCAGTTTCTGATGATTGAATGATATGTCTGAAGACAATGCATCCCATTATATGGCAAAAAAAGTGCGCTTGTTTCAGAGTTCAATGACCTTACTGTTTACACACCGGTTTCGTCTACGTCCAATGTAGAGTGTAAATTGTCACGTACCGACAAGAAATAACTCACCAATGTTTACTCAGAACAAGTGAAAATAACACCTGTTATGAAAAAAGAGTTTATCGGATGGTTATAAGATGCCTAAACAAACAATACATCTGTTAATTCGTCTTTCGTTTGACACGGATGATTATCGATCCACAGTGAAAACTCGTAGCAATTGTTTACTTAGGGGACAGGTGTACAATGTTCCACCATAAAATTAGCAAACATGTGTGACACGTACCAACATAAAATTCCGAGCATTTGTTTATGACACGGGTAGGTGTATCGAGAAAGAAAAGGCATTAGCCGTATTTTAACATCGGTTTATAAAAAAAAATCTAAGTATTTTGAAATAAATTGAGACACATTTCTTCTTATCTAAAACATATATATATTAAAAGAGACAGAGAGAGAGAGAAAGACAGACACATTTTAAAACGGTTTACAAAAAATAAATAGAGTATCTAACAAGTATTTTGAAATAAACAATAAAGTGAGAGAGAGAGAGAGAGAGAGAGAGAGAGAGAGAAAGACAGAGAGAGATAGAGAGAGAGAGAGCGAGAAAGAGAGAGAGAGCGATAGAGAGAGAAAGACAGAGAGAGAGACAGAGAGCGATAGAGAGAGAAAGACAGAGAGAGAGAGATAGACAGAGAGCGATAGAGAGAGAAAGACAGAGAGAGAGAGACAGAGAGACAGAGAGACAGAGAGACAGAGAGACAAAGAAAGACAGACAGAGAGATAGAGAGAGAGAGGGTTAGAGAGAGAGATAGAGAGAGAGAGCTGTTGGTTATATTCTTTTTTCGTAGCGAAAGACATTTTTTCTTATCTACAACATATATATATATTAAAAGAGAAAGAGAGAAAAATGATATATAAAAAAGAAAAAAGAGATATTTACGCTAACTTTTAACACACGAATTTGTTTAAAAGTGTATGTTTTAAATTCCAGGGGTTGTCGTATTCTTGACCAGTGATTCTTACGTTTTTTCATTCTCAATACATGTCGGTGTCTGGGGTTCTCGTATTGGTTGGTATCAGTGATTTTTATTCTCACAATGTTTGCACAGTGATTCTCAAATTCTTGACCAGTGATTCTCAAATTCTTGATCAGTGGTTCTCAATACATGTCGGTGTCTGGGGTACTCGTATTGGTTGGTATCAGTGATTCTCAAATTCTTGATCAGTGATTCTCACATTTTTTACTCCAGTGGTTCTCAATACATGTTGGTTGAGTTCTTACATTATTCTCACAATGTTTTACACAGTGATTCTCAAATTCTTGACCAGTGATTCTCAAATTCTTGACCAGTGATTCTCAATGTGATTCTCAATACATGTTGGTATCAGTGATTTTTATTCTCACAATGTTTTACACAGTGATTCTCAAATTCTTGATCAGGGATTCTCAATACATGTTGGTATCAGTGATTGTCACATTTTTTTTTTGTTCTCACAATGTGTAAGGTTTTTGATATAAAATAGCTGGTTGTAAGTGAAAGTTATCATTATTAAATATGGATCCGAGATTCGCACATCCTTTTACCTGTTTAATCTCAGGCCCTAGTTCTAGTTGAAAGACTGTTTTTGTCCAGCGTTTCCTAACACATATCAAGGATATGGTCACAGTCGTACCCGATGAAATTTTATATTGTTACTCCGAGTGGCAACCTTTATACAATTCAATGACTGGAGTTCAGTTTATTGAAGGACTGCCCGATATTGAGCAGTGGACAGGTGATAAGAGACGGTTGGTAATTATCGATGACCTCATGAACGAAACAGTCGAACGTGTAACTAGTTTATTCACAAAAAAGTCTCATCATAAAAATACAAGGGTATTTTATCTCGTGCAAAATTTATTTGGCAAGAACAAAGAACACAGAACCATTAGTTTGAATTCTCATTACATTGTGCTTTTCAAAAATCCACGCGATGGATCTCAGATTGTTAATCTAGCCAAACAGATGTACCCAGGTCGGACTGCCTATGTTCAGGAGAGTTTTAAGGACGCGACATCGGCTCCACACGGCTATTTGCTAATCGATCTCCGTCAAGATACACCAGATAATCTAAGGCTTCGTTCAAGCATCTTCCCAGAGGAGCAACATATTGTTTACGTACCCAAGTAACGTGGGAGAAAAAGTAAAAAAACATGCTGAGATGTTAAAATGTCTAGGTACAGCCAAACCACCAGTCATCAAGGCTGTTATGAAAACAGCATCACCCGAGCTGGTAGGAACACTCTGTGAATGTTGTCACAACGTTTTAAAAGGTAACGTTACACTGACACCTCCTCAGAAGAGACGTATGCGTCGTTACAAAAACATCCTGCGAGCCCTTACAAAGAAAAAACTATCGCTCAAAAGACAGAAACAATTTTTACAAACTGGAGGTTTTTTAAGTGTGCTGTTAAAACCTTTACTAACTGTGCTAAGAGGTTTTTTGTAAAATGGCTAAAAAATGGTTTTGATGGATCCTCGTTTGTTAGAAAAATCTTATAGACCACCCGATGCTCTAAGAGATAAATTGGGAGAATTGGACACTCAAATGCAACTAGTCTTGGATCGACAAGATCTACCAATCGGTGACAGGGCTAGACTCTACCAACAAACATTACAGCGTTATTTGACTCGACTAGAACAGTACAGACACGTACCTCTAGGTCTCGTAGATATTAAACCACCAACACAAACCAGCGAACAACCCACTGTACTTAAAGAGGAGATCGTGGACAAAACGCCTCAGTCGCCACCCGTCACACCCACTAATCGAAAAAAGGTGGTGGCCAGTAAATTGCGAGAATCATCGTCGTATTCGCTCAGAAGAAGGAAAAAGACGCCAAAGTGGGAAGCATGGCCAAAGAAGTGATTTTAAAACAACATTACTACGATCCAAAACGACCTGGAGCTTATGGTGGAATCGCCCCCTTACAACGTAGCACCAAACTTAGTCGTAAAAAAATTGAAGAGTGGTTAGGCCATCAGGACAGCTACACCCTACATAAACCGGTGCGCAGAAAATTTAAACGACGTACGACCATTGCAGGTGGTATCGATCAACAGTTCCAGGCTGATTTAATTGACTTGCGTGGTTTAAAAAGGTTCAACGATGGGTATTCGTATCTAGTAACGTGTATTGACGTGTTTAGTAAATTCGCTTGGGCTGTTCCATTGAAAAACAAGACTGGGACAGCTTTAGTAGCAGCGGTAAAGACAATTTTTAACAGTCGCAAACCGATAAATTTTCAAACAGACAAAGGCAGTGAGTTTGTCAACAAAACATTCTTAAAGTTTCTTAAAAACGAGAAAGTCCATTTCTTCACTACGGAGAATGAGGATACCAAAGCAGCTATCGTCGAACGGTTTAATCGAACCCTCAAAGAAAAAACGTGGCGTTACTTTACCAAAACCAACAGTCTTCGCTACGTCGATGTGATACAACAACTGGTCCACAACTACAACAATTCGTATCATCGGAGTATTAAGATGGCGCCGGTGGAAGTTACCCCGAGCAATCAAGAAGAAGTGTGGCGTACTTTGTATTTGACCCCTGACGTCGTCGGTAGAAAAGTCTATTTTAAACCTGGTGATTGCGTACGGATCGCCCAAGCCAGACAAACTTTTAAAAAGGGTTATACGCCGGCGTGGACAGAAGAGTTGTTTACGATCAGCCGACAAAACCAAACAAGACCGGTTACGTACATCCTTAAAGATGATTCGGGTGAGGAATTGAAGGGTTCTTTTTACCAAGAAGAACTGCAACGAGTCGGCGACAAGATAGTTTATCGAATCGAGTCCATTTTGGAGGAACGCCGCGGTGTCAGGGGTGTAAAAGAATATTTAGTCAAATGGTTCGGCTATAACTCGTCATTCAACAGCTGGATTTCGTCCAAACAGCTAGCGAGATATCGAGACTGATGGATATTGAAGAAGACGTGAGCACCCCAGTATTCCGGCCACCCCCTCCCAAGACCGCGAGAACCTCGTTCTGGCCTTTTTTTGGGAAACTAGTTCCGCGACTAGAGATCGTTTTCATCTGTCAGATGATCGTTATATATGTCGTCATCGGTGTCTCATTATTCAATCTGAGTCGGAGCAACGCAGAGGGACCAGACGGCAAGTTTTGGATCGCTTTAATGAGCAGTTGTCTGGGTTACATGTTACCTAACCCTAAGATAGGATGAGTTTTTACGTGACTTTACCCAGCAATGCCTCGATGAAAATATACCCAAACAATAACGCCGGTCACTTTTTCGTCAAATTGCCACAGACTATAGACTTGACTTCACGTTACGAGGTTGGTTTGGTTGAGATTCAATTTCCCAAAAGTTATTTTAACGTGCTAGAGGATGATGTATGGCTACATTATTTTCCCAACAAAGAAGATGAGTCTATACTACTCACGTTACCTGCTGGTCTATACACGTCACCCGACACGCTGATCGATGAGTTGAATCGTTTGCTTTTAGCCACGGATGTGGATGAAAAAGCCCGAGTTAGATTCCATTTTAACAATAATAAGGCCACCTTGAATCTGTATTATCCGGAGGTTGAAGTTAGAATTAGCGAGACGTTGAAACACATGTTAGGTTTTCCTGCCTCACTCGCCACAGACATTGACCCAATACTACGAGGCGAGACTGAAGTACAAATGGATAGCGATATGAAAAATGTATACGTGTACTGCGATCTCGTAGCTGCGAGACCGGTTGGAGATGCCTCTGTCCCTTTGTTACGGATTGTGCCTATTTTGGATAGGACTACCGCTTCTGTTTTCAGGATTTACGACAAACCCCACTACGTACCCCTGAGCCGTTTTTCGTTTGACGCGGTGGAAATCCTTTTAACTAACGATCAGGGTAAGACTATCCCATTCACTAGCGGAGCTTCGGTGTTGACACTACACTTCCGAACTCACAGACGGTTTGATTTTGACTAGAAACATAATGGTGAGACACGTACCCATCCGACGAAACCCCAAGATGTATGAGGAGTTTTACTGCAACCAAGCTGGCCACGGGATGCCAGTGTTTATCGGAGGCAGAAGTCAAAGAGGACATGGTTTGGGTATTTTTTCGGCGGGCTCGGTCGTATGGTTCTCCCGTGGTTAAAAACTGGAGGCAAAGCTTTACTCAGAGAAGGGCTTGGGACCGGTCTACAGGTCGCGAGCGATGCGTTAGCCGGCAGAAATGTTGGCGAGGCATTTCGTGAACGAGCCAAGGAGTCGGGTCAACGTTTATTACAGGGAGCGGTTGAACACCTCACCACTAACCAATCTGGTAGCGGGCTTAGAAGAAAAAGAAAAACGAGAGCTGCCCCACCTGGCGAACCGAAACGCATAAAACGCAGTAACCGAGCTCGACCTTCTCATTCTCACCAGAAGAAGCGAAGGTACTCTGATATATTTGAATGATGGCGCTTATTCACCCCAACTCGTGCGAGTGTCTTCACAGTGGTCTAGATTTGTTTAGCGTACCACCAACCCAGACAGCCGTAGAAGAGGGACAATTTGGGGAGATACATCCGTTGGCCGCCTTAGCCCCCGGAGCCCCGGTGGAATTTGTAATTTCGGGAAACGGTGAAGAATATCTAGACTTGTTCAATACTTTTCTACACGTGCGCGCCAAAGTTACGTTAGCTAATGGCGGCGCATTACCCGCTGACGCAGAGGTGGCCCCGATCAATTATTACCTGCACAGTTTATTCTCCCAAGTCGACGTTTCACTGAACGATACGCTGATTACACCCAGCGAGAACACCTACCCTTATAGAGCTTACCTGGAAGCCACGTTGAATTACGGCGAGGAACCCAAACGAGGCCATCTGACATCGGCTCTGTTTTACAAAGACACGCCAAATTTTATTACGGACACAATTGGTGACAATAACAACGGGTTAAGACTGCGTCGACATATAGCGGCTGGTTCTCAGGAGATTGATATGATGGGTCGTTTACATTCAGATATCTTTGCTCAAGATCGTTACCTGTTAAATGGTGTGACAGTTAAAGTAAAACTCACCCCGTCTAAAGATGCCTTCAACGTGCTGGGACACGACCCCACCGCTGGATATAAATCTATTATAACTTATGCGGCCTTGGTTGTCCGGAAAGCTAAATTAAATCCCGCCGTCTCTCTAGCCCACGAGAAAGCCTTGGTGCGAGGTAATGCCAAGTACCCCTTGAAACGAGTTGTGCTAAAAACTTTCTCTATCCCTAGAGGTATGCTATCACACATGCAGGATAATCTGTTTCTCAGTCAAACACCTACACGGATCGTGATTGGACTAGTCACTTCGTCCGCTTTTAACGGGTCGTACACGTCTAATCCGTTCAATTTCGCTACTTTTGGTCTGATATATTTGAATGTCAGCGCGGACGGCAGAACCGTCAGTGGCAAGCCTTTGTCCATGGATTATGAACACAACCAGTACGTGAGAGCCTTCTTCGCCACGAATCTAGCTATGGGACTGGTTGGTAAAGACGCCGGCAACGACCTCGAGTATAGACATTTTAAACACGGTTACGCCTTATACGCCTTTGACCTCACCCCCAGTCTACTAGACGGTGACCAGTTTGAGATGGCCAAGTCGGGCCCAGTCTCAGTAGAACTTAAATTCGCCGAGGTCACACCCGAACCATTACAGGTTCTCGTCTACGCCGAGCAAGACTCGATCTTGGAGATCTCGAAATCGTGCCAAGTTTTGACAGACTACACCACTTAAACAATGAACACAGACGAGATACGCACCATCCTACTGTCGGACATATTTGTTAAACGAACTGGGCTCGTTAAAGTGTTAGCTCGTGACCAATTACCTCTACGCATCGATCCGACCAAGACGGCTGCTTTCGTCATCAACACTGATCCTAGCTATCGCCCCGGTGACCACTGGGTCGCCCTATATTATAATGGACTTGGTACTTTTGAATATTTTGATTCTTTTGGTCTACCACCTACACACTCGGACCTGATTAATTTTATAGCCAGAAACTCTACACGACCTGTTAACTACAACGCCTGACATTTACAAGATGTAGTCACCAACGTTTGTGGGCTCTACGCCATTTATTTCATCTTGATCAAAACACGAGGTGGTACTATGCAGCGGGTCCTACTACCATTTTCGGCTAGACAACACGCCAACGATCGATTAATTACGCGCTTAGTCAGACCCTGGCTAGTGAAACTCAACCCCACTTTGATAAACAAGGGACGAAATCAATAGACAGGTGTGTGTATTTTTTGATATCGGATTTCTCTCCAATACGGCCATGTGTCATTGTTCCCACGCAATACAGCGACGAATCACGTCCTGCCTAACACACGCTCGATGTTCGACGAATCAAATCCTAGCTAGGGCACGCTTAAAAAACCCAGATTATACGATATAAACACTTGGAAGACACTTTATTAACACACTAGATACATCTCGTTGAAAATGAATGCTCCCACGAACTGGGTCTACATCAAGAGAAGTGATGAAATGCTTAAACCTTTGGTTAGTGGTCTGAAGGCTGCGTCTGTAAGTGTTTACCGAGGTCAACCTTTACTGCACGTGCGAAGATATTTTGGTGAATCCTACCTCAAATTTCCTACCAAACACGGCATTACGTTAACTCGACCCGAGTTTGAACATTTCTTAACGTTACAGAGCAAAATCCTCGCCGAATTTGACCGATTACAGCCACCAAGCACGGATACTTATCCAGCTACGGGTACCACGTTTGATCAGTACATCAATTTCAGTTGTTACCAACCAATAGAACCGAGTTTGTTTCCTACCACAGACCTGACCGGTGTCCTACCCCCGAAGAAGCCTACTTCCACTAACCTGTTTGACGAAATCATGAACTCTAAATGCCTGATATCACCAGAACCTAGTTGGTTTCCTACCACAGACCTACCCGATGTCCCTAATCCACCACAGAAGAAGAAGAAACCTACCAAGAGGCTGAGAGTTGTCCTTTAGTATTTGAAAAAATAAAAACTATATTAACTAAAACGCTTTTTTGTTACCTATATCGTCCGTTGTATGTCTAAATGTTCGTCTAACTGTTTGTATAACTGTTTGTATGTCTCAATATTTGTCTAAATATAACGTATACATATCGTCTTCTTGTTATCTAAATATATCGTCTAACTGTTAGTCTAAATGTTGTACAATATGTATGTCTAAATGTATATATATATAAATATCGTCTAACTATTACCCTCTTCTTGTTTGTCTAACACAACCACTACCTAAGTTGGCTATACTAATAACAACAATAATATAAAAAAACCACCATCTTGCAACATTTTCCTTATATAAACATCGTCTTCTTGTTATCTCAAATCCGCCATCTTGCCTCTCCTCTTCTTGTTATCTAAAAGTCTAAAAATACCTCTTCTTGTTATCTCAAGTACGCCATCTTGTCCCTCCTCTTCTTGTTATATAAAAATACCTCTAAAAATAATCTCCCCTTGTTAGCTCAAGTCCGCCATCTTGCCCCGCCTCTTCTTGTTATCTATAAATACCTCTAAAAATAACCTCCCCTTGTTAGCTCAAGTCCGCCATCTTGCCTCTGCAGATTGCGCTTATATAAAAGTCACGCGCCTGCAGAATTTTTTGCTATATAAAAGTCACGCGCCTGCAGCGCGCCTGCAGAATCCTACCTAAGTGGTACATTCCCTACTACTAATATGTGCTGGTATAAATTATAATTACCTTAAATAGAAAATATTGCTCTCATTATTAAGCTCAGACCTAACATTATTAAGAAATAATAAAACATCAGAAATAAGACTATACTTTATTAATATCTGCTATATAAAGTGCATTTAGCGTTATTTTCTGCTGCATTTGACGATATTCAAGTTAAATATGGACCTATAGGGACCATTTATTGTTTAAAACTAAAGCAGTTTATATTTAAAAGCAGCCTCTTTGATAAGCAAGGACATTATCAAAGGATAAGTCCTGCTCATCGAGTGAGACTATGGCCGCTAACCAGCTACCACAAGGACGCACAGAGAGCCCACCTCTGTGCTGAGGATGCCAGCTTTTAACTACGCACCCGACCTAACTCCTCGCCCCCAGCTTTCGTCTTCTACCATGACATATGGGGAGGAACCAGCTCTGACCCCAGGCGTGCAAAGTTCCCGGGCAAGGGAAGCTTGAGCTGGACCTTGAACCTCAAAGAGGCGTCGAAGTCATGTATAGACTAGGCCAGTTCCGAGTAGAAGTCGACACTAGCCGCTCCCACCGGCCCCAATTTATGTTTTAATAACATTATAAGCTACTCTAACAAGTGTCTTTTTCTGGTTGTAAAAATTTGCATATCATCTGTGAAAGAAAATTATTGATATATTATTTTGAGCGTATACACAATTAAAACACTTTATGAACAGCGCTGTGACTGTTGAGTGGCCGCTGTATACATTGTTACATATTTCTCAAGTAATAATACAGAATAGAGCCATGTAGTTTTCTCTTCTTTATTTCTTTTTTTAAATTCATTGACTTTTTAGGCATTAAAAAATATCATTCTTGTTACCATCTTTGTCAGATAAATAAACTTGTTGAGTGCTTAAAAATGTCATTGAAAACAAAAGGGAGGTTTGTTACGTCTATCATTTCACAGATTAAAAAATACAGCTGTTTAAATTAGGAACAAGTAAAGCTTGATCAGTTAGTTATTGATAGATAAAAAGAATCATCGAGGGTTCCAAAAAAATGAACGCGTCATTATTACAGATTGATAGTAAATTTTTGCTAAGCTGGTAATATGCATCATTTTTATTGTGGCCTGGATGTTCTGCTTACCGCTTGCTGCAGTAGCTGCGCTTGATTAAATTCTTGACCTATGTTTGAGTTATGCTTGTGTCAAGATGAGTTAGCTTTCCCCCTTTCCAGCTCTTCATTTCCCGAGATGTTACAAAGAGAAGGGATCCACCGAATCACAACTCTAGTGAATTGCTGACACAGTTTGTGAAGTGTTACTCTAAGGTCATCGAGGTCGGCATTAATTCTGATTCTTCGCGTTCCAATCACTGACAGCGCATTTAAGAAGATAGCTCCTTGTCTTTCTGAGCTTTCTTGTCATTAGGACGTCTGTTTCATTTTGTAAGGCCTCTGCCTCTGCTCTGAAGTTACTCGAGAATGTTCCGGTGCGACTGACAGCTATTTTTGCTTTGCTTAAACAAGAAAACTCCGTCTTGGTTCGACAAGGAAGGGTTCGTCCAATCTATATACACATTTTATCAGTAACAAGTGAACACATTCCAGCTTTTAACGACGTTCCGATGTAAATACAGCAAGAAATGTAATTAGAATGACACGATTAATATTTCTGGGGAGCTAACATATTCTGACTAAATTATTACGTCTCTTGCTGATCAAACTACGGTGGAGTAATTGTTGACGCTGTAACATGAGAGGAAGACGCAACTATGTTCTAGCAGTAAATGTGTGAATTCTGTCCGCAGGAAATGTTATAAGAATGACTGAAATGTGGTTTAAGAAAATAATTAAAGTTCCTCGATTTCAAGAGACATGGCGGCTGATATTCTGACATTGGTCAGAGTTCAAGCGGATCTTTCTGTACGCAAGAGAGGATGATAATTATCTAAAATATGACAACAGTTATCTTTCAGATGAGGACAGTTCTCTCAGAGATGTGTGCTTGTCATATATTCATACAATATATTTAGAGACAGAAAAATAAGAACAGTAAATACACACGTAATAATTTATAAGGGACATAACGCATTGCAACACAGACAAAAAATGTAGATACGCAGAATTAGACGTAAGGAGTAAACACGATTGTACAGAAATATACACGTTAATGAAAGTGTATATACCATCAGTAAAAGCACATAAGCCAATATAGTATAACAAATTCTGTACAGGACGGCACATTGTAATAGGAACCGATTTTAAATGCATCCTGAACAACGTGGACATGTCGCGAGGAACCGTACAAGGAAGAAGGAAGCCTCTAAATAGTGTACACACATAAGTAGACATACCACAAATACTGAACACAAACAAGTAGACATACCACACATACTAAACACACAGAAGTAAATATTTCACCGACAGTGAAATCACACAAGTAAAAATATCACAAATAGCGAAACACATAAAGAGACATAACACAAATAGTGAACACACACACATGGTGTACCTCAGATATTGAATACACACTATTAGGCATAACACATATAGGGAACTAACACAAGTAGACAAACCACAAATAGTGGACACACAAAAGTAAACATACCACAGATATTAAACACAAAGAACTAGACATACCAAAAGCAATGAAAACACACCAATACACATACAACTATTGGTGAACCCACACATAGACCTACCACAAACAGTGAGCACACAAACGTAGATGTCAGGAAACTATTTATACTGTGGATTTCAATACATGATAAATATGTACTCTTTGGCTCATCATCTAAGGATACGACCACAGCATACAATAGCTGACAATAATTAAACATAACACCTGTAACAGGTTTATTAACCACTGCACACACGGAAGCCACACACGGCTAGCAATACATATGAAATACAATGCAACAGAAATGCCAATATAACTTGCAATAACCAACACCTCAATCTATCAGCATCATACCCACTGATATGTTCCTACCGAGTGAACATCACAATGAATAAAGGTGTTGATGGTATAAATTTGTTTGTCATTCGTGATGACAAAAAATGTAAACAAAGAATAAATGTTCACAAACATTCATTCAGATGCTCAAGCGTAAGATGGAAAAGAGAAAACATCTTGGGAAAAGAGGACAGACTGTCACACTACATTATGGCAACAGCTCGCTGGACGAATAGATGTGAACAGTAACATTGTTTTCTTTTGTTTGTTTTTTCTTCAGCTGTTTGCTACTTTCCCTTGCGTAGCACGTTCCTTTCAACAATGTTGTAAACATGATGTAGAAGGAAATGGTGGACATTTTGACAACAAATACTTTCTTATGAGATTTTCTATTTGATGTGCACAATACATGAATCTCATGTTACATGTGCGAAAGGCATCGCAACAATCATACTGCTTTTGACAACGTAGCAACGAAAACAGTGTTGATGGTATGTAGCAGGTTTAAAAAGTTTTCTTAGTCATTGTTAACTGAAAGTTGCAAGGACAGAATCAACATTTTTCTTAAGCAAGCCTTGATGCAGTGCATGTGCACAACATATCACCAACCTCAAAAATTTACTTCTCAGTAAACACACTTGAAGTATGGCAATATGTGCTGGTATAAATTATAATTACCTTAAATAGAAAATATTGCTCTCATTATTAAGAAAAATAAACATCAGACCTAACACTTTGCCTCCAGCTTTCGTTTCTGTTAAATATGTATAGGGACCATTTATTGTTTAAATAAGACTATACTTTATTAATATCTGCTATATAAAGTGCATTTAGCGTTATTTTCTGCTGCATAGACTGCATTTGACGATATTCAGGCATCAATGAACATGTAAGTGGACCTATAGACTGTCACATAATTATTATATTGGTGAACAGTTAAAACTAAAGCAGTTTATATTTAAAAGCAGCCTCTGCGCTGTTACAATGATAGATGTTTGTTCAGGTGGTAAATAGAAAAATATGAATTGAATTGACAATGTAAATTGCACAAAAGGTATCTCAAATAGTTATTTGAAACCCCGTTTGAACACTGACCTATCGTACATTTAAGATTAGGCGAGGGATAACTGGCGCAGCATCTCCCCTCTTTGATAAGCAAGGACAT
The DNA here is from genome assembly GCA_024509875.1 of Oreohelix idahoensis. Lineage (NCBI taxonomy): Eukaryota > Metazoa > Mollusca > Gastropoda > Stylommatophora > Oreohelicidae > Oreohelix > Oreohelix idahoensis. The sequence goes on along the minus strand of JAMPIV010017012.1, from coordinate 955 downwards.
TATCAAAGGATAAGTCCTGCTCATCGAGTGAGACTATGGCCGCTAACCAGCTACCACAAGGACGCACAGAGAGCCCACCTCTGTGCTGAGGATGCCAGCTTTTAACTACGCACCCGACCTAACTCCTCGCCCCCAGCTTTCGTCTTCTACCATGACATATGGGGAGGAACCAGCTCTGACCCCAGGCGTGCAAAGTTCCCGGGCAAGGGAAGCTTGAGCTGGACCTTGAACCTCAAAGAGGCGTCGAAGTCATGTATAGACTAGGCCAGTTCCGAGTAGAAGTCGACACTAGCCGCTCCCACCGGCCCCAATTTATGTTTTAATAACATTATAAGCTACTCTAACAAGTGTCTTTTTCTGGTTGTAAAAATTTGCATATCATCTGTGAAAGAAAATTATTGACATTGGAAAATTAAAACGACGCATTTAAAAACAATAAGATAAAATAACAGAGCTTCGTTTTAGGGCGTGATGTTACGTAGGTTATTAATTGGACGTTAATATTACTTTCATTACACTTCAGTGACACTTGCTATTTTAACCTCCCATTGTTTTCATAAAGGGATGCAACAAATAAAAATGAAATTTTTTTGAAAAATGTAACAGAAATTATTTAATGAAGTGGAAAGATTATGGTCAAAGGGAAATAATCAACTGAGAAATAATGCATTTCATCAATGTAGTTCCATGTTTAAAACTGTTTATAGGTCTATTGTTTATGCAGAATAGCTCTCGTTGCTACAAAGACTTAGTTTCAGTTGAGTAAAATAAAGGTACATTTTATATTATTTTGAGCGTATACACAATTAAAACACTTTATGAACAGCGCTGTGACTGTTGAGTGGCCGCTGTATACATTGTTACATATTTCTCAAGTAATAATACAGAATAGAGCCATGTAGTTTTCTCTTCTTTATTTCTTTTTTTAAATTCATTGACTTTTTAGGCATTAAAA